>CM032228.1:42502500-42555000 GCA_019009955.1 Riptortus pedestris
ATATCATTTCGAACGGACCTCATTTTCGACATCTCCTGTATGGGATCAATGGACTCGCGTCATGAGTACGACCTCAATGGCTTTTTTACCTTAAAGGAAATCTGCTAATAAAATATTATTGCTTTACAATTGTCGCCCTATGTATTCGAATTTTCTTGATTTCAGCCTTCTGTTCAACCCCCACTTCTACTCATCAGAATTTTATTTAAAAATAGAGAATGTATGGTGAGATGAGAATAGTAGCGTGTCATAGCACGTAAAAATCTGCTTAGTTTACGCTAAAAAACAAATTTTTACGGGCTTTCCTAATAAGTGGCAAAGCTTGGATTTCAGATTTAATTAATAGGTGGAAGAAGTCTGTAACAAGGTTGGTCTGAGCAGAAGTAATCTAACGGTTCTTTATTTTTACATTTTGACGCTAGGATTATGGGATTCTCCCATGTCATTCTCGATGTTCCGTTAATACCCCGGATTCGCTCCCTATATTCTCAGCAAATATTTTCAAAGGGTTTATTTTTAATCCCTTGAATATCGGGCATAGCTAACATTTACGAGTGTAGCCTGTTGTTCCTGGATTTCAGAGAGCTCCTGCATTTCTAGGATACCAGAGATTTACCAGAGGGTGAATTCTATCTTCTGCTTATAGGCCTCGTTCGTTTTGATTTGTATTCGTTTTAACGTGTTACTAACCATAATCTTTAATACAACTGGCACTTCTGAGTGCATATAAATATATATATATATATATATATTTATATATATATATATATATATATTTTCTAATTGGTTTCATTGTTGACCCTTTAAGTTATACTGGGACGAGCTACCATTTATGGGTCAAATTCACGGTATCCCTAATAGGTCAAAATATTTTTTTTCCCAGTTTCCACGAAATGTTTATGCTATAATGACAAACTTATTGATCAATTTTATATATATTTTATTATGTAATTAAAAAGATTCCCAGAAGGTTCCTGTCATTGTTTTTCCTTCAAGTTTTCCTTGTCAGTTGTAGCTCGTTATTTTTATTTGACCGTTATCAAACTGAATATAGAATCATAACCTTATTATACTAAAGGTTAAAGGCGTTGTTTTCTGAATTCTGACCTTATAGAGTGACTTGTGAAATTCTAAATACCTTCGTTATTATGTGTCGCATAGGAGATGTCCATTCACGGATAACCACATGACTAGGACTGAACCACCATTAGTTACACTGTGCAATACACAATTAACTATCAAACACTTACTTTCTTCAGACTGCAGACTAATAACTGACAAGAACCCACCAACCTATCAGAACTACAACACGACAACAGCCCATACATTACAAAAATGATGAAACACCTTAAAGAAACACAAATTTACAACCAGATTTAACATTAAAAATAATTAAACGTTAGACTTATTGAATTAGATTTTTGCTCCGAATTATATTCACTTGACAAAAAAAAAAAAAGCTGTGCGATAAAAAACGACTGTAGATATTTTAACCTTTTTTTTGTTTTTATATGGTGGCTTTACCTAAACTATTTTAGTTTTTTAATAAGAAAAAGTGTGAATCGCTTAAATTGCGGCACTACATAATTAAATAAATTTAGTTTCTCGTTACTTTAAGATTGCCTTTTTGCCAGTTTAGTAAACTTTGGGGGTGAGGTTAGCCATGTGAGTTGGCCATTGGAATTGGTGTGTTGGACTTAATCTCACATGGTATCTTGAGTGGCGAGTTCGATTCCCGCCTAGGCAATAGGAATTTATTTAGTGACGAACTCATTAAATAAAATCGTTAGTCCCACCCTGTCTAGAAATGGTGGCAACCTGTAGACAACCTGACCCAATGAGCCTTAGTAGCACAATGTTGACGTTAATGAATAACAAACAAACACACCTTTAGTTGTTATTTCGATCCACCTGGGAAATAGATTTTTTTTTTTTTCTGATGAACTCATTAAATAAAATGTTATGCCTCTCCCTGTATAGAGTAGCGTGATAATCCGTAGATAACATGTCCCTATTAGTCGTAGTGAATAAAGTGCTCGTAAATAAATAACACATTTTTTCTTCCCTTTTTTTTTTACCTTGATGTATTTTATAGCTAAATCAAAATTAGGCTATTAGGAATTGGTCAACCATGTTAGCTGTCACAGTTGGTAAAGGTCTTGTACGATATAGCTGAATTGGTGAATTTAAATGTAGTACTCACATTTGTAAATAACAATTATGGTTTAACGGGACAACCCAGTCAGAATTTACGCCGTTTAATGAGATGGACGTATGAGTTTATGTCGTTTTTAGCAGATTTCCCTTAAGGGAAATCAGCTATTGAGGTCGTACTCATGACGCGATTTTCGAAAATTTTCTTCAAATGTCCATCGATCCTACCCAGGAGATGACGAAAATGAGGTCCGTTCAAAATTATATATCTATCTATATATATATAAAATTGTAACCTCTGTCTGTACATTGATTTTTTTCGCGAAATTTCACGATAACTTTTCGTTTCACATGTCATAGACACCATAACTGCATTTTGTTTCTTTGGTGTCTGTTTGTTTGTTTGTTTGTTTATTTGTTTGTTTGTTTATTTGTTTGTTTGTTTGTTACCTTTTCACGCATAAACGGCTGAACCGAATTTTATGAAACTTGGTATGTATATTACTACTAGCCCAACTTAGACTTTAGGCTATATTAATATTCTCTAAGACAAACAGGAGTGGGGGTTATAAGGGAGGCCTGAAATTAAAAATAGGGATATTTCGATTCCTATTGCTTTTTCAGCAAATATGCCCATAACAAAAGTTGTTTATTTTGTAATTTAGAGTAACTATTGTCATATGCACTTTTGCCGTATACGGAAGTATAAATGAGTTATACGCTAAAAACTATAGCGGGAGTCAACAATTTATTAGGCACAAAAGACTCAACCGAACTACACCAAACTCGGTATGTGAATTAGTACTAACGCCTTCCTTATAATAAGTCATACTAACATGTCTAGGGACGGGCAGGAGTGGGGGTTATAAGGGAGGCCTGAAATTAAAAATAGCAATATTTCGTTTCCTATTGCTTTTTCAGCAAATATGCCCATAACAAAAGTTGTTTATTTTGTTATTTATAGTAACTTTTGTTATATACACTTTTGCCGTATACGGAAGTATAAATGAGTTATACGCTAAAAACTATAGCGGGAGTCCACAATTTTATTTGGCACAAAAGACTCAACCGAACTAAACCAAACTCGCTATGTGAATTAGCACTAACGCTTTCATTATAACAAGCCATACCAACATTTCTAGGGACGGGAAGGAGTGGGGGTTGTAAGGGAGGCATGAATTTAAAAATAGTGGTATTTCGTTTTCTATTCGTTTTTCGGCAAATATGAACATAACAAAAGTTGTTTATTTTGTTATTTAGAGTAACTTTTGTTATATTCATTTTTATCTTTTAACAAAGTGTAAACGAGATATACACTATAAACTAAAGCGGGAGTCAACTATTTCATTGGGCGCTAACGATTAAACCGAACTAATAAAACTCGGTATGTCAATTAGCATTAATTCTTCCATGATTATAGGCTATATTAAAATTTTTGGGTTAGAACGGGAGTGGGGGTTATAAGGGAGGCCTGAAATAAAAATTTGCGATATTTCATTGTCTATATGTTTTTCGACAAACATGCACATAAAAAAAGTTGTTTACTTTGTTATTTAGATTAACTTTTTTTTTATTATTTTTTTTTTTTTTTTTTTTTTTTTATACAATTCTCCAGGAAAAATGTGTGGAACAAGTAATTTGCGTAGAAATACTGATATGCTCAACAATTCATTCCGATTTGAACTATGAGGTACCTCACCTGGAAAAATTAATTCAAATCTTTGTTAATATTTTGTCCTTAATAACTGAAATCTATGCATAATGCACAGGAGACGGGAAATATGACAATTTGGAGGGCAGTGAAGACATACATAAAAAATTAATTTTATTATTAACGAATGCCAACAACGGGTATAACCCTAAACACTGGGACGGGTAAATGTCAAAATATTGCGCAAATTAAAGCCTTGCCAAAAAAATACCATTACCATTCAGCCTCAAATCAATTCCCGGGCGAAGCCGGGTATCTGAGCTAGTATATCTATATATCTATATATATATATATATATATATATATATATATATATATATATATATATTTGTCTGTTAACGCTCTAGCGGTCGCTATTTTTGTTTGATCGTTACGAAACTCACTATATAACCGTTTTATTTTCGACATTTTTCTTCAAATGTCCATCGATCCTAATTAGTAGATGAAGAAAATGAGGTCCGTTCAAAACTGTATATATATATATATATATATATATATATATATATATATATATATATATATATTTGTCTGTTAATGTTGTTGTTGTCTGTAATTGCGGTCGCAATTTTTGTTTGATTGTTACGAAACTCGAAATTTAGTCGTTTTATGTAAAAAGACAGATCAAGTTCGTTAATGGCTGAAATCGGACCAGAGGGAGGGGGGGTTTAGAGGGGGGATTTTCGAAAATTCAAAATATCTCCGTTATTATGCATCGGATCAAAAAATTGTACAGAACCAATCTTATTGCAAATTAAATTTACTATAAATATTGTTATATACATTTATTCTCTATCTTGAATATTAACCGAGATATTTGCATTTTTATGAAGTCTGTGGTGGGGTATAGTTCGGATTATGTTAATTGTGTTACCAGTATGCAGATTTCTCTATTGTAAAACTTCACAGGGGAAATCTGCTTAGTTTACGCAGCCCCTGCGTGACGGACTTTTTCCTCATCATTTCGAAGTTTATACTGTTTGACATATAGTCATTTGATGTGGTGTATTAAAAAATTAATGATGTTTGATTTTTTTTTGTGTTAGGCAGTAGTTTTTTGGGTACTAGGAAAAAATTAATGGTAATTATTATTACAAACATATTGTTTAACTATGGATTATACAATAATATATTATATATTGGGTTATACAATAAAGATTTTTGTGATCACTGTGCATTCTCGTTTCCAAATATAATCTCCAACGCGCCGCCCATTATTAAGCCCTAATATAACTTGTTAATTTTTCTTGACATTTCCATTCGTTAATTAATTCGCCGCTCCCCCGGTCTGTGTGTAAATGTAATTTCTGGCAACGAGGCGGGGTCGTAACTGCACGGGGGGAGGACCAGTGAGTGTTTCACCTCTCATTATGTTAGCCAAGTTTAAACCCAACTCCCGGCGACATAATGCTCTAAAAGGGTTACTCCGCGGCTTACAACTTCTATACTTGGCCCCCATGTATTTTCTTTAATTAATTAATTAGGCCATCAGGTTTGCTCATCTGGGAGAGACGGCTGATCATAACCGTTTAATGGAGATCATTTACTTAATGTTTAGGGTGTACCTTGTAGTTACTCTATACTCACAGCTGTGTATACGGTGATTTTCCATTCCTGTGTAGTTGGAACAGCAAATTTATTAATGTAACGCTGGAATTAGTAGACATTGCATGATAGTCATATAGTAGTAACGAACGTCATTACTATCTCATCGTCAAGTACAAGTGTATAAAAAGTCCGTCACGCAGGGGCTGCGTAAACTAAGCAGATTTCCCACGTGAAGTTATACAATAGAGAAATCCCAATAGCAAAGCCAAACGGTTACGGCAAAGGACGGAACTAGCTTTTCGCGGGAAATTCAAAAATCCGTTATCGGCCCAAATTTCATAAAAATGCAAATATCTCGGTTAATATTCAAGATAGGGAATAAATGTATATAACAATTTTTATAGTAAATTTAATTTTCAATAATATTTATTCTTTACAATTTTTCTATCCGACGCATAATAACGGAGATATTTTGAATTTTCAAAAATCCCCCCTCTAAACCCCCCCTCCCACTGGTCCGATTTCAGCCGTTAACGAACTTGATCTTTCTTCTTACATAAAACGATTAAATATCGAGTTTGGTAACGATTAATCAAAAATTGTTACCGCTAGAACATTAACATATGTATATCATTTCGAACGGACCTCATTTTCGACATCTCCTGTATAGGATCAATGGACTCGCGTCATGAGTACGACCTCGATGGCTTTTTTCCCTTAAAGGAAATCTGCTAATAAAATATTATTGCTCTACAATTGTCAACAATAATATTATATTGTTCCGAAACATATATCCATTGGTCTACTTTAGGGATTTTCTTCACTTCAAATGCAAGCTCACTGAGGCAGGGAAAAGTAAAAATATTGTGCTCAGTAAAGTCTGTGCACAAATAATATATCGTTATCATTCGGCCTATAATGGTTTCCCGCGCGAAGCCGGGTATCTTAGCTAGTATATGTATCTTAACAATTCTACTACATGATTCGCTAGGAATGAAAGTCCTAAAAACTTCACCTTGTTCATTCCGTAATCCTACTGTTTGATTCTCCACTCAAGTTCTTTTGACTAAATTTCACTTTAGACAATTAGGACGCAATTTGGGAGGGGGGGGGGAGGGCGTGTAACCAAAGATATGTGACATTTTCATGCCCTTAAATGCCAACAACACTAGTCAGAAAAGCCTACAGCTGATTTCTCCCAAGGGGAAACTACTTACCAGCTGAAAGAGGATTGTTTCCAAAGGGGTCGTTGAAGGATTAAATGGATGGCTGTTTTCCTAGTAATTGGTTTTATTCCTGTGCTTCCTGCCCTTCTGAGTCATCCCCATCCTAGATAAGTATTATCACTTCCTTCGCCCATAAACAATATACCGGAAGGAACTGTTTAGTGTAAGGACTATGAAAAGTGTCCTTTGCAGACAATGAGTATAAATTATATCGGAGATAATGATGCTGGACAATGGGGTATAATAGGTAATGTATCTACATAGACATGTACCTCACGGAGTATTTTGTGTCTCTTGTGGGTGGGAAACATGTTTGAGATGTCACCTTTTATTTTAGCAGATTTCCATTAAGGGAAATCAGCTATTGAGGTTGTACTCATGACGCGTTTTTTGTTAAATTTCCTCAAATTTCCATCGATCCTACTATATTTGTCTGTGAATGCTCTGGTGGCCATACTTTTGGTTTGATCGTTACCAAACGAGATATCTAAACTTTTTAATTAAAAATAAACTATTCGAAGAAAGATTCGACAATTTTTCAAAGAAGAAACCCGCATACGCCCTACAAAGTGCGCGCATCAGTTTTTCCCTACGACCAGCCGATCTGGTCGATTAATTCACCTGCGAAACGCGCACTTTCGGATTCGGCGATTTTGACCACTTTTCTCAAAAATTCACCTTTAGAAAATCCTCACTCCCCCAATTCGAACGGGAATTTTTTTTCCCGGCTCGACCTCTGTGCAGCTCGTCTCGACGCGTATTCCGACTGGTCGAACGACGCGCCACCTAAATCGTGAGGGCTTAAACGCCTCGATTTAGGCGAATATTTATGGAATTTTTCGATCGTCAATTTTTTTCTCGCCGGCCAACGACCGGAGACCGAGTTGGTCTTTGGGCGTCGGTAGCGGAGCGATTGCCGGAGACGGGGCCGAAATCGGCGTGGGCGTAGGCCCAACGGGAGAGGAGGGAGAGCGGCGGAAAGAGAGGAGTTTTAGGAGGGTCGATTTCGGAGGGTCCGTACAGGGCGGCGGAGTGCGATAGGGGAAATCGGCTCGGTGGCCACCTAGAGCGTACGCTCGAGCTGAAAAATGACGCTTCGAAAAGAAAAAATGAGGCGATAGAACGGGAGTTTGGCGGGGCGCAAGAAAAAGTATACTTTCGAGTTCGATCGTCATTTGTCTGGACGGGAGCAGGCGGTTATTCGCGTTTGAGGCGTCGAACGAAAGGGTATCTATCGGAGAGTTTTTCCCCCGGTCGGTAAAGCGATACTCGGAACGGGCAGAGAAACAGCGAATTTAAGGCGTCGCGGGGGAGGCTGGGAATAAAAAATTTCGGAGGGGCTTATCTCGCCGGGAGAGGGAGCTACCTCGAATCCGACAATTTTTCAAAGCAAAAAGCGACCATGACGAACAAAACGGTACCCGGATCTCGAAAATCCACCGAGCGGTTCTGCCCGATTAATTCAGGTGCAAAACGGGCTTGTGGCTTTAAATTATAGAATGCCATACTCGCGATCGCATTTCTCACTATACCGGGTGTGTACGGAAGCGCATTTCCCAACGGCCTTCGATCCTGTAGAGCTATAATGTCGCCTTTAAAAATGTCTGGCGGCTTTTCTAAGGGGAATTCTCGGTGCCTGAGGCCGGTATATCGTTCCTACGGTCCCTGCCTTTGCCCCCCTGCGAGATTGCCCCCCTCGAATAGCCCGAAGGGGGGGTTTTAGCCGTTCGAATCTCGCGAAGGAAAAACTGTTCCCCATACCCCCGCTAATAAAGGTTAGCGTTTTTCGCCTTCAAAAAATCGTAGCTCTCGCCCAGGACGTCCGATCCGGACGGTCGAGGTCTCGTCCGGTCCGTAAGAATGTCTCATTCGATTCCATACCCCGTACGCCCCGATCGGCCCAGCGGTCGGCCCCCTGAGCGGCCTTAAGTCCGCCATTCCGAGCCCCAAAAACGTCGTTTCTCGGAAAACCCGAAATTTCTCCTTCTCGCCTCGCGGAACCTCATTCGCAGTACTTTTTCCTCATTTATAGCATAACGTCGTTAAAGGCCAGTCTTTGGAGAGTCACCGGCTCGAATCCGAACTTTCCTGGCCCCGATTCCGGGGAGCAAGGGCCCCCTGAAAAAAGGGGTCGTTTCGAAAGTAGCCTTTTTTCAAGAGGGCCTATCTCGGCCCAGGGACACAAATCCCGGGTTTTCGTAATTTTCTGTATACCACGACACTCGGAGCTTCAAAATGAGGTGCGATAAGCCCCGGCCGGAAGTGCGCTGGTCCCCGACTAATTCAGGTTTTTCGAAAAACTCCCGGAAAACAGGCGATTTCAGGAAAATTAAAAATTTTAACACGGAAATCGAAAGAGGGTATAAAGTGTCGCACACGAATCGATTCGTAATCTATCCGGGCACAACTCTGCCAAATCTCGCGACCGTGGCTAAAAATGAGCGTCAGTTACGCCCCAAAGAGTAATAAAAAAAGTGTCGAAATGGCCGACTTTGAGGGTCCGTAGCTCCTTCCAGAGTGGAGATATCGAAGATTCGACAATTTTTCAAAGAAGAAACCCGCATACGCCCTACAAAGTGCGCGCATCAGTTTTTCCCTACGACCAGCCGATCTGGTCGAATAATTCACCTGCGAAACGCGCACTTTCGGATTCGGCGATTTTGACCACTTTTCTCAAAAATTCACCTTTAGAAAATCCTCACTCCCCCAATTCGAACGGGAATTTTTTTTCCCGGCTCGACCTCTGTGCAGCTCGTCTCGACGCGTATTCCGACTGGTCGAACGACGCGCCACCTAAATCGTGAGGGCTTAAACGCCTCGATTTAGGCGAATATTTATGGAATTTTTCGATCGTCAATTTTTTTCTCGCCGGCCAACGACCGGAGACCGAGTTGGTCTTTGGGCGTCTGTAGCGGAGCGATTGCCGGAGAAGGGGCCGAAATCGGCGTGGGCGTAGGCCCAACGGGAGAGGAGGGAGAGCGGCGGAAAGAGAGGAGTTTTAGGAGGGTCGATTTCGGAGGGTCCGTACAGGGCGGCGGAGTGCGGTAGGGGAAATCGGCTCGGTGGCTACCTAGAGCGTACGCTCGAGCTGAAAAATGACGCTTCGAAAATAAAAAATGAGGCGATAGAACGGGAGTTTGGCGGGGCGCAAGAAAAAGTATACTTTCGAGTTCGATCGTCATTTGTCGGGACGGGAGTGGGCGGTTATTCGCGTTTGAGGCGTACAACGAAAGGGTATCTATCCGAGAGTTTTTCCCTCGGTCGGTAAAGCGATACTCGGAACGGGCAGAGAAATAGCGAATTTAAGGCGTCGCGGGGGAGGCTGGGAATAAAAAATTTCGGAGGGGCTTATCTCGCCGGGAGAGGGAGCTACCTCGAATCCGACAATTTTTCAAAGCAAAAAGCGACCATGACGAACAAAACGGTACCCGGATCTCGAAAATCCACCGAGCGGTTCTGCCCAATTAATTCAGGTGCAAAACGGGCTTGTGGCTTTAAATTATAGAATGCCATACTCGCGATCGCATTTCTCACTATACCGGGTGTGTACGGAAGCGCATTTCCCAACGGCCTTCGATCCTGTAGAGCTATAATGTCGCCTTTAAAAATGTCTGGCGGCTTTTCTAAGGGGAATTCTCGGTGCCTGAGGCCGGTATATCGTTCCTACGGTCCCTGCCTTTGCCCCCCTGCGAGATTGCCCCCCTCGAATAGCCCGAAGGGGGGGTTTTAGCCGTTCGAATCTCGCGAAGGAAAAACTGTTCCCCATACCCCCGCTAATAAAGGTTAGCGTTTTTCGCCTTCAAAAAATCGTAGCTCTCGCCCAGGACGTCCGATCCGGACGGTCGAGGTCTCGTCCGGTCCGTAAGAATGTCTCATTCGATTCCATACCCCGTACGCCCCGATCGGCCCAGCGGTCGGCCCCCTGAGCGGCCTTAAGTCCGCCATTCCGAGCCCCAAAAACGTCGTTTCTCGGAAAACCCGAAATTTCTCCTTCTCGCCTCGCGGAACCTCATTCGCAGTACTTTTTCCTCATTTATAGCATAACGTCGTTAAAGGCCAGTCTTTGGAGAGTCACCGGCTCGAATCCGAACTTTCCTGGCCCCGATTCCGGGGAGCAAGGGCCCCCTGAAAAAAGGGGTCGTTTCGAAAGTAGCCTTTTTTCAAGAGGGCCTATCTCGGCCCAGGGACACAAATCCCGGGTTTTCGTAATTTTCTGTATACCACGACACTCGGAGCTTCAAAATGAGGTGCGATAAGCCCCGGCCGGAAGTGCGCTGGTCCCCGACTAATTCAGGTTTTTCGAAAAACTCCCGGAAAACAGGCGATTTCAGGAAAATTAAAAATTTTAACACGGAAATCGAAAGAGGGTATAAAGTGTCGCACACGAATCGATTCGTAATCTATCCGGGCACAACTCTGCCAAATCTCGCGACCGTGGCTAAAAATGAGCGTCAGTTACGCCCCAAAGAGTAATAAAAAAAGTGTCGAAATGGCCGACTTTGAGGGTCCGTAGCTCCTTCCAGAGTGGAGATATCGAAGATTCGACAATTTTTCAAAGAAGAAACCCGCATACGCCCTACAAAGTGCGCGCATCAGTTTTTCCCTACGACCAGCCGATCTGGTCGAATAATTCACCTGCGAAACGCGCACTTTCGGATTCGGCGATTTTGACCACTTTTCTCAAAAATTCACCTTTAGAAAATCCTCACTCCCCCAATTCGAACGGGAATTTTTTTTCCCGGCTCGACCTCTGTGCAGCTCGTCTCGACGCGTATTCCGACTGGTCGAACGACGCGCCACCTAAATCGTGAGGGCTTAAACGCCTCGATTTAGGCGAATATTTATGGAATTTTTCGATCGTCAATTTTTTTCTCGCCGGCCAACGACCGGAGACCGAGTTGGTCTTTGGGCGTCTGTAGCGGAGCGATTGCCGGAGAAGGGGCCGAAATCGGCGTGGGCGTAGGCCCAACGGGAGAGGAGGGAGAGCGGCGGAAAGAGAGGAGTTTTAGGAGGGTCGATTTCGGAGGGTCCGTACAGGGCGGCGGAGTGCGATAGGGGAAATCGGCTCGGTGGCCACCTAGAGCGTACGCTCGAGCTGAAAAATGACGCTTCGAAAAGAAAAAATGAGGCGATAGAACGGGAGTTTGGCGGGGCGCAAGAAAAAGTATACTTTCGAGTTCGATCGTCATTTGTCTGGACGGGAGCAGGCGGTTATTCGCGTTTGAGGCGTCGAACGAAAGGGTATCTATCGGAGAGTTTTTCCCCCGGTCGGTAAAGCGATACTCGGAACGGGCAGAGAAACAGCGAATTTAAGGCGTCGCGGGGGAGGCTGGGAATAAAAAATTTCGGAGGGGCTTATCTCGCCGGGAGAGGGAGCTACCTCGAATCCGACAATTTTTCAAAGCAAAAAGCGACCATGACGAACAAAACGGTACCCGGATCTCGAAAATCCACCGAGCGGTTCTGCCCGATTAATTCAGGTGCAAAACGGGCTTGTGGCTTTAAATTATAGAATGCCATACTCGCGATCGCATTTCTCACTATACCGGGTGTGTACGGAAGCGCATTTCCCAACGGCCTTCGATCCTGTAGAGCTATAATGTCGCCTTTAAAAATGTCTGGCGGCTTTTCTAAGGGGAATTCTCGGTGCCTGAGGCCGGTATATCGTTCCTACGGTCCCTGCCTTTGCCCCCCTGCGAGATTGCCCCCCTCGAATAGCCCGAAGGGGGGGTTTTAGCCGTTCGAATCTCGCGAAGGAAAAACTGTTCCCCATACCCCCGCTAATAAAGGTTAGCGTTTTTCGCCTTCAAAAAATCGTAGCTCTCGCCCAGGACGTCCGATCCGGACGGTCGAGGTCTCGTCCGGTCCGTAAGAATGTCTCATTCGATTCCATACCCCGTACGCCCCGATCGGCCCAGCGGTCGGCCCCCTGAGCGGCCTTAAGTCCGCCATTCCGAGCCCCAAAAACGTCGTTTCTCGGAAAACCCGAAATTTCTCCTTCTCGCCTCGCGGAACCTCATTCGCAGTACTTTTTCCTCATTTATAGCATAACGTCGTTAAAGGCCAGTCTTTGGAGAGTCACCGGCTCGAATCCGAACTTTCCTGGCCCCGATTCCGGGGAGCAAGGGCCCCCTGAAAAAAGGGGTCGTTTCGAAAGTAGCCTTTTTTCAAGAGGGCCTATCTCGGCCCAGGGACACAAATCCCGGGTTTTCGTAATTTTCTGTATACCACGACACTCGGAGCTTCAAAATGAGGTGCGATAAGCCCCGGCCGGAAGTGCGCTGGTCCCCGACTAATTCAGGTTTTTCGAAAAACTCCCGGAAAACAGGCGATTTCAGGAAAATTAAAAATTTTAACACGGAAATCGAAAGAGGGTATAAAGTGTCGCACACGAATCGATTCGTAATCTATCCGGGCACAACTCTGCCAAATCTCGCGACCGTGGCTAAAAATGAGCGTCAGTTACGCCCCAAAGAGTAATAAAAAAAGTGTCGAAATGGCCGACTTTGAGGGTCCGTAGCTCCTTCCAGAGTGGAGATATCGAAGATTCGACAATTTTTCAAAGAAGAAACCCGCATACGCCCTACAAAGTGCGCGCATCAGTTTTTCCCTACGACCAGCCGATCTGGTCGAATAATTCACCTGCGAAACGCGCACTTTCGGATTCGGCGATTTTGACCACTTTTCTCAAAAATTCACCTTTAGAAAATCCTCACTCCCCCAATTCGAACGGGAATTTTTTTTCCCGGCTCGACCTCTGTGCAGCTCGTCTCGACGCGTATTCCGACTGGTCGAACGACGCGCCACCTAAATCGTGAGGGCTTAAACGCCTCGATTTAGGCGAATATTTATGGAATTTTTCGATCGTCAATTTTTTTCTCGCCGGCCAACGACCGGAGACCGAGTTGGTCTTTGGGCGTCTGTAGCGGAGCGATTGCCGGAGAAGGGGCCGAAATCGGCGTGGGCGTAGGCCCAACGGGAGAGGAGGGAGAGCGGCGGAAAGAGAGGAGTTTTAGGAGGGTCGATTTCGGAGGGTCCGTACAGGGCGGCGGAGTGCGATAGGGGAAATCGGCTCGGTGGCCACCTAGAGCGTACGCTCGAGCTGAAAAATGACGCTTCGAAAAGAAAAAATGAGGCGATAGAACGGGAGTTTGGCGGGGCGCAAGAAAAAGTATACTTTCGAGTTCGATCGTCATTTGTCTGGACGGGAGCAGGCGGTTATTCGCGTTTGAGGCGTCGAACGAAAGGGTATCTATCGGAGAGTTTTTCCCCCGGTCGGTAAAGCGATACTCGGAACGGGCAGAGAAACAGCGAATTTAAGGCGTCGCGGGGGAGGCTGGGAATAAAAAATTTCGGAGGGGCTTATCTCGCCGGGAGAGGGAGCTACCTCGAATCCGACAATTTTTCAAAGCAAAAAGCGACCATGACGAACAAAACGGTACCCGGATCTCGAAAATCCACCGAGCGGTTCTGCCCGATTAATTCAGGTGTAAAACGGGCTTGTGGCTTTAAATTATAGAATGCCATACTCGCGATCGCATTTCTCACTATACCGGGTGTGTACGGAAGCGCATTTCCCAACGGCCTTCGATCCTGTAGAGCTATAATGTCGCCTTTAAAAATGTCTGGCGGCTTTTCTAAGGGGAATTCTCGGTGCCTGAGGCCGGTATATCGTTCCTACGGTCCCTGCCTTTGCCCCCCTGCGAGATTGCCCCCCTCGAATAGCCCGAAGGGGGGGTTTTAGCCGTTCGAATCTCGCGAAGGAAAAACTGTTCCCCATACCCCCGCTAATAAAGGTTAGCGTTTTTCGCCTTCAAAAAATCGTAGCTCTCGCCCAGGACGTCCGATCCGGACGGTCGAGGTCTCGTCCGGTCCGTAAGAATGTCTCATTCGATTCCATACCCCGTACGCCCCGATCGGCCCAGCGGTCGGCCCCCTGAGCGGCCTTAAGTCCGCCATTCCGAGCCCCAAAAACGTCGTTTCTCGGAAAACCCGAAATTTCTCCTTCTCGCCTCGCGGAACCTCATTCGCAGTACTTTTTCCTCATTTATAGCATAACGTCGTTAAAGGCCAGTCTTTGGAGAGTCACCGGCTCGAATCCGAACTTTCCTGGCCCCGATTCCGGGGAGCAAGGGCCACCTGAAAAAAGGGGTCGTTTCGAAAGTAGCCTTTTTTCAAGAGGGCCTATCTCGGCCCAGGGACACAAATCCCGGGTTTTCGTAATTTTCTGTATACCACGACACTCGGAGCTTCAAAATGAGGTGCGATAAGCCCCGGCCGGAAGTGCGCTGGTCCCCGACTAATTCAGGTTTTTCGAAAAACTCCCGGAAAACAGGCGATTTCAGGAAAATTAAAAATTTTAACACGGAAATCGAAAGAGGGTATAAAGTGTCGCACACGACTCGATTCGTAATCTATCCGGGCACAACTCTGCCAAATCTCGCGACCGTGGCTAAAAATGAGCGTCAGTTACGCCCCAAAGAGTAATAAAAAAAGTGTCGAAATGGCCGACTTTGAGGGTCCGTAGCTCCTTCCAGAGTGGAGATATCGAAGATTCGACAATTTTTCAAAGAAGAAACCCGCATACGCCCTACAAAGTGCGCGCATCAGTTTTTCCCTACGACCAGCCGATCTGGTCGAATAATTCACCTGCGAAACGCGCACTTTCGGATTCGGCGATTTTGACCACTTTTCTCAAAAATTCACCTTTAGAAAATCCTCACTCCCCCAATTCGAACGGGAATTTTTTTTCCCGGCTCGACCTCTGTGCAGCTCGTCTCGACGCGTATTCCGACTGGTCGAACGACGCGCCACCTAAATCGTGAGGGCTTAAACGCCTCGATTTAGGCGAATATTTATGGAATTTTTCGATCGTCAATTTTTTTCTCGCCGGCCAACGACCGGAGACCGAGTTGGTCTTTGGGCGTCGGTAGCGGAGCGATTGCCGGAGACGGGGCCGAAATCGGCGTGGGCGTAGGCCCAACGGGAGAGGAGGGAGAGCGGCGGAAAGAGAGGAGTTTTAGGAGGGTCGATTTCGGAGGGTCCGTACAGGGCGGCGGAGTGCGATAGGGGAAATCGGCTCGGTGGCCACCTAGAGCGTACGCTCGAGCTGAAAAATGACGCTTCGAAAAGAAAAAATGAGGCGATAGAACGGGAGTTTGGCGGGGCGCAAGAAAAAGTATACTTTCGAGTTCGATCGTCATTTGTCTGGACGGGAGCAGGCGGTTATTCGCGTTTGAGGCGTCGAACGAAAGGGTATCTATCGGAGAGTTTTTCCCCCGGTCGGTAAAGCGATACTCGGAACGGGCAGAGAAACAGCGAATTTAAGGCGTCGCGGGGGAGGCTGGGAATAAAAAATTTCGGAGGGGCTTATCTCGCCGGGAGAGGGAGCTACCTCGAATCCGACAATTTTTCAAAGCAAAAAGCGACCATGACGAACAAAACGGTACCCGGATCTCGAAAATCCACCGAGCGGTTCTGCCCGATTAATTCAGGTGTAAAACGGGCTTGTGGCTTTAAATTATAGAATATCAAGTTCGTTAATTGCTGAAATCGGACAGGGTGTGTGATTTTGAAAATTCGAGATATTTCCGTTATTATTCGTCGGATCGAAAAATTGTATAGATCAATCTTATTGCACATGTAATGTTCTATAAATGTTATTATGTATGTTTTTTCACTGTCTTGATTATTAACTGAGATACTTGAATCCTTCCTTAAGGGAAATCAGCTATTGAGGTCGTACTCATGACGCGATTATCGAAAATTTTCTTCAGATGTCCATCGATCCTACCCAGGAGATGATGAAAATAAGGTCCGTTCAAAATTATATATATATATATATATATATATATATATATATATATATATATATATATATAAAATTGTAACCTCTGTCTGTACATTGATTGTTTTCGCGAAATTTCACGATAACTTTTCGTTTCACATGTCATAGACACCATAACTGCATTTTGTTTCTTTCGTGTATGTTTGTTTGTTTGTTTGTTTGTTACCTTTTCACGCATAAACGGCTGAACCGAATTTTATGAAACTTGGTATGTATATTACTACTAGCCCAACTTAGACTTTAGGCTATATTAATATTCTCTAAGACGAACAGGAGTGGGGGTTATAAGGGAGGCCTGAAATTAAAAATAGCGATATTTCGTTTCCTATTGCTTTTTTAGCAAATATTCACATAACAAAAGTTGTTTATTTTGTAATTTAAAGTAACTTTTGTTATATGCACTTTTGCCGTATACGGAAGTATAAATGAGTTATACGCTAAAAACTATAGAGGGAGTCCACAATTTTATTTGGCACAAAAGACTCAATCGAACTAAACCAAACTCGGTATGTAAATTAGTACTAACGCCTTCCTTATAATAAGCCATACTAACATTTCTAGGGACGGGCAGGAGTGGGGGTTATATGGAAGGCCTGAAATTAAAAATAGCGATATTTCGTTTCCTATTGCTTTTTCAGCAAATATGCACATTACAAAGGTTGTTCATTTAGTTATTTACAGTAACTTTTGTTATATGCACTTTTGCCTTATACGGAAGTATAAATGAGTTATACGCTAAAAACTATAGCGGGAGTCCACAATTTTATTTGGCACAAAAGACTCAATCGAACTAAATAAAACACTCAGTATGTGTATTAGTACTAACGCCTTCCTTATAATTAGCCATACTATTTCTAGGGTCGGGCAGGAGTGGGGGTTATAAGGGAGGCTTGAAATTAAAAATAGTGATTTCCTATTGGGGTTTCGGCAAATATGTACATAACAAAAGTGGTTTATTTTGTTATTTAGAGAAATTTGCTCAACACTTCTTTTCAATATGAACTACCAGGTACCTCAAATGAAAAAAAATTATTCAAATGTATGTTAATATTTTCTCATTAATAATTCAAATATATGCATAACGCACAGGAAACGGGAAATATGAAAATATGCATGACAGTGAAGTCTTACATAAAAAAATAATTTTATTATTAACAAATCCACAGAAACGACGGGTATTAACCCTAAACACTGGGACGGGTAAATGTCAAAATATTGTGCAAAGTAAGCCCTTGCACAAAAATATACCATCACCATTCAGCCTCAAATGAATTCCCGAGCGAAGCCGGGTATCTGAGCTAGTATATATATAGATAGATAGATAGATAGATAGATAGATATAGTATAGATATATAGGTACGTATATTTGTCTGTTAACGCTCTAGCGGTCGCAATTTTTGCTTGATCGTTACCAAACTCCATATTTAAACATTTTATGTAAATATAAAGATCAAGTTCGTTAACGGCTGAAATTGGACATCAGTTGGAAATCAGTGGGAGGGGGGGGGTTTAGAGGGGAGGATTTTCGGAAATTCGAAGTATCTCCGTTAAGGTACGTCGGATCGAACATTTGTACAGAACCAGTCTTATTGCTAATTAAAAGATCTATAAATGTTGTTGTTTACAGGTTTTCATTATCTTTAATTTTAACCGAGATATTAGTTATTATTACTTTTTGGCCGTCAGTAAACCCCCACTCCTACTCATGTCATATCAACAATAAGCTGTTATATTATGAAGCACTTTATGAAGCCTAAATAACAAATATTGTTCTCATTGACCTATTACGCCTTCAGATAAATGCAAATACGGGACGCACTGGGAAATCTGCTTAAAAAGCAGCCCCTGCGTGACGGACTTTTTAGAAATATAGAACGTATTGTGAGATGTGATAAGTAGTGTGTCATTTTCTAGCAATGGGAAATTTTTTTGTTTACGGCGTATTTTTTTTTATTTTTTATTAAGGAACCAACTTTGAAGAGGTCTTATAACACCAATACAAGGGTATTAGAGAAAACTCTTCGTGGCAGTATAAACGGATTTGGAGCTATAGTTGATGCCGCAAAGGGCAACGGTCTGCCCGTTGGGGTGTAGCCAGTTAATAAAGTTAAAGGAGGGTGGTGGGGGGAGGGGGTTGAGATGCCCCCCCCCACCACCGAGTTGGGAAGCGAACCGTATGAAACGGCGGCACTCAGGGGGAAAACTACCCTCATTACAACTTTAATCGGTCAGACACAAGATTAAGAGCTAACTTACTCGTGTATTACTCAACTTACATAACATAAACTTACTTGTTTTCGTTGTTTTATCTCGATCACCCCTCCCCACCATTGGAAATTTTAAAGTTTTATCAACCCCTCCCGAGTACGTCATCGCCCGCTTTTGGTCTCCGACTTTTAATCCTATAGACGCCTATAACGTACGATATATGCCTTGCCTCACTCTGTGCTACTACGGCTAATTGGGTCCGGTTGTCTACAGGTTAGCACCCTTTTCTAGCCAGGGTGGGTCTAAGTCACTAAAGAAATTCCTATTACCCAGACGGGAATCGAACTCGCCACTCTAGGTTTAACCATATATAAAGTCCCACAACTTAACTCACGTGGCCAACTACTAAATGAGAATCAGCTTGTAGGGTTGTATTACTGCCTAATGTCACTATTACCAAAGGTAGTTTAACTAGTAGACCCACAAAATCATTTATTTTTTCCAATCTATTTTCGGGAAAAATTGAGTATAACAATTGAATTAAGTTAATCAAACGAACTGAATGTACATTGGATTAAAAACCAAATTTCCTTTGCCCATTATCGCAAAACCACCTCCAGAGTTGCTTTCTTATTTCAATCATTGAACTAGTATGTTAATTCTGAATTTCTAAGAATATTTTGAGAATTATTTATACTGCTATCTAAAAGAATCTCTAATTGTGTCAATTCAAATTAAATAATCAATTAACGCTCACTTTGAGCAACTGAGGATTGAGATATCATCTAAAAGGTTACATCGCCCTTTTCAAAACGACAACTGTCAATGGGGGGGTTTACTGAAAAAAAGTGATCAAGGTAGGTATCATTCCAGAAGCCTAACTTGATCACTTTTCGAATCCCTCACATTATAAAATTTGTGTATTAAAATAAATAAAAATAATTGAATGATTTTTAAATAAGACTGACATAACGATTACACAACTAAAATACAACTATCCACGACTTGCTGACTACATTCATGAACTCAATTTAAAATAAAATAAAATTATTTTAGGATGATATTTCCATATCCTACCTTATATTTCGATTTGTTTAAGTAAATATGTCCTATTTTTAAAAAATTGTTTACCTCAATTTTTTACTTTTTGTTTTAGGTAAGTTTTGGTGTTTTTTAATGAACTCGCATAAATCGCTATGAATGGTCTTGTGAGTATGCATTTTTTTTCGTACTAATATTAACACTTTAAATTTTATAAAAGACTACGTCTTAAGATCTTCTTAATTTGTAGACTTATAAGGAGTAGATTACTGTAAGAAAATTTAGAATATCTTTATTATTATAAGTCGTATTTGAAAGTGTTACAGAGCCCATCATGTTAAAGTAAATTTGCTCTCCAATTTTTCTATACAGTTTTTCGTATCTCAAATATTAAGCGAGGTAATCGTGCTTTCTTGTTTTCAGTCTTCAGTAAACTCCCACTTCTACTCATCGGATTTTATTTATATATAAGAGAATATATGATGAGATGAGATCAGTAGTGTGTCTTGCCAGCATATGGGGAAATGCGCTTAATTTATACAGCCCCTGAGTGACTGATGTTTTTAGTAATGAAACGGTTTTTTTCAAGTTCCAAAACTACTGGTTTTTTTCAAGTTTCAAACAATTACTGAATGAATAAATAAACTATCAGAATTCGTTTTAGATTTATTTTCAGTTTATCTAAAATATTCTAAATTATTTGAATTCCTGGGGAGGCTAGTGGAAAGCTACTTAATTGCGTCATATGCTGAGTAGACTCTGTGAGACGGATGATGCCCGGGCCTGGAAGTCAGGATTTAGTGTCCATGGCCCGTCTTCGAACATAGCACTAGTGAAGTAAGAGCCGAAGCCACTTGAGTAACATTGCAGATATTGAAAAACCTAGTGTAGTATCCCATAGTTGACGGAAAACACGGATTGTTCATGCTTCTTTTGATTTTGCCAGGCAATTCTTATCCAATTGTGCGCTTCACGTCCCCAATATAATAACTTACGTAACGCTGTTTAACTGCAAACTTTTACGTCCAATAAGGAAAGGGACTAGAGAAAAAAACGGTCTCATATTACTTCTGGGAGGGTCTATTTTCTGTGAAGAAAT
Organism: Riptortus pedestris; assembly: GCA_019009955.1. Classification (NCBI taxonomy): domain Eukaryota; kingdom Metazoa; phylum Arthropoda; class Insecta; order Hemiptera; family Alydidae; genus Riptortus; species Riptortus pedestris. The sequence goes on from CM032228.1 coordinate 42,523,332, forward strand.
GTGGGGCTAAAGTGGAGGCTGATGGAGCCCATAGTTGCGGGACTCGCTATTACTATTGACTCAGGGAAGGGAAAGTTCTCGGATCGGATCGAAAGGCAATCGTCTACACAAAGTCAGCCCAACCTTTTCTCTGGAATAAATCTAGAGGGAGCTAGTGTGCTTGATCCTCTATCACGCCCCTTCTTAGCGACACCTACGGACTCTCTACCTGAGCCGAATACATGACCGAGGAAAAGAACCTAATAAAAATAAATCTGGGATTCTACTTTGCCAAAATAAAGCTGTGCTTGTTGAATGTATTCGAACATAGCTGAAAGATCTGTCGAGAGAAGGTCGCTTAGTTTGAGACAGGGGTTATAATCCCATTATTAACATAAAAAAATTAAAAACGTTCTTATTAATTCAGTACTGAATGAACAAACTAATACCTCACAGAACTTTTTCGAATAACTGCCAATAACTATATTGTTGTGTATTTGGTGGAGTGTAAACTACTAAAACGATAGCAATTACAAGGGCTGGGTCGGCGCATTAATACATAACTTGAGCCTTCTTGGGATAACGGAAATAGGTACTTCCGTAATTTTTTGTTGCGATCTACGAGCTGGATTCATGTTTTAGCTGGCGGTTTGCTTCAATACGTCTCAGCAACATCCAAGGATTCAGCAACATGCACGGATCCGTCTACTCCAGGGATTCCCAAACTATTTTGGGCAAGAGACTTCCTATTCCAAAATGAACTGATACTTCAGACCCCCAATAGCCAAATAATTTCAAAAATCCTATCTCTAGATTGTTCCCCTATCGATACAAAATACTTACCAATTTAAAAACTTTGTGGTCGGCTAAGCGAGTACATCATCAAAATTTTACAAAATAAATAGACATACGATTTAGTAAATATTAAGTTTATATGCGTCAAATACAGAGCAACTCATTATCTGGCACGAATTTGTGCATGCTTATTGACTTGCCTAAGAACTTGTTCAAGGTTTCCACATGTTCAGTTCTTTAAAAGTACAACAATGATATTTCCTACTAAAACATTAGTCATTCTTATAACAAGCCTACCTCAAGGGGCCAATATCGATCACTTAGAGAACCCCGGGTTTACTCTATTTGAACTCAAAGCGCTAATGAAATCATGTTAAGCACCTGCCCTGTAGGAGCGCCACTATCTTCAAAGAGGTACCCAAATCTCCTCAGAGGCTTATATACCAAACAATATCAAAGTCAAACGTAATCGCAAATTCTCGCCGGCCTGTTTTCGTCTTTATTTTTCAAAATGACTTTAGGAACACCAACTTCGGGTTTGACCTTACCAAAACCTCCTTTCAGAGTCATTCTCGTCTATCTAATCTATCTCGATGTCAGAAATGGCTTCAGTAATTTTATAAAGTTCATGCAGTTTGGCCAATGAAGAGGTGTCCGAACCAAAATACCTTCTTAAACATTTGTGTAATAGAACAACTGAGATTGTGGTTTTTCCCAGAAGGATCCCCAACAACTAGAAGATGCCATTGAGTATGTTACAGTGTATTGTAGAAAGGTTTATACCTCTAGTTTTGGTCATCTTAATTTGTTGTCTTTCGTCACGGATAAACGCAATTTTCATTGAGACACCAACAAACGCTACTTGACAAGATTTTAAATTCCATACACTGCACAATTTATATTTGAGGAAAAGACAACCGTCGCCGGTTTTTATATTACCTTCGATTGAAATACGCATTTTAATTAAAAATAAATAAAATTAGATGATGGAAGTTGTTTCATCTTGCCCCGAAGGCCTCCAAATTTTTCACATATTTTGCAGGGGTTAAATACGAATTTTGCTTCCTCCGTTGTTGCTTTAATCCCTCTGCTTGACTCTCCATTTAACTACTGACATTGTTACATTTTCATTTCTATCGTAATATTTATATGAATTGTATGGTAGTTGTCTCTATACATAAAACGGACGAGAGTGACGGCAACTAAACTTTTCTATTGTTTATTGACTATAAGAAATGTTTACTAACCCGAATTTTATTATTTACGTTTACTAGTAATAAGTGGTAAGTTGAATTGGTATTCAACCAATTAGGTTTGTCAGAGCATACTGTCAAGCTCGGAAATTGAAGATATAAGTAATCCATGGGCGAGAGAGTTACTTAGATTCTTTCGGAAAATCAAATATGAGAAAAATAAAAAAATTACTCATCCCATTTTTAAATACTAAAAAGTGTATGTACGTTGCTTATTGTAAAATGTATGCAGAAAATAAGGCCAGACAAATTATTTATTGACCTTTTCTAATGAAATCAATAGTTGTTGGTATACCTTTTTTTATGCTTTATAATAGATAATAGTCTTAACTGCGGGGATATTTTTTTCAATTGCCTTATTGTTAGGTATGATTCTGAGAGTTGTGCAGAATCATTATGCAAACTACGTCGTTCATAACCTTGCAGTTGGCATGTGGGATATGTGGCGCTTAAAGACAACCTGTAATTAAGATTCTAGATAATCATAGCCTTCCTTATTTTATCTCTTTGACGTGACATTTCCACAAATTGAAATGAGCACGATTGTTATTCTTGACAAGGGATATTCTCAATGAAACAGCGCGGAATTCGCTTCTAGATACTTCGCGATAAGAATACCCAATGCTAGCCGTACCTTTGATCTTATGTCACCTTTTGCTGAATGAAATCACAATCAACCTCGGATATCTTATTAAACAAGGATGATTTAGTTCTCGTTTCGTGACATGTGTTTTTACATCCTTTGGAGGTTTAAATTAAAATACTGAACGCCTCGCTAAGTATTTAAAGATGTTGCAATAGGATCTTGAGAATCCACAACTAGACTGCTTGAATTCTTTAGTATAATAACTGGTACAGAAAGCCATTATTGATGGAGTTTGATTATTAACATGCTTTAAACCTTTATTTTGGGGGGGGGAGGGGGGGTTAATCAGAAACAGTTTTGTGGCTCCTCACAATTTATTTCTATAAACTAAATTCGTGGTTTTCGGGAATTACTTTGCCATCCTCAGAGCGAGAGAAGCTACTAGGCTGAACTCTGCCGATGCACTCTTTATTTTTTTGCTCTACTGAACCTAGTAATGAAATGTATTTACTTCCATTATAGGTTAACATAACATAATAGGATACGTTTCTTTAACATAACGTAATAGGATACGTTTCTTCAACATAACATAATAGGATACGTTTCATCAACATAATAGGATACGTTTCTTTAACATAACATAATAGGATACGTTTCATCAACATAATAGGATACGTTTCTTCAACATAACATAATAGGATACGTTTCATCAACATAATAGGATACGTTTCTTTAACATAACATAATAGGATAGGTTTCTTTAACATAACATAATAGGATACTTTTCTTTAACATAACATAATAGGATAAGTTTCTTTAACAACATAATAGGATACGTTTCTTTAACATAACATAATAGTATACGTTTCTTTAACATAACATAATAGGATACGTTTCATCAACATAATAGGATACGTTTCATTAACATAATAGGATACGTTTCTTTAACATAACATAATAGGATACGTTTCTTTAACATAACATAATAGGATACGTTTCTTTAACATAACATAATAGGATACGTTTCTTTAACATAACATAATAGGATACGTTTCTTTAACATAACATAATAGGATACGTTTCTTTAACATAACATAATAGGACACGTTTCTATCTTGATTATTAACTGAGATGTTTGCATTTTCTAGTAAACCCCCACTCCTACTCATCTCATATTAATAATATGCTATTATGTTATGAAGCACTTTATTTGAAGCTCAAATACCAAATATTGTTCTCAATGGACTTTCACGTTTTGAGAGAAAATGAAAATACTTAACGCGCGTGAGAAATCTGCTTAGTTAACGCAACCCCTGCGTGAAGGACTTTTACTCCGTGACCCAGAAAGTCAAATTTTCGAAACAAGAAACACCTCAAGTTTTCCGTGGTGTATATTAATTTTCGTGTAAAGAGTAGGATCCTTCAGAAATGAATGCTTGCTCCTGGAAGGCAGAGCCCATTTAGATCGTGATACGAAAATTGCTGATAAACGTAAGTAAAATCTGTCCAGAGCTGTGCTGCGCGTGGTAGAGTTAATGAGGACAAGTACTGTATTATTTGCTAAATAGTAACGGCATTAGGACGTCAATTATGGTGGCTGGAATAGCTGTTAAATCATGGAACTAATGAATGAAAACGAGCCCCGAAGTGTAGCAAGAAATTTTAATGAGGGGAAGGTGGTAAGTTCAAATTTACAAACTTTTCCTAACTCCATTGAAAATTATAAAGTTATTAAAGAGGTTGCCTCCGGGACATAACGAACAGCAGACGTACATTTAGACTCCTCAAAATGAGAATTTTAATCTACAAGGTAGAATTCTTCCAAATTAATCTAGATAACGCAGCTTTTATACACCAGTAAATGCTAAAAGTATTTTATAAACTTTTAAATATTATATTTTGTAAATGTAATTTTTATAATGCAACCTATTAGATTTTATTGCTATTCTTTAGTAATACCTAACAGAGTTAGGTTATAGTTAAAAATGTACCTCTTGAAATTTGTAATTATTGATTTACATCGCATATACTGTAAAGTCATTATGTTCGCAGTATGGATTTATATTTCTTAAAAAAAAATGTAATTACACTTTGAGTGATCTTATTACAATCCTTTGATTAATCATAATTTATTTTAGCTTCAATTCAACATCTGAAAAATGTTTTATAAATGATTGATCTGTATTTTAGAATCTTAGCTCATGTAGGGCAATCTTTGACATATTGCGAGCCAAAGTTTAGTGTGCAAATACGTTCGTAACAGCGTTTTAACGACAGCGAACAACATTCTAACTATAATTCGTTTTTTACATTTTAAATATAAATCTAAAATTGACGAATACTGGAAATTGCAATTCTCTTGCATTCTATGTAGAATTTCGGAATATTTGCCATTATACTGTTGTATTTTACGCATGAGCATGAAGTATTAGCTCTTCGACGTACGCTGACGTCTTTATACTTGTTCATGGGTTTAAATATAGTTTTCTATAGAAATAAAAACATGATTTCATCTTCATGTTAGTGGATAAAAATGATTCAGTTCTGCTGAGCTATTCTTGTAATTCGCGAGAAATATAGAGTGGTGGCGGAAACCGGTAGTAGTTAGCTGGCTGCTTTACATGCTGTAGAGATAAGGGAGTTGAAGCAGAGATGGTTTCCCGTGGAAACGTAATTAACATTACTCCAAGAAAACACATTCCTGTCAACAATGGAGTAAGAAGGATATTTTATGGCCTTTGGTGCAAAAATTCTAGCCCTTAATAAATATACGTAAGTGTTGTACGTTTTTGTTATTTTATTATTTATTTCTATTGAGTCATTCTCATGAAACACTGTCAGATTCTATTTAGTGAGTGGAAGACGGATGTAAACGGAAAATGGATTCAAAATACAATTCACTCTTTCCATTTTTTCGATAAAATCAATTTAAGGAAGATATTGACTAATGTATGTTTTGACGTCTAAGTGAATTTCTACTAAGGAGGGTGGCTGTAATGTATAAATTATAGCATCTTAACAATATTCATTCTCTTAATTCAATTACAAAAAATTACGCAATTCTATATAAGGCATTTCATAGTAGACGAATGAAGTCTTTGGAACCGAAAGTCGGGAGTTAAAACTTTGAAATCTATAAAAGAAAATGACATTTTAGAACCGTAATCGTTATTCTGAAAATGTTATCTATATTTCTCGATAAAACTAATATTCACGCAGATATTGACGAATATGTTCTTTGAGGTCGAAGTATAGCCATTAGTCCATTATGTACCTTGGAATAGTTGACTCTAAAAATATAAAGTTAAAGAATTGTTCTGAGCCTTTTCTGAACGAATGAGTAATAAGTGGGCGGACTGACATGCTATATTTCTAATTTTGATGCTTTTGTTCTTAAAATGGTTTGAAATTCAGAAAAAAAAATAATGTATCCCCGGCAAATTTAAATAGAAAATCTGGCAACCCTTGAAAATTTTATTTATATTCATAAATTAGAACAAAACTTGTTTTCGTCCGTTATTAGGTAATGTAGGTAGTTATTTGATGAAAAATATCATCAAGAGTATTAAAAAATGCAGATATAATTTCCCCACATCGAATTTTACTATTATAGACTTCCCTGGTATTTTTATTATATGAATTATGAGGGTGGAGAAATAGCTTTTGAGAAGAATAGGTAACTTAAAAATCTGCAGCATCGCTGCGTAAGCTTACCAATTTCACACGTTCTGATATATGACACATCAGTATTCTTTATTTCTCTCGTAGTAAGGAACCATTGTAAACTGGAATTAAAATGTCTCCATATTTACATGGCAATCCGATGAGTAGGTGGGGGGGGGGCTTACTGAAGGCTGAAAACAAGAAAGCACGAATACCTCGCTTAATATTTGAGATTCGAACAAATGTATAGATAAAAAATGGCAAACCGTTAATAGTTTACCAAGATTGGTTCTATAAAACTTTTCGATTCGACTCATAATAGCGGGGATATTTTGAATTTCGAAATTCCTCCCCTCTAAACTCCATTAGCCCTAGTCTGACTTCAGGCAGTAACGACTATGATCTAAAGTGCTCCATTGGAACGATTAGAAATCTCCCCTCAACCGCCCACTCCAATCTTAGTCAATGTCAGCCATTAACAAATTTGAACTTTAGTGCAGAATAAAATCGATTATGGTATAAATTAAGTAACAATTTTTGAAAATAAAATCTAAATTGAGGACGTCATCACGTAACTTATTTGCATGTATCTCACGCAGTAAAAATTAGATGACAACAATATTTGGTATTTGCAGGAGTGGGGTTAACTGAAGGCAGAAAACTAAACAATGGAAATATCTCAGTTAATATTAATAATAAAACAACACATTTAAATAACAATACATTTGAAATAAAATTGGTTCTATACTGCATTTCGATCCGACGCATATAAGGGAGATATTTAAAATTTTTGATATTCCCCTCTAAACCTTATTACCCCCTTCGTGTCCGATTTCAGTGATTAACGAACTTGATCTTTAGTTTTATATAAAACGTTTTATTGTCGAGTTTGGTAATAATCAAACAAAAATTGTGACCGCCTGACATTTGAGGAAATTATTCGAAAAGCGCGGAATGAGTATATCCACAATAGCAGATTTCCCGTAACGGATGCACCATGTTCAGAACTTAACGATCATCTGTATTATATCTGAATCCGGACAAAATGCTGATGGCTGAGTCTGAATTTTAGTTCATCCTATTTAGTATATCAACTATTCTCTTTGGAAGCACATTTCCAGGAGAAGATCTCTGTAAATAATTAGTTGAATAAATACTGCAGACACATTTCACCTCATTTTAAGCATGTGCCGGGAATCCCACGCCGAGACCGGTGTTCAGCTTATACTCATAAATGTATACCAATTCGGAAAGACTTCTCGAGTGGAAAATGTTCACAATAACGAATATATAACATAAGTGAGGTTTATAGGCTCTCTCTTATCACCTTTATTTATAGATTTAATCTTCCCTCTTTCCGCTGGATTTCCAAGATTAAAGAGCAAGTGTATTTATTCGCACAATGTGCGTTCTACATTGTAAGACTTTATTTACCTCGAAGTTAGTAAAGTGAAAAGAGAATGTGTCAAATGGATTATGTGAATTCCAAAAATAAAAAGTCTTATTACCGTTCTGAATAAGAATAATCTGGAAAAGGATTTGATATGGGGGCTTTTAGCAGATTCCCCTCGCAGTTTTCAAAAACAGATAACAAAAATGGGGTTCAAAACTATATATCTATATATTATAGTGGTGAAGCTCATGTACATATATATACATATATGTACATGTAAATATATGTATGTGTGTGTGTCTGTTAACGCTCTAATGGTCGTCGCAGAGATTGTTTTTCATTACCAAATTCGATCAAGGTCGTTATCGGTTGAAATCAGACCAGTGGCAAGGAGTTTAAGAGGGGTAAAATTTCGAAAATTAAAAATATCTCCGTTGTTATTTGTCGGATCGAAAACGTTTATAGAATCATTTGTAATGGAAATTTAATTGTCTTTACATATTGTTATATACACTTTTTCTCTATTTCAAATATTAAACGAGATATTTGCAATTCTTTAATTTTCAGCCTTCAGTAAACGCCCACGTCGTTTAGTCATCGCACTTTATCAATTACGCCACTTATCATGGAACTTCATATTTCAAAACTTAAATAAGAAATGTTTTATTCAAACACATTTACTATGTGAGATAAAAGCAAATACGAAGAGCAATGACGTGATCAATTAAAATATTATGGTCTTGACTTAATAATGTTTACTTTTTCTATACCATAATCGATAATTAACTTTATTATTCAAAAATTAAGACCACATTAGTTAATGGCTGAAATAGCGAGAAGGGTCTGTAATTCAAAATATCTCCGTAAATATGTGCCGGGTCGAAAAATGTTATAGAAGTGAACTTGTTAAACTACTTATGCTCAACAATTGTTGATATATTCTTCTTCTCGAAACTCAAAAATTAAGTGAGTTATTATTATTTTCTTGTTTCCAGCCTATAACTATCCCCAACTAATACTCAATCGAATTTTGGCTTAGAAATAGAGAACATGTGGTGGGATGACATTGGTAGTCTGTCATAGCGACACGTGGGGAATCTGTTTAGTTTACACAACCCCTGCGTGACGGACTTTTTTTTCTTTTTATCGGCACCTGCCCAGAACAGCTCGGGAAACGAATGACTTCATAGGAACGCACCTCCCCGCTCAAGGTTCGTCGTAATACCCCGTGGCAGAAATGAATTCAGCGTGGGGTTGAAGGGATGAGATATTACCTTGGGGAATGGCGTTGTTAGTCAAAGAGACGAAATGCCTCGAATAAGTAGACCCAAGGCTTTTGACAAAAATGGAGTTTACCCAAAGAAAGGCGACTAAAATGCAATATTTTTTTGAATTCGCGGAACAAAAATGAAATTTTGAGGTTATACTCATGACGCGATTTTCGAAAATTTCCCAATGGAACCTACCTAGGAGATGAGAAAAATGAAGTCCGTTCAAAATTATTTATATATAAATACTAGTGTTACCTTTTTTGTCTTATCGTTACCAAACTCTATATCAATCAATATTATTCGTGATATTATTCATTTCATTTAAAAATAAAGATCAAGTTCTTAATAGTTTAATGGCAAGGGTTGCCAATAAAAAGTGCGTAACGCAGGGGCTGCGTAAACTAAGCAGATTTCCCGCGTGCGTCACATATTTGAATTTATCTCAAAACGTAAAAGATCAATTAGAACCAGTATTTAGGCTTCAAAGAAAGTGCTTCATAATATAACAGCTTATAGTTAATAAGAAATAAGTAGAAGTGGGGGTTTACTGAAGCCCGAAAACTAAAAAATGCAAATATCTCAGTTAACATTGATGTTAGAAAAAAAGTGTATATAGCAAGAGTTATAGAACATTATATTTAGAATAAGATTGGTTCTATTCAATTTTCGATCCGAGGCATAATAACGGAGATATTAAGAATTTTCGAAATTATACCCTCTAACCCCTCCCTCACCCTGGTCCCTGGCAAGTCTCATTGCTACAGGGACGAATGATGGGCGATAGCGAAAATGAATGTGCAGACTCCAACCTTAATGATAGCGGGAATTTAGATAAGGAAGAAAGAGCGTATGGGGATAATTTTAGCTGCTAAAATGTTACCGCACTAGCGGTCGCAATTATTGTTGGATAGGTACCAAACTCTATATTTCCTCTTTTTATGCAAAAAGAAAGATCGAATTCGTTAATGGCTGAAATCGGACCAGAGGGAGTGGAGGGATTTTCGAAATATCTCCGTTACTACACGTCGGATCGAAAACTTCTATAGAACCAATCTTATTGCAAATTAAATTTACTATAAATATTGTTATATACATTCATTCTCTTTCTTGAATATTAATCGAGGTATTTGCATTTTTATTAAGTGTGTGGGGATAACGGACGAGATGAAATCGGCTATGTCGGGTCTGTTCGTGAGATTCCAAAATTATTTTGGCCGTTTCCATAGCTATTGGGCTCTTCTGAAATTGGTTTACAGACTCTTGTAAGGTCTTACTTTGTGAGATATACGCAAACACGTTCTGTTGATCCCCCCCCCTAACTTTTTTAGTTCTTGGACTACTAAAATTTGAGTTATTAAAATATAAATTGTTCTGATTCGTTACAAATTACAGTTCTAATTATAGTAAATAGTTAATATGATATATTTAGATATATATCAGTAATAATTCTTCTTTTCGGTGAAGAATATGTCTATCTATCCGGTCAGCTCTGAGAGGTTGGCAGGCCTATTTGTTTACAATTCAGGAGCCGTTTCCGTTGGGAGCTTATTAAAATTAACTGAAAGATTTCTCATTACAGATAGTATTTACTCACGGTGGTGTTAAGTATTACCAGTATGTCGATTTCTCTATTGTAAACCTTCACATGGGAAATCTGCTTATTTTACGCAGCCCCTGCTGGACGGACTTTTTCGTTATTATTATAGTTCAGCTTTCTTTAGCTCTCAAAGGGTGCCTTCGTAGGTCCCTCAGACTAGCGCGAAATAAAACGTTATTTAGCCGCAGAGAATCTAGGAAAACGGCCTAAGCACTCGCCCGTAACATCATACGCATAGATGAGTGGGAAAGTTTGTGGTTAATGAATGATAAAAGTATCTTATTTTCCGAGTAGCAATTCCCGCGGGAAGGCTTTGAAGAGGTGTGTTTCCAGGCCGCTGCTCCTTCGATGCTCTTCTGGAGTTACATTAACTTAATGAGCAAGCCCCTACAGTGTGAAGAAGGCTATCCTATTAGCTTATCCTTCCCTCTTGGGCCATTCCACAGCAAGGACTAGGATAATAATCCAACTCCTAAAACTTACTAGTTCTTCCTTATAATTAATCAGAGGATTTCAACCTTTAATTCTTTTCTTTTTTCCCCTTTTGTTATTTTTAAGTTCTCTTTCGTTTTGAAACTTCTCAAAAGGATTTTTTTTTGTGTGTAGCCCGTTGGAAGTGGGTGGTACTATTACAGGAATGAAGAAAATGTATTCCGCTATCAAATATTTTTGGGAGTGTTGTCTTTTATTAAACTTTCTAATTAGTTCATTTGCCTGACCTTCCACTTATATAAACTTAGGAACATGTATGTTCCATGGCCATGTATTTATAAAGTGACTAGAAATTTTATCGATTCGGGTAAAACAAGTTAATGAGATTAAAGAACAGTCAGTCACCTAGGATTCTAGGATAAGTTGCAACACTTGCAGCAAATTTCGCTTCAAGGAAATCATCTTCTGAAGTTACACTTGTGGCACAATTTAAAAAAAAAAAAAACATCAAAATGTCTTTATTGAAAACTCGCCCCACCCAAATATATATTTCCGCAGGGCTGTGCAAATTAAGCAGATTTCGCACGTCCTGTTATGTCTAATCTCGTGTCACCATATATACTCTACTTAGAAATGAAAAGTTAATTTGGGGATTTACTTAATTCTGATAACAAGAAAATACGAGTAACTTGCTTAATATTTAAGTTATAGTTAAGTTAGAGCAACAATTTTAAAGCATCAATATTTACTATTTAAGCTTTTAATAATGTGCTTCAAGATATAACAACTTATTTATTGTTTATATGGCATGAGTTTTGGCTAAAAACTAATAAATGCAAATACCTAGGTATAGGAAATTAAATTTCTAAGAAGCTTGATTTTATATTTGTTCTGATCTATAATGTCAGAGATATTTTGAATAGTCGAGTCCACTCCCCTCTGACCCCCTCCTCCGTCTGTTCCGTTTTTTTCCATTAACGGATTTGATCTTCCCACTACCCCTTGATCCCAGGTGCGTCATTAATTAATACAACCGCTATAGCTGATTTCCCTTAAGTTAAACCTGCCAAAATTCTTGAAGGGCCTAAAATATGTAATATGTTGGGTGAGACACATGTTAGGACTCGATTCCACATTGTAGGTTAGTGATGCGATCCTGCCAAGATGCCTAGTAATCCTTGTTGGGGAAGACGGTTTTCATCCAAGTTGATACCATTCAGTCCCAATCTTTTTCGAATCCCTGGTAAATTCGATTGGGTTCATCAAAAAGGTCTGAGATAACCTGTCCCGATTGACCGCAGCAGCAAAGTGTGAACGTAAATAAATAACATTTAACATATTGAAGTTATAATATCATTAAATGTCTAATACCTCAAATAAGAATTGACACGTGTACATGTATGTATTTCGACGCCTAGAAAATCTGCTTATTCTAAGCAGTTCCAGTATGACTGTCTTATATTTCTCAAATTCGTGATTATTTATTGGTCTCACTTTGGGAATTCATGAGCTACTCTTTCATGAAACTATTTTTGCATAGTCAAAATGTATAAGCGCCAAGACCAACAAACCAAGTAGAAAGTTAGTTAATATAGTATTGTTACCTAGGTTCCTTATGACGATAATTAGAATCACTCTTAACTACATTTATATGAGTTGGTTTATATGATAATCTCATATAAATAAATGGTATAATTTTCATGGGGTGTATCAAAATGAAAAGTTATTTTCAAGTTAAGCCAATAATGATTGTTGTATGAAAAAATAATATTAAGAAGAAATCAATTTACCGACGAAATATTGGATCATTAATTTACAAGAGGCCTTTAAAGGGCCAACAGAAATATAAAGAATATCAGTCTATTTTTAATTTAAGAAGCAAGAAGTTTGTCAATAATAGTGGAATTCTTAATCTATATATGGCGAAGATATCGAGAAACTCATTGGTCTTGCAAACCGGCACAATATTAATAATGAAAAGCCCATCCAAGGTAGACAGTTCAGAAGGTTAGGGTAATAAAAAATGCTATAAAATGTTCAATAGTATTTATTAACGTCCACTTTATGCTACTAGAGCTAATCGGGATAAGTTATCTATAAGTTATAACTGTTGTTAAGTTGTGATATTGGTAAAAGTAGTGATCACATCATCATGACGTTAATATTGACCTTCAGAAGTGAGACCAATTCTGCAATCAGAAATGGATTTACAAGTAATTAGTTATGAGGAAACCAAGTAGCGTGACATTCCGAGGTGTCAGAATCCAAATGAAGCAATTGTAGGACATATAAACGCGTTCTTCTGGAAATAATGTTCATAATTAGTAGCATACACGTTTTATTTTAAATGTAAATAAATAAAAAAGAGCTAGGAATGGAAATGGGCAGTTGCGCCCTCTGTACGGCATATTCATGCAAATATATGCACGGCTACTTACTTCAATTAGCAAGTGGTGATTTGCGGCCTTGTTAAAACATACCTAGAGTACATTTGCATAATTCTATACTAAACATCATCGCCATGGCAATAGTTAGGACAAGGAGTTATTTATCGTAACTACAGTAGTGGAGTTTTTTAAACTCATTAACGCCTAGTAGAGGCAGTAAGCTACATAAATGTCACTACCAGCAAGAGATTATATTTTTCGCCAATTTAAAATAATCTACCCATGTTATGAGTGGCTAACAGGTTTTTATAAATACGGAAATAAAAGGTTGTTTTAATTAAAGTTTTAACAATGCATAATACCAGTCAAAAGAGGTAAACATATTTACGAAATAGAAATATATTAATTTTCGTATCTTTGCCCCCCCAAAAAAGGGCAAGAAGGGTTGGATAATGGAAGAAAGTAAAGTAATAGATGCAAATAGGAATTCGGATATTCTCTCTCGATCTCCAATAATAGAAAATTTCATTTTTAATCGTCGGGGCGACGGATTCCCAAGGATCAGTAGAAGTAGTTGTGGTCTCGACCAACAGCTTCCGAGGAAGCTCGGAAACTGAGAAACACAGTTAAACTGGCCTCTCCAAACTGAGTTCTGTATTGGAAATTCTATTTGTTTCGTCAAGGGAAACGGATTCTCATAGAGGAGGAGAGAAGCCCTGAGGCGAAACAACGGAACACTTGTGGGCACTGAAAGCTACAGCGATTGCCGGTTCATCCTCTCGCATCAGCTCCTAGCGGAATGAGGTAGTGGCGAAATCAGCTGGTAGAGAGAGTGTTTCATGGTTTATTATTTGGAAAAACCGGCGCCAAATTCAAACCATAGACGGGTCAGATTCGTATAAATTCAAATCATACGGCACGTAACAGGGAATACATTTGATTGTCTCTTGCACAAAATTACCCGATTATGAAAAAATAAGAATATTTTAATTAGCAGCAATAACGATCACAATTCATTGATTTGAGCTAGGTTAGGACTCAATCCATCGAAGAAAATCACTATCTTCAACTTTTGTATCCTGTTAGAACAAAAAGATCAAGGATAAGTTTAAACAAATCTATAAGGAAAAGTTCTGTGTGAAAGATGAAAAAACTTCCAGAGTAACTCGAGCCAGCAGTTATGCCCCAGACTTGGAGAGGAAAACAGAGGTTAGTGACAGTCAAACTTACAGTTAATAGAAAAAGTTTTATTGCAGCCATAAAAACAAAGACCCAAGGACATAAACTCATACACCTAGACAGGGGATAGAATGCGACTTCTCCCTAAAGTTGTAAAAGTAATCAAGACGAAATTCACTGTCGACAACTCCATGAAATGACGGCCCTGCAAGACCAGCATAATCAACGAATTTCCATAATAATTCAGTAACGAGAATAATGTTACAAAAACACAAATAAGATATAAAAATATATATCTTTGGTATTTTATACACTACTATTAGTGTATTTCTCTTAGGGATTATAATTAATTGATCTAATAGCTTTACGATTTTTGTAATGACAAAAATGAGAGTCCTTTAGATTTTTGTTTCATACATTTTTCACTAATTCGAATATTATTCTGATTTTGGTACTTTTAGTCTTCATTGGGACTTTTGATTTTCATGTGATGGTGTGGTTTAGGTTAGCAGTGTGAGTAAAGACGTGTGGTCTTGATGTCACATGGTTAGGCCTGGAGTAGCGCCTTCGATTCCCGTCTGGCCAATAGAGACGAATTCAGTAAATAAAAGTGTTATTTAATTATTTCATTTGAAAGTGATACACTATATATCCGTGACAATTTATGAGATACAAATATGTCAAAGGACACAATTTATAGGTCTTTCCATGACAAACAAAAATGGCCCAACAACAAATATTTTTGTATCTCCCGGACGAGGAGACAACTAAATTTCATGACAATTTAATCTCTCTCTCTCTCTCTCTCTCTCTCTCTCTCTCTCTCTCTCTCTCTCTCTCTCTCTCTCTCTCTCTCTCTCTCTCTCCCTCTCTCCCTCCCCCCCCCTCTCTCTCTCTCTCTCTCTCTCTCTCTCTCTCTCTCTCTCTCTCTCTCTCTCTCTCTCTCTCTCTCTCTCTCTCTCTCTCTCTCTCTCTCTCTCTCCCCCTCTCTCTCTCTCTCTCTCTCCCTCTCTCCCTCTTTCTCTCTCACCGTCTCTCTCGTTGAAGCGCTCTTTTGATAATTTTATCATTTATCTTTTGCGAATCGCCGTGTTGGCTGTAGTCCCAAGAGCCTCAGGCACATTTGTGGCTAAGATCTAAAAGTTCAGAAAGGACGAGACAATGGGCGGAGACCAGTTGGAAAGAAAGTTGCTTGGATCACGTAATTGGGCCACAAACGTGCTTGCCCATAGCTCTGTCTTTGCAGATATACGGTTATGTAGCTACAGGAATGCACTGCATACAGACCCAATAATCACTACCCTTCCTCCGGACGCATCGTAAATTGTAAGATGGATTTACAACGCCCCCACCCTCCCCTACTCAACTCAATTCGTTCTTGGCTATAAAGTTATTTGCTCTCTCTGTCGTTTCGACATTGTAATTTCTGAATATGATAAATATAAAAGTCCGTCACGCAGGCTGCGTAAACTAAGCAGATTTGCCACGTGAAGTTTTACAATAGAGAAATCTGGCTACTATTAACAGTAGTAGTAATGAGTCCCTAAACCAATTCACGAGGGACGAACAGTTACGGAAACGGCCGAACTAGCTTTCGGCGGAAAGTCCCGAACATAGCCGACTTTTGCCGACCACACACAGAATATAAATGCAAATTTTTCGGTCAATATTCAAGATAGAAAATAAATGTATAGAACAATATTTATAGTAAATTTAATTTGCAGTAAGTTTGATTCTATACAATTTTTCGATTCGAACGGAGATTTTTCGAATTTTCTAAAATCCCCCCTTTACACAGGTCCGATATCGAACTTGATCTTTCTTTTTACATAAAACGATTTTGATAAATAATATCGAGTTTCTCTGGAATATGCTGGATGGTAGAGGAACAAATGTATAAGGATCAATAAGAAGACCAAGTCCTCTACTGGTTTTTAATATTATGCAGAGTGCACTTTCGGAGTCAACGCTCCATCCTCAGTGCCTGCTGATTAAAGCTGCGTTGCCGGGACCACGACCGTCGGGCGACTGCATAATATTAAAAACCAGTAGAGGACTTGGCCTTCTTATTGATCCTTATAATATCGAGTTTGATACCGATCAAACAAAAATTGCGACCGCTAGAACGTTAACAGACAAATATATCTATATATATATAAAATTGTAACCTCTGTCTGTACATTGATTTTTTTCGCGAAATTTCACGATAACTTTTTGTTTCACATGTCATAGACACCATAACTGCATTTTGTTTCTTTCGTGTATGTTTGTTTGTTTGTTTGTTTGTTTGTTTGTTTGTTTGTTTGTTTGTTTGTTTGTTTGTTTGTTTGTTTGTTACCTTTTCACGCATAAACGGCTGAACCGAATTTTATGAAACTTGGTATATATATTACTACTAGCCCAACTTAGACTTTAGGTTATATTAATATTCCCTAAAACGAACAGAAGTGGGGGTTATAAGGGAGGCCTGAAATTAAAAATAGCGATATTTCGTTTCCTATTGTTTTTTCAGCAAATATGCACATAACAAAAGTTATTTATTTTATTATTTAGAGTAACTTTTGTTATAGACACTTTCGTCGTATACCTAAATATAAATGAGTTATACGCTAAAAATTATAGCGGGAGTCATCAATTTTATTTGGCACAAAATAATCAACCGAACTAAATAAAACTCGGTACGTGTATTAGGACTAACGCCTTTATTATAACAAGCCATACCAACATTTCTAGGGACGGGCAGGAGTGGGGGTTGTAAGGGAGGCCAGAAAATAAATATAGCGGTATTTCGTTTCCTATTGTTTTTTTGGCAAATATAAACATTACAAAAGTTGTTTATTTTGTTATTTAGAGTAACTTTTGTTATATACACTTTTTTCGTATACCGAATTATAAACGAGATATACGCTAAAACCAATAGCGGAAGTGAACAATTTTATTTGGGACAAAAGACCCATCCAAAATAAATAAAACTCGGTATGTGTATTAGTACTAACGCTTTCATTATAACAAGCCATACCATCATTTCTAGGGACGGGCAGGAGTGGGGGTTGTAAGGGATGCCTGAATTTAAAAAAGCGGTATTTCGTTTTCTATTCGTTTTTCGGCAAATATGAACATAACAAAAGTTGTTTATTTTGTTATTTGAGTAACTTTTGTCATATTCATTTTTGTCTTTTAACAAAGTATAAACGAGATATACACTATAAACTAAAGCGGGAATAACTGAAATCTATGCATAATGCACAAGAGACGGGAAATATGACAATTTGGAGGACAGTGAAGACTTACATAAAAAATTGATTTTATTATTAACAAATGCCAGCAACGGGTATTAACCCTAAACACTGGGGCGGGTAAATGTCAAAACATTTGCAAATTAAAGCCTTGCCAAAAAAATACCATCACCATTCAGCCTCAAATCAATTCCCGGGCGAAGCCGGGTATCTGAGCTAGTATATATATATATATATATATATATATATTTATATATATATATATATTTACATATAAATAATTTTGAACGGACCTCATTTTCGTCATCTCCAAGGCAAAGGTGCCAATTTGTGGATGATCTCTCCACTTTCTTGCACGAAATAGGCGTTAATAAAAAAAAAAAGAAGAAGTATATTATCTTATAAATGTCTTTTCTTTGAATGTACTATACCTGAAATAGTCTCAGTTCAAGTACAAAAATGAATATACTTGAACTGCAATTCTCTTATGGCCTCTTATTACGAATTTTGAATGTTTTTGGTCGCTAACCCAGATATATTAGGCTTATTGAAATTTGTGCATGCTTTTTCCCACTCCAATTTAGGAAAATCAAGGCTCCTTTGAGATTTTTATTGTTAAATTGCCTAATTTAGGATATCGGGTAGCTTCCACCAATATACCTTTTCTATCTAGCCTGTCAATGGATATCGGTATAATTGGACGATCGTTATCAACAGCTAGAAAAGATTTTTATTCTAAATGTGTTCAGTGACTGTCAAGGGACAGTCAGTGAACACATTGTGCGTTCAGCCTTCCGGCAGACTGAACTTAACAGTTAATAAATCTGTTTGATATTGATTCTTCTCCTGGGGAGGTTTTATTTTAAAATAAGTTGAGATGTAACTATTTTTAACCCACGTTGTATTATAATTCTCAATTTGATTAGTATTAAATTCGTTAGTGATAGTGAAGTTGACTCATTGCGGCTAATACCTAATAATGAAACAGGGGGACGAATGAGTTGCGTTTCATGTTTCATCGTTTATTTCAATAATTTGTCACACCACATATACAATCTTTCTGTTAGTTTTTAGCACATTTCCCTTAAGGGAAATCAACTGTGAGGTCTTACTCATGATGCGGTTTTCGAAAAATGTCTTCAAATGCCCATGAATCCTACCCAAGAGATGACAAAAATGAGATCCGTTCAAAATTATATATATATATATATATATATATATATATATATATATATATATATATATATATGTCAACGCTCTAGCGGTCGTAATTATTGTTTGATCGTTACCAAACTCGATATTTAATCGTTTTATTCAAAAGGAAAGATCAAACTAAATCGAACTATTAGGAGGAGGGATTTTCGAAAATTCAAAATATCCCTATTGCTATACGTCGGATTGAAAACTTGTAAACAATATTGCAAATTAAATTTACTATAAATATTTTTATATACATTTATTATCTATCTTAAATATTAACCTAGAAATTTACATTTTTCATATTCAGCTATTGTCTGTTCTGTTCGTTCTATTCAGCTGAAAGTTAGTTCGGCCGTTTCCGTAACTGTTCGGCTCTCGATAAATTGGCGTAGAGACTGGTGTAAGCTTCTTCTTTGTGAGGTATATGCAAATACGTTCTATTGACCCCCCCCCCTTCTTCAGTTCATGGACTACTAGAATTTGAGTGATTGAGATAAAAATTATTCTTATTCATTATAAATTACAGTACTAGATATAATAAATAGTTTTCATTAGAATTAATCTTATATTGGGATATATTTCAGTAATTGTTTTTCTTTCCGGTGAAGAATATTTCTTTCTATCTGTTCAGCTCTGAATGGTTGGCAAACCGGTTTGTTTACGATTCCGAGCTTTCCGTTTAGTGTTTATTAACATTGACTGAAATATTTCACATTACCATTTGTATTTATTCATTTAATATTCACGGTGGTGTTGTGTTACCAGTATGTAGATTTGTCCATTGCAAAACTTCACGTGGTAAATCTGCTTAGTTTATGCAGCTCAAGCTTGACGGACTTCTAATCTTATTACACATTTTAACAGCGTCTTATATCGGGATGATTGGAAATATATAAATGGTGTTGTTTATACTCTGGTGTTATGTCACTACGTGCCGGCTACTGAGGGATGGTTCTTTAACAGACTGCCTTCTCATTTTTTTTTTTTTAAGAGAAATCCCGTGTTATCCTTCGTAGAACTACGAACAAGGACCTAGAGGAAAATGGATGGCGACCGCGTTGAAAAGCCTCAAATACAATGCCATCATTCAAACCACTCCGGGCAAGATTAGCTAAGTTATAGCTCGCCCCAGATCATCACTCAGTTCACGTCCAGTTACTCTGTTATATTTCAGCATATTTCCCTTAAAGAAAATCAGCTTTTTAGGCATTCAAGATATGATTTTTTTTTAAAAATGACGTCGAATGTCCATTGACCTCGCCATGAGAAGACGAAAATGAGGTCTGTTCAAATATATAGACACACTCACATGTACCTATATATATATATATATATATATATATACACAGGATGATTACTGGGAAACGCATGTTTTTGACGAAAATGTATTTTTAAAACATGCGTTTCTCGGTAATCACCCTATATATATATACCAGCAAACGCGAAAGACGTCCTGCATGATATTTCAAGCGATTGGATATTAAATTTAATAGCATTATGTTTAATGCAAAATCTACTTTTAATAACACAAAAAACTACTTTTGTTATGTGCACGTTTGGCTAAAAGCAAATAGAAAATGAAATATCGGGAATTTTTTATTCAGGCCTCCCTTATAACCCCCACTCCCGTTCGTACCTAAAAAATTTAATATAGCTTATAATCATGGAAGAATTAATGCTAATTTACATATAGAGCTTTCTTAGGTTCGGCTCAATCGTTAGTGCCCAATAATATTGTTGGCTCCCACTTTAATGTTTTAGTGTATATTTCGTTTATGCTTTGTTATACGACAAAAGTAAATATAACAAAAGTTTCTCTAAATAACAAAATAAACATGTTTTATCCTGTGCATATTTGCCGAAAAACCAATAGGAAATGAAATATCGCTATTTTTAATTTTAGGCCTCCCTTACAACCCCCACTCCTGCTCCATCTGCCGAGCTGATTTGTGAATCTAAACCATCCAGGACACCACCCAAACGCATACAAAAATATCATTCAAATCGGTCCAGCCGTTTAGGAGGAGTTCAGTGACATACACACGTACAGCAGAATTATGTATATAAAGATATGTATATATGTATGTATACATACATGCAATTTGAGTGTCATCGTTACCTAGCTTGATGTTTTAATGTTTTTGTAAAATTAAATACCTGAGACTTAAATAGTCATGTGAGTTAAAGCGCTGGCCTTAATCTCACTTGGTAAATCCAAATTGGCGAGTTCGATTCCAGACTGGGCAATAGAAATTTATTTAGTGACGAACTCATTAAATTCGTCACACCTAATACATGTTGTAAATGTAATCATTACATTTATAAAGCAACTGTTACAATTATACAATTACAATATTGCAATTATTTTACATACCTATTTATAAACAGGATGATCGAGTACATGCATAGCCCGGCCATTGAACCGTTTGTTAACTATTGAATCGAATTGAATAAAAACAATACTTGCAATATATTGCTTGTATTAGCATTTTGACTATATTAACATACTATTGGACTAATGGGAGTTAGAATTAAAAATTAGATCAGAAATATAAAATTATAATATTTCATTCCTATTAATTGTTCTACAAAATGAAATTATATGGTTTCGTAGTCATCCTCGCTGGGCTGAATGTGCTTCTCCAAACCGTCTTTCTGTTCCTGGCATGAACATCGAACATAGATGAACATCAACAGGGAACATGATGATGTTTTTAAGTATTTAAGAAATAATGGATTATTTAATGAAATATAAAAGGTATTTTTTACCATTATGAAAGTTATGTATAGCAAGTACGTGGAATATGTTTTGCCTTCTTCCAGTTTAAGTATTTATAGTTTTTCTTTTATTTTTTTTATATTATTATATATTTTTTTCTTTCCTCGTGTTCTAAATATATTAACAATTTATATTTAGCTTTGTCCATTCTATTTATTTTGCACATTTATAAAACTTAGTTTTGTAAAAAGTTTAATATTTATTTAATTTTGTAAAATTATATTCTAACATGTTAAAAGACGAATCGCCATTGTAGTGGCATGGTCCTATTTATTTTGTACATTTGTAAAATTAAGCTTTGTAAAAATTTTAATATTTATTTAATTTTGTACAATTACATTCAAACATGTTAAAAGATGAATCGCCATTGTAGCGGCATCTCAAATAAATAATAATAATGTTCCAGCGATCTTCTCGTCATTCTCCAATGCAAATTTTTTGTAGGTTTTCTGTTTCCTTCTCAGTCTAGCATCGCCACTATTGTTGTTCCGGTTGGGTTCCAGTCCGGGTTGTAAATGGGTTCATACCGCTGGAGCAGAAAGCCTGTTTGGAGAACAATAATTACAAATCAAAAAATAAAGTTCGTTAATATCTGGTACCGAGACAGGTCCAGTGGGGGCGTAAGAGGGCTTTGATGAAAATCTGTTGAAAGCAACCCTTATCAATATTTTCTGAATTTGCAGTAAAAATTTTAAATTTTGTTTTCCTACTCCTTCCCTCTTTTTTTCGTCTGTTTCGTTCATCCGAGAAATTCTGGTTAAATACTTCTGTTTCTTAAAATGGGGGAGAGATTCTATGTAGAGATCAGTTGGAAAAACTTTCTGCTACTAGAATAGCTCTTATCTTTTATCTCGCCCGATAACTCTTGCTAGGTTTGATCGATCGATTTATCAAATAAAAACCCACAGATTAAACTAGAGTGGTGAATGAACTATGCCAGTTTTTGTTTTGTTGAATCTGTTATTCTCACGAGTAGTATGAAAGTGACAGTTACGAATTGAAATTGGATGAAGTTGTATACGTGTCGTGTTAGATTATGTATATAATAACATAAATTTAGAAGAATAAGTTTATAAGTAATTTCAAGAATTTAATAAAGTTATTTATTAGCATTTAGGACTTATGAAACCGTCAGGAAATAATTGATACATTATAAATAATCATATAATTAATCTATATTGGTAATCTATTGGTTGTTTCATCGTCACTTTTTGAGTTCTTGGAGGATATTATAGATTGTCCTGTTACGTTCCACCGTATTAAGTGAGCTTTATTACTAGGATATCTTTACGCATAATATGTTATATAATAACCTCCAAACTTAGCAATGAAATACTTTCCACAATGTTCCTCCATTATTAGTTCAAAGTTCAGGGGTTCCTAGTTTAGTGCATTGTAAAAATTCCTAACTTGGAATCGAATCATCATAGTTTGCTTTTTGTAAAGATTTAATTTGTATTCAAAATGATTTTCGTAGTAGATGATTTTGATGATGTCCACATTTGTTTTTCCTCTAGGAAACACGCTTTTTAAATCGTACAATATCTCTAACATTTTTTTACAAATCAATGAAAAATGAAAAATTTTCGGTCAACAGCCTACGAAGAACCAAGATAGTATTGTTGGTAGGGCCAACGAGTCAGATTATAACGACGTCATTACAAACCAAAGATTGCTACATATTTATAAAAGCTGCCTCTTGCTAATTGCCTCATGTTGCTGAGCCACAATGCTGGTGGTAAAAAAAAAATCGTATACCATTTATGCTAATACGCATCCAGACTTATCCAATTTGTAAAGGACCTAATTCCCTTAAGTTTCAGAAAATTCCACAGCAGTCTATCCAATCATCCTAATCCAGAAGTACTCATCCATAGCCCTTTCCAGGACCACTCATCCATATTCCACTCCACGGTGCCTCAAGAGACCATGGCCCCGAGATCTCCTTTAGTGTAAAGTGAAGTGATAGCAGTGGCAATTTTCTTATCAAGTGCCATTCCTCCTTAGCTCTTGACTTCCTTCCCTGGCAGAGGGAGAGGCTGCTTCTCTCATAGTGGTGAAGGGGTGTAGCTTCTGTCGAGAGTGATGGAGGACGATTGTATTGTACATATCACATTAAAAAATTCATTTAAATGCAGACTGTAATTTTCTTAATAAAATAATCGTTAAAAAATCATTTATACTAATGAAGGCTTGTGTGTAAAATATTTCACTTGAGTTTTTAGATCAGAGTTTTCCATCCCTCCATATCCCATAGCCTGGATAATGACTAATAATAGACTAGCATGAAGATAAGTAAGTACTTTAATGTACCATACAGTATTGTGCTCTTACATGTTGTTTATGAGAATTTAGACAGGGAGAGGATGTCTGCGGAGGGACAAATCTTCCCGGTTTAGTAGAGACAATATATCTTGTTGTATGTTGAATTATGCCCTGCAAATTAGTTTGAAACCTAATATGATGTGTATCCTTTAAGCAAATTGTAATTATTGGGTTAATGACCCTTGATACATTTGATTTATTAATACATATAATTTGTTTATCTTATTTCTAGCCAAGAGGGATGGAGTTGTACTTTAAATTGAGAGTTTTGATCTATTTCCTCCCATTTTCAGGCTCACTTGATTGAGTAGCCAATCAATCAGTTGATTGGGAATGGATGAGTGGAGTTTATACCGCCATGATTTATCAGACCAAGACGTCCATCTGGGCTATTTTGATAGTTTGGGATATTGCTTCCTTCTCTTCTTCAACACAAATGTTGGGTTGAGGTACTTGGTATCTTTTGAGGTTCGTACGAAACAAACATCTCCAAAGGGTCGTCATGACCAGTTCAGTGCGCCAAGCAGGGCCTTCGTTCTCACTCAGCCTAGAAAATTCTACTGACCTTTAGTAGTGGTCAGTGCATTTGGCCATGGGCCGACTCTTGTTCACGTGTGTTAAACCGCGAATCATATACATGCCTCTATAAACAATAAAAGTGGTACATGAATTATTCCTATTTCTATTATGTTGTTGGCTATCCTATTCCAACATAGTATTATATTACCTACCTGCAGTTAAAGGAAACCTATATTTTGGCAAGAAAAGAATAAAACAAATTAATTAATTGCCAGAACTGGGGGTAACTTATCGTTATCACGAAAATATTATATTCCTATTATTATCATCAACAACAATCTATTCGTTGCGAACTCTTTTACAATAAGTTAACCTGTTAAATAGACTACATTATATATTTCAAATTTTGAAATAGTTTGGCCTTCAAGTGGACCTCGTTTGTAGTTTATTGGGTAAATTCACTATGCTTCCGTACAAAAGCACGTGGAATTTTCACATAAAATTTGATTTGGTTATACGGTTACCTGTCTCACGAGTTGTAATTTTTATCCGTTTCCCTGGTACTCCCTCAACATAAATGAAACAATTAAGCAGGAGGTTGAATAAAGAAGTAGCCATCCTTAGCCCCTAATGTCACCACAGTAACATGTGTGTTCTGTGTACGACAGAGAATGTGTAAGCTGACAGCTTGAACTTCTTCTGAAGTCGTGTGACAGGCCTAGGCCCTTCATAGGCGTTTGAACCGTACGTTTTATTGCCTTCTATTCTGTCTGATAGCAGCCTTTTCTC
The DNA here is from genome assembly GCA_019009955.1 of Riptortus pedestris. Lineage (NCBI taxonomy): Eukaryota > Metazoa > Arthropoda > Insecta > Hemiptera > Alydidae > Riptortus > Riptortus pedestris. Next base: position 42,548,715 of record CM032228.1, read on the forward strand.
TTGACCCACCTCATTCGTTAGTACTTCTCTTTCTTATTTGCATGTGTGTCTAATACGAAACTTATTCAACAGTACATTATTTAGTGTCCATGAATTAGGCGTTTATGTCATTGGGCGTAATCTAACATACATATTGAAGAAAAACGCTTTATATGAAAGTCATAAAAAGCATTATAGTTAAAAAAATGAAAAATCATTTTGAGAAAAACATAGTATGAGGACTTTAAAGAAATATCCCTCTCAGCATTTTAGTCTTGAAAATTCCCAGGAAGACGAATTGTTTTGCTCTAAATAAAATAAATAGTTTTGGTAGAAGTTGGTATTTTTTTGGGCTTCTTTAAATAGTTTTGGCTGTTAAATACTATAGTAAGGATATGAGAAAATAATTACAGGACGATTCATTGCGCTCTTTCACCATGAATACCCAACACGTCCACCTTTCTTAATGGCATTGATTGTGATTCTCCAACAAACTATTGTCATCTGCTCAATGTTTCTTGCCTAAGAACCTTCTCGCTTCAACAAATTGTGCGTCTGATGACTGTTTTGCGACTTGGTTCTTCTGGCGGACCCATCAAATTTAAAAGCTTTATATGTTCTTCCACGCTATTGCTTTCCTTTGCTGTCCCACCCAGGCGTTTCTATAGCTCGGGGAGTGTTGAACTCAGCAAGCTCGTCAGGAAATGAATGGACTTCTCAACGTTTTATGTGAGAATAATATAGTTGTTGCGGTTTAGTAAGTGAAGGGTTGATATGGTTGGAGGGAGTACAGACGGGGTTGATCCATTGTCTGATAGTCGAGTACCCCTCGACTACAGCTGCACAAGACAATGGTCTCTCTCTCTCTCTCTCTCTCTCTCTCTCTCTCTCTCTCTCTCTCCTCTCTCTCTCCTCCCCCCGTCATTCTCTCTATCTCACTTTGTTCATACTTCGGCTTTTTTACCTTTGATGTTACTCTCTATACGTTAGGGTAACCCCATAACAGCGTGGGTACTAATTCCCCTTGAGCCTGTTTAACTATTAGAGGGGTTTAGAGGGAAAATTTTGAAAATTCAAAATATCTCCCTTCTTAAGAGTCGGATCGAGAAATTGTTTAGAACCAATCTTATTGTAAATTTAATGTCTTATAAATGTTGTTATGAACGTGATTGTCTATTCTAAATATTAACCGAGGAGATTTCCTATTTCAATTTTTATCTTTCAGTAAACCCCTACTTTTAGTCATCACTAGGGCTAGGATTTTCAGTAATTAAAAATGCCAAATATGTAAATATATATGTATTGATTTTGATACAAATGTGTAAATAATTATGCAAAATTAGTAAAATATGTAAACAGTGAATAACCTTCCAAAACTGTTTGTACTCTCATTTTTTTATTACAATACAAAAACGGTTTTATTTTAAACATAAAAATACAAAAACAAAAACTTTTTTATCACTGTAAGGAAAACAGTTTGAGACTAAATGCATTTTCAAATTTTCAAACGTAAAACTACGACGATTGGGCCTTAGTTTCGACTTGAATCTGCTGAATGAGCGTTCGATGTCAACTGATGTAACTGAAGCGTTTCGGAAAGCGGCTATTTCAGAAGGGTTCCATTCAACTGAAAGCTTTGCTGTCACCTCCTTTCCACTTATGATGTCTGCAATCAGCAGCATATCTTTCCAGCCAGGATTTTTTTTTAAGACATCTTGTAGTTTCGCGTGGATCCTATTTCCTATTTCTCCTGAGACGTCTTCCATTTTGCGAATCGCTTCATTGACAATTTCTATATTTTTCAATAGAGGCACATTCTGGGATTCAAGCTGCGTTATAGTGGAAGGGATGTGAGCACAATTGCAGGAAATAAAAATTATTTTTTAAATTCGGGTTTTCCAACAAATTCTGAGCTTGCGAAATGGTTGAGGCTGATTCGCCATCCAATTTTGATACGACGTCCTTTATTTTGTCGAAATTGGTGCAGTAGTACAGAGCAGCCTCTAGCCAAGTTCCCCATCTGGTAACTACAGGTCGCGGAGGTAAAGACAGCTCAGGATAAGTTTCTTTGAAAATTTCAACTCGGCTTGGAGCTTTTAAAAAAATCTTTTTTATTGATGAGATCAATGAGTCTACCTCAGGAAAAGCAGAACGAACTGATTCAGCTACACGATGAAATGCGTGAGCGAGGCATGTGACATGAAGCATTTTCGGGAAAAATACTTTAAGATGCTTTCCTGCTTTGACCATGTACGGAGCTCCATCAGATAAAAACAAGAAGACTTTATCGTGTAGTACACCGTTTGGCCAAAGAAGACTCATAGAGTCGTTGAAAAACCGTGCGATTGTTGCATGATTGCATTTTTCTAACTCCTGGCAATTTAAAAGAAATGGTTTTGAAAAAGAATCTGGGCAGAGACTTTCAACAATATTATTCGCAATGTACCGGCCTTCAACATCGGTTGTCTCGTCAACTGAGACCCAAATTGGCCCCTCCTTGATATTTTCCCGTATTTTGGCAAGAGTTTCTTGATATATATCTTGTAGATAGTTTTTTCTCAAGGTGGATTCATCAGGCTTTTTTTTTCAATGTACTTTTCCAAAAAAAAATTAAGAGACGGATTATTAATTTTGATTAACGGAATGTCAGCCTGCACAAACGCTCGACATAAATCTGTATACAAGGTGGACTTACTGTCTCCGCATGAGGTAGATGGTGTGATGAAACTTTGCTTCAGGTTTGACTTTTTCTCTTTGTTCGATTTGTGAGATCCTGTGCCAATGTGTTGGGTTACTTGGAATCGTTGCGTAGTGGATACAGCCTTGTCACAGCAAGAACAATATACCATTTCTCCATCACCCCTGAATGTTTCGTTTGGAAACTCACGAAGATATTTTAAAACTCGTTCTTTGTTTTTCCTTGCGACTTTCCCCATTTCGACAAAAATGAAAATTGAATTAATCACAAAATATAATTTTCAAATCGTGTTTGACAAGAGTGGCACGCACTTTACCACTCACAAATAAACACTAATTATGAAATAGTTTTGGTTTTGTTTATTCAGAGCCAAAACCAAGGGAGATGGAATCTCAGAATTGTTTTGTAGGGTTTGGTTCTAAGAAGCAATCAACAGTGGCAATAGAAGGGCCATTTCTTGTGAAAAAATTTTCTTCATGCACTCGTTATTCAGTTTTGTTGTAAAGAAATAGAAAAATTTAAAAATTAACAAATATGGAGTAAAAATTCCCAAAGTATGTAAGAAATATGTAAATTTAGTCAAATATGTAATAATATGTAAAATTAAATTGGCTTAATTTGATCCCAATTGCGTTAAAACATATACTATGAGTTGATATAAGGTGATATCGAAGTCAGTAGGAAATATGTATTTACATAGGAATCCTAGCCCTACTCATCACACTTTTAACAGTAAACCAATATATTATGGAACGGATTATTTCAAGGTTAAATCCCAGTCTCCCCACTTTCCAGAGTTTGAAATGACATGCATTTTCTACCTAAAAGTAGACATAGATTCAAACACAACTTTCATTAAGGAATGCAAATTTTCTATATACATGTATGACAGTAGGAATTGATTAATTCTCTTTGCAGTTATTGTACTATTTTATATATGAGTTATATTTTAAAAATTAAAGTTAAGCGTTGACTCTTGGCGTTCTAGAGTCAGGTGACAGTCACGTGTCACTAAACTGTAAATTTCTGTCATTTATTTATCTTATCAATTAAACATGTCTTTTTTCCACGTCGTTCTTTTCAATGTCAAGTGCAAGAGATTTGATTACCGTGCCGGGTATAAGATAGACCTGATAGCTTTCCTTGTCACATGGTCATTATTTAGTCAATGGAATATTTATTATTGATATTGGAAAAATTAAAAAAAAAATAATAATAATAGGAAATACTAAGAAAACATCGAACAAAAAGTAAAAGTATCTTGATAATATTGTACTTTGGCAGACATTTCAATTATTCTAAAACCACAGGGTAAACAGGTCCTATCAAATTTAATACGATTTATATACAAATTTATTTGATGTGAACAAAACCTTCAATGATATCTCAAGGCTACGTCTTGGTGTCTAAACCACTGCACCTCTGTTGAAGGCTACTCTTTTCACATTATTATATCCATGGGATTATATTCTTCAAATGTCCATCAATCCTACCTAAATAACGAAAAAGTAGTCCACTCAGAACTATATATATTCGAAAATTCAAAATATCTCAGTTACAATACCTTAAATTGAAAACTTGTACAGGCCCAATTTTATTGTAAATTTCATGTTCTATAAGTGTTATATACAGTTTTTTCTACCTTGAATATTAACCGAGATGTTCATGATATATTCACAATAAGCTGGCTGGAAGCACTTTATTCCAAGCTTAACTGGCAAATATTATTTTCCATGGACCTATGTTTTGTGAGATACATCCAAATATGTTGTGATGACGTAATGAAATGCGATTTTATGTCCTTTACTCTGAAATGTTCATTTGATATATGTCACACTCGATGTCTAATTGTTTTATGGAACAATTTAGCTCTTAATCGTTAATAGCTGAATTCGTAACAAGGGGAGGGAGAAGGACTTAGAGGGGGAGGGGTGATTCGAAAATTCAAAATACCTCCTTTATTATGCGTTGGATAGAAACATATTATAGAACCAATTTTGTTAAGCTATTCATACTCGACAATTAATGTTTTTATGTCTGCATTATTTTGTAGCTTAGATATTAACGAGTTATTCGTACTCACTTGTTTCCAACGTTGTGTAAACCTCCACTACTACTTTCCGAATTTTGGCTTAGAAGTAGAGAATATTTGGGGAAATCACGCAGGGGCTGCGTTAACAAAGCATATGTCTCACGTTCGTCACGAATTTGCATTTATCTCAAAACGTAAAAGTTCAATGAGAATTATATTTGGTATTTAGGCTTCAAATAAAGTTCTTCATAATATAACAGCTTTTAAGCAGGTTTCCCTTAAGGGAAATCAGCTATTGAGGTCCTACTCATGACGCGATTTTCTTTAATTGTCACCATACTCCGTATTTAATCGTTTTGTATAATAAGAAAGATCAAGTTCCTTAACGGCTGAACTCGGACCAGTGGGAGAGGGGAATTTCGAAAATTCTAAATATCTCTGTTACTATACGGCGGTACGAAAAATTCTATAGAGCCAATCTAATTGCACATTAAATTTACTATAAATATGTTTATATACATTTATTCTCTATCTTGAATATTAACCGAGATATTTGCATTTTTATTGTGTGTGTGTGGAGATGAGTTCGGCTAAGATCGGTACTATTTGTTCCCGCCGAAAGCTAGTTCGACCGTTTCCGCCACTATTCTGCTTTCGCATGGAGATTTCACTATTGTATAACTTCATGTGGGGAATCTCCTTAGTTTACGCAGCCCCAGCGTGACGGACTTTTGTTAATATGACATGAGTAGGAGTGGGATTTTATTGATGGCTAGAAACTATAAAAATGCAAATAATAATAATAATAATAATAGTGAAAAAAACGTGCATAACAATACTTCTAGAACATTACATTTGCAATAAGATTGGTTCTGTACAATTTTTCGATCCAACGCATATTACCAGAGATATTAAGAAAAATCGGAATTCCTCCCCTCTAACCTCCCCCCTCCCACTCGTCGGATTTTAGCCGTTAGCGAACTTATCCTTCATTTTTACATAAAGCGTTAAAATATCGAGTTTGGTAACGACCAGACAAATATTATGACCGTTAGAACACTAACAGACAAATATATATATATATAAAATTTTGAACGGGCCTCATTTTTATCATCTGCTAGGTAGGATCGATAGACATTTGAAGAATTCTTTCGAAATCCCATCATGAGTACAATTTCAATAGCTGACAAGGGAAATCTGCTAAAAAAGCTCGCGAATTCACGGCGCCTGCTAGATTACGCATCCTGAGATTCCTTGACGGGCGGTATCCAAAGCCTTCTAACGGTCCAGGGAAATTGGTTTATTAGGGTCCTCAGAAGATGTAGACACGGAGCCGGCCGTCACAACACGTGCACTACCTGCCTCAATAGGTGGCGCGCTCTACCCTCCTCCTCTGACTCTTATAAACCACTTCATTATAATGACGCAATTATAATTTACAAGGGAAAGGTAAATAACTCTGACTGTATGGAATTCGTGCTCAGCTTAGGAACTGGTATGGGATGACCTACATATCTGTTCCTTCCGTAAGCCTCCATCAATTTCTTAATGCTCCGTATCAAAATTATTCTACGAAC
>CM032228.1:42560000-42575000 GCA_019009955.1 Riptortus pedestris
ATATCTCGGTTCCATGCAAGAATGCATCTAACAAAATTTATAGAAAATTACATGTTAAATAAGATTGGTTCTAAGTCATTTTTGTCCCGGCGTATAACAATAAACATATCCGAAATCCCCCCTCTCTAAACCCGCCTGTCCCTCCGGTCCTATTTCAGCCGTCAACGATCTTGATCTTTAGTTTTACACACACACACATGTTTCGCGACATTAGTACAACTTCAATAACTGGTGTCTCTTATGGAAAATAGACTTAAATGAATGAAGTTACGATTACTGAGGATAATGGATGATGGCGGACCAGACATTTATTTTGGAAAGACATTAAACATTTAGTTTTAGTTGGTTTAATAAGAAGAAAAGAGTATCTTCCGCCGAAAAATAGATACTTAACATAATTAAGCGATGCTTTATTCATACTTAGGAATTGAAAACAAATTGTTTCACTTGTTAAATGGGTTCGGTGAAAAATTAAGTCTTCACACAACAATATTAATTAAAATACTTTTAATTTGTGTAATATTCTATATGTCATAGCTATATGTCTATTTCTGAATTATTAGTAAGTTTGTTCAGATAGTTAACGTTTATTGTTATAGTTTAAGCCTCTTAATAATGGTTCTTCTCATATTTTGAAAGTTGAAGAGCTCTGTATTAACAAAGAGGAAACTTTTCGATGAGAAAATTTCGGTATTAAATATGTAAATTTCGTTACGAGATTGCCTGTAAATCCTTTGCAATGTTAAGGGGGAAAATTGAATATAAACAACAATATAATGGATATAAAATGGATTTGTCTTTTTCAGTTAAAAATAACTTACACATTGTGAAGGATTTGGCGTTTTTATTCTGCTTATTTTATTCCATCTTCCAGTTTTAACAACTTTACTGTGAAATAACTCTCCTTCTATAAAGTAAATCTTTGTTAAATTTCACCTATTCGTTCATGATAATATTTTAATAAAATGAAAACGGGCTCAGGCTATAGGTATTGTTTTATAAATGTTGCAATCTACATTTTGCGTCTATCTTGAATATTAACCGAGATATTTGCATTTTTTATTTTTCAGCCTTCAGTAAACCCCTTTTCCTGCTAATGTCATATGTATCAAAATATGTTTCCATTGAACTTTTACTGCGTGAGATGGATGCAGATACGTTGAGTGGGGCCCAGGTTGGCAATGTGCGCTAAAGCGTTGACCTCAATCTCTCATGGTAAACCTAGAGTGGCGAGTTCGATTCCCGCCTGGTCAAAGGAATTTACTGAGTGACGGAATTCATTAAATAAAATCCTTAGCCCCAGCCTGGCTAGAAAAGAGTGGTAACACGTAGATAACCAGTTTCAATTATCCTTAGTCGCAAAAAATGGACGTTAATAAATCATTTAATTTAATAAAATGAAAACAAATTTGATAATAACTATTTGTATAGTTATTCAATTTAAAATATTTAGGGGTTTTACTTATATAGCTCAACGAATAATTTCAACTCTCCCGGTTCTTTTAAATAAAGCTCTATATGTAAATTAATATACTCGATATATGTAACATTTATAACCCAAAGGGGATTAGGGTATGCTCTAAATTGTTTTTTTTTTTTTCATTTTAAGCTTAGTAATTTAATTTAGCCGGGGATCTCAGCTAGTATATATATATATATATATATATATATATATATATATATATATATATATATATATATATATGTAAAGGGAAGTAATTGTTGATTGTTCAGAGAAATATTACGTCAAGTGGGCAACGTGACTCTATTATTCATAAGATATTTCTTCAACCTATTTATCTCTCCTTGTAAAACTCTGTTTTTCCTTTCCAATCTTGGCGATTTAAATTCTACGTTCATCTATTATTGTCGTAATTTCGTTTGCAAGTAATGAATGGATTCCGGCAGATTTGGCTTTCAGCGGGGAATTCGGCTCCCTTCAGAGCAGTGGTAAGTTTTCAGCCCCCTCCCCCCTCGGTCCTTCAATCTCTCTTAAGTAACGGTCCCTGGAATTCTGGAGCCACTCCAGGAATCTCTCCAATAATTCTGGAATACAGGCCGTCAATCCACTTGCCTCTGGAGTAAACTCCCGGGGCAATCTCAATGCCCTATTTTATGTTCTTGGGGATGGAAACTTAGTAGTGCTTCTTGAACTCTTCAAACAATTATCTTGAAAATTAGCTAGCAAAACGTTTTTGTTATTTTATTTCTGAAGTTATAATCTGCTCCCTTTTAATACTAAAATTGTATTATTTTAATTGAAATCTAACTTCATAAGCAATTATAAAAAAGTCCGTCACGCAGGGGCAGCGTAAACTAAGCAGATTTCCCAGGTGAAGTTGTACGATAGATAAATTTCGCGAGAGCCGAGCCAGTGAAGGAAACGGCCGAACTAGCTTTTAGCGGGAAAGTAACTCTCGTCCGTTAGGCGCCCCGATTTAATAAAAATCCAAATATCTCCGTTAATATTCAAGATAGAGAAAAACTGTATATGACAATATTTATAGAGAATTTAATTTACAATAAGAAAATTATAGAAAATTGATCTGTACAATTTTTCGATCCGATGTATAGTAACGGAGATATTTTGGATTTTCGAAAATCCTCCCCTCTAAACCCCCCTTCCCACTGGTCCGATTTCAGCCGTTAACGAACTTGATCTTTCTTTTTACATAAAACGACTAAATATAGAGTTTGGTAACGATTAAACAAAAATTGCGACCGCTTGGTAACAGACAAATATATATATATATATATATATATATATATATATATATACAGTTTTGAACGGACCTCATTTTCGTCATCTCCTAGGTAGGATCGATGGACATTTGAAGACAAATTTCGAAAATTCCGTCATGTGTACAACCTCAATAGCTGATTTCCCTTAAGGGAAATCTGCTAAAAAAATTAATTGAATATGAAAAGCAAGAAAGGAGAGAACAGTTGTTTGTATATGGATATCGGTAAATTGTGAATGAGTTAGTCTCAGCCTTAACTAACTACGAAGTATTATTGTTCACCCGTCAGACATATGATAGGTGTTTGATTGGAAATTTATTAATATTTCATAGTATAATAACTGTTTATCTAAACCTAATGGTGGGCTCATCGAACTTTTACTTTTTGAGATAAATTCAGATATTCGGGGAACGTGAGAAATCTGCTTAGATAATGCCGCCCTTGTGTGACGGACTTTTAGCAGTTTCCCTTAAGGGAAATCAGCTATTGAGGTTGTACTCATAACGGAATTTTCGACTTTTTTCTTCAAATGTCCAGCGATCCTACCTAGGAGATGACGAAAATGAGGTCCGTTTGAATATATATATAGATATATATATATATATAAAAATATATATATATATATATATATATATATATATTTGTCTTTTTACCGCTCTAGCGTTCGCATTTTTTGTGTAATCGTTAACAAACTCAATATTTATTCTTTTTCTGTAAAAAGAAAGATAAATTTCGTTAACGGATGAAATCGGACCACGGGGAGGGGGGGTTTAGAGGGGGAGAATTTTGAAAATTCGAAATATCTCCTTTACTATAAGTCGGATCGAAAAAGAGTATAGAATCAATCTTATTGAAAATTAAATACACTATAAATGATGTTATATACATTTATTCTCTATCTTGAATATTAACCGAGATATTTGCATTTTTCAGTTTTCAACCTTAAGTAAACCCCCACTTCTACAAGTGTTACATAAATAATGCTCTGTTGTATAATATAAGATATTAATTGAAGCCTAAATACCAAATATTGTTTTCATTGAACTTTTACTTTGTGAGATATAGGCAAATACGTTCTGTTGACCACCCCCCCCCCTCCTTCTTTTGTTTTTGGATTACTAAAATTTGAGTGATTGAGATAAAACTGATTTAGATTCATTACAAATTAAACCACTAGCTTTAGGAGATTGTTTTCAATAAAATTAATAGTTATACTCAGATATATTTCATTAATTGTTTGTCTTTCCGGTCTATCTATGCAGCGCTACGAGGTTGGCTTGCCTATTGTTAACAATTCAGCCTTGTATTGTACATTTACTGAGCATTCACGGCTGTGTTACCTGTATATTTATCTATTGTAAACCTTCACGTGGGAAATCTGCTTAGTTTACGCAGCCCCTGCTTGACGGACTTTTTAACTTATATGTTTGACCAATAACACGTCTATTTCCAAATTTAGAGATAGTGAATTATCCTGTTACCACGGTGTTTACGTTGAGTTGTCGTGGGGCGTTGGGGGAATCTTTAAATTCAGGATTTAAGGCTGTGCTTCTTGCTTGAGGGTATGCTTGCTCCTGATCAATATAATCCCTTCTGTAAAGTCCTTGGGCGAGAGTGCAGTTTGAGTAGTAGTTGTGAGGGACGGCTGTCTAATGGCAGCCCTAATACTCTGCTTTACCCCGAATCAATAGTAATGGAGATACTGACCACTAACCTACCTCTAACACCCCTCTCGGAATATGGATGGCAGCTCTTATTACACTCCCTTTAAGCTGCCTTTATTGTCTTATCTCTGCATGATCCGTGTTCTGCCGGGCTGCCGGGAAGAATGAAGATAATTCCATGACTTCTGTTTCGCGTATTTAAAGCAGAAATAGCTCATTACTTTGGGACTTAGAGATGAGGACTACATGTGGCGAACCATCATGGCAGAGAGTTGCTGAACAAAGAAGAGACTTGGAGAAGAACACTATTGCCCCAGGATTAAACCTGAAATAAATAAGCAGTTCTTCGCACAAGAAAAATCAAAAAGTCTGAACATTAAGTTGTTGTAGGATTATTAAAATAAAAAAGTCCGTCACGCACGGGCTACGTAAACTAAGCAGATTTCCCTCGTGATGTTTTACAATAGAGAAATCTCACGAAAGCCGAGCAGTTAAGGAAACGGCCGAACTAGCTTTTGGCGGAAAAGTCACTCGTCAGTTAGCCGCCCAGATTTAATAAAAATGCAAATATCTCCGTTAATATTCAAGATAGAGAATAAATGTATATAACAATATTTATAGTAAATTTAATTTGCAATAAGATTAGTTCAGCACAATTTTTCGATCAGACGTATAGTAACGGAGATATTTCGAATTTTCGAAAATCCTCCCCTCTAAACCCCCCCCCCTCCCACTGGTCCGATTTCGGCCGTTAAGGAACTTGATCTTTCTTTTTATACAAAACGACTAAATATCGATCAAACGAAAATTGCGACCGCTAGAGCATTAACAGACAAATATATATATATATATATATATATATATATATATATATATATATACACACATAATTAAGAACGGACCTCATTTTCGTCATCTCCTGGGTAGGATGGATGGACATTTGAAGAACTTTTTCGAAACTCGCGTCATGAGTACGACCTCAATAGCTGATTTCCTTAAGGGAAATCTGTTAAAAAACAAATGTAGCGTATCATCAGATCTGAAATATTTTTGCATGTACAAAGAAATGTTTTATTTATTTATACCTCATTACAAGAACAGAAAGACCTCTATACACAGCATGCCATGAACCATTAAACGCATACTGACTAACTTCAGGAACATTGATTACTTAAGAGACTCTACGTATTTCTCTTAAGGGGAATCATCTTTTGAGCTTGTACTCATGACGCGTTTTCCGAAAACTTTACTCAAATGTCAATCCTACTTAGGAGATGGCATTAATGAGTCCCGTTGACTATTTTGTTTGTTCGTCATCGACGAGAATTATCGCTCCGTTCACCACTTTTTGGCACTTTGCCTCAGCTTGAGACCCAGTAGGTGACCACTGCCTGTTACCAAGATACCATGATGATAAAGAAGCTAAAATGGAGAAGAGTAGCGCGACAGCTCTGCAACTGCAGTCGACGAAGATGCTGGACAGTCTACCAAGCCTAATAAAGGCATTATTAACTATATGTTTAAATTGCAGAGGCACTTTCTTATAAATATAATTAATCAGAAAGTCTTTACTACTATTATTATTTATTAACGTCCACTTTTTGCAACTCAGGCTAATTGGGACGGATTATCTACAGGTTACCACCTTTTTCTAGCCTGGGAGGGACTCAGGATTTTATTTAATGAATTCCGTCACTAATAATTTCCTTTGCCCAGGCGAGAATCGAACTCGCCACTCTAGGTTTACTATGTGAAATTAAGGTCAACGCTTTAGCTCACATGGCTAACCTGAGCCCCTTTTTATTATTTTGTGTACAATAAACCAGTATATTCATAACTATCTTTCTAGCTACTTATTCCTATCACATTACCTAAATACAGTCCACTAATATAGGGTTGCGTCATAGTAACCCTCCACATGTTGGTCCTAGCGGGCCGCATAATACCTTTTTGGTCCAGATGAAACATTATTTATATGTATATATATTCATTCTGAGGAGTTCGGCTATCTGCTTCAGCGGTTTGAATTTTTGTTGGTTCACGAATTTTCGACGGAAATGCGTCCATCTTCGTCAGGCAATGTTTTAACTTGAACAGCTACATCATTCTATCACACGTTTCGGATTTTATTTTAATATGGCTTTCCTGGCGAAGATGGAAGCATTTCCATGAAAAAATCCGAAACAACAAAAATTCAAACCGCCTGAGCAGATGCCGAACTCCTCAAAATGAAAATACTTCCTAGCGATGCAGCCTCAAAAATAGAATATTCCGGGTTTAGAGGGGGAATTTTGAAAATTCGATATATGTCCGTCAACCAACTTTGTTGAAATTTTAATTATGTACAACTATTATTATAAACGCGGTTTCTATTACTTGAATAATAATCGAAATATTTGTATACACCCACTTCTGCTAGACCGATTTTAAGTAAAACTAACATTTTAATTTCTGTTGTCATACCTGTCGGTGGAGACCGTCGTCACTGGCTGATGTTCGAGTACAGCTGGCATTGGGCTGTCGATGCGATGGCACCATCTTCAAGCCCGTCAAAAAGTTGTACTCCATTTTAATTTCAGTTTCCAAAGGCTTCTTACTATGGGAAAAGTAGAAGAATGTGCAGTGATATGAGTTCATCAGCATGTCATATTCCAGCACGTGGGAAATAATACTTTACGCAGCACCTGCGTGACGGAATTGTTTTTAATTTATTTGTTTTTTAGTTGTGCTGTTATTAACACATTATTACTATATTATTTTCTGAATGATTTAAACTGCCTGTAATAAGGAAAGATTTTTTTTCTGAACACAAAAAACCAGATTAACGCCATCAGTAAGCTGATTTTCAGCTTAGAAAATGAAGGACATGACAAATCCTTCAAAAGCGAACAAAAATGAAGTGAAAAACTGGAGTGACGTGAGTGATGTTAATCCAAATGTTCCACTTTTTTTGGTTATAACCCTAAAAAACTCTGGGAAATCATTTACAAATGTTAGCCCCTTTGAAATTTTTCGATGGGCGTCATCATTCTCAAAAGAAATAAAAATTAAAAAAATAGGAAAGGGAGAAAAACTTATTTTTGAATGCCCAAATGAGGCTGTCTCCAATGAACTTCTACAACAAAAAACATTTAAAAACGCCGATATATCCGTCACTCCACACAGAAGCATGAACAAAAGTAAAGGTGTATTCTATTGTCAAGAAATAAAAGACTTACATGACGAAGAGATTCTCCATGAACTTCAAGATCAACAAGTCGTTGAAATCAGAAGAATCGGAAAACCTGGTACAAATAGTCCTTTGTTTGTGGCAACATTTGACAAACCAACATTACCCACGCGTCTTTACATTGGTTATATGTCTGTACCACTTAGAGTTTATATTCCCAAACCATTACTCTGTTTTAACTGCGGACTCCTTGGGCACCTTAAATCCCGTTGTAACAGAGATCCTGTTTGCCGGAAATGTTCAGAAGCACCACATGAAGGTCCTTGTGCAAAACTCAAGTGCTGCTTATGTGGAAAAGAACATATAACCTCGAGGAAAAACTGTACTACGTACTCTACCGAATTTGATATTAGGAAATCAATGGTAGTTGATAAACTCAGTTATGTTGAAGCAAAAAAGAAATTCGAAAACCAAAGTAGAGTCGAATCGTATGCAAAAAAAGTTGAAGCACATCACAGTGATAATATCCAGTACAATAAATTATTAAATCTTATAGGACTGTTACACAAAAAAATAGAATTACTAGAAAAAGTTATTTCTGAAAGTACCCCACGACCCGCAACTCAAATAATCCCCGTTCAAGAGTTTGAAAAATCAGCAGAAGATTATAAAATTGAAATCACTGAAAAAGAGGAAGAAGAGTTGAAGTACCTGGAAGAAGTACCTGAGTCACTGAAGGAAGTACCTGGAGGAAAGAATAATAATTTTAAAAGAGACAACCAAGTGCTAAAGGACAATAATGTAAAGAAGCATGAAAACGTTCGAAAGAAAACACCCAGAAAAGGTTCTGGAAAATTTAAATGATTTTTTTTTATTTACTGATTTATTATTATTATTTTTTTTTATTATTTTTTATTATCATTATTGTTATATTATTTTATATTTGCTCCGTCTTTTAATTATCTTTCTCCTAGCAATTCTGATTTTGATTCCCTTAAGCTTTTAACTTTTATTCTAGCCGTATACTGCATTCTATCCTTCCTATATTTATAATAACTTATGTCCCAAGTACTTCAGTGGAATATCAATGGTGCCAACAAACATAGAGCAGAACTAACCCGACTGATACAACTAAAACACAGCAGTATTATCGCATTACAAGAAACACACTTAAAACAGGATCACATATTCAGCATTCATGGTTATAAGACTTACAGAAGAGACCATACTCTTGGGGGTAAAGCTTGTGGTGGAGTTGCAGTTATAGTTGAAGATCATGTTCATAGTGAACCTGTTCAACTTAGAACAACCGTTCAAGCAGTTGCAGTTTCAGTATTCCTTCCATTCAAACTCACAGTTTGTTCCATTTATCTTCCACCACGGGATCCTATAGACACAAGACAACTACGAGACTTACTAACACAATTACCGAGCCCTTTACTAATATTGTCGGATGTAAATGCTCTTTCAGAAATGTGGAACTCCCCTTTTACAAACAGTAAAGGCGCTCAATTACAAAACATATTTGAACAGTTTGACATACACTGCCTAAACACTGACTTACCAACACATTTTTGTACAAGGACGGGGACATTTAGTAACATAGACATAACACTATGCAGTCCATCTATTCATACACGATTTACATGGGACGTTGATACCGACACACATGGAAGTGATCACTTTCCCATACACATACTGCTCGACGTCCCTCCCCCACGATTCAGCATGCCATCCAGATACAACACTAAAAAGGCTGATTGGAATTCATTTCAAAGTTATGTTGAGAGTAAAATAACCTCTACTGAAATAAAAACTCTAATTGATTTGAATTCCATTATACTTGAAGCAGCTGAGAATAGTATTCCCAAAACAACACACACATATAAGAAACCCCCGGTCCCATGGTGGAATAATGAATGTAAAACTGCTGTGAAAAACAGAAAACAGGCTCTAAATTTGTTCCGCAGAAATCCATCACAAGAACATCTCATTGATTATAAAAAGAAGAAAGCTAGAGCTCAATGGGTTATTAAGACTAGCAAAAAGAAGTGTTGGGTAGATTTTTTATCAAGTATTAACCACACATCTTCACAACATGATATTTGGATAAAAATTAATCAAATTAAACACAAAAAATACAAAGAACCAATTTCAGGACTACATCATAATAACAATATCATCACTGACCCTTTCATACTCTGCAATATATTTGGACAGCAATTCAGAGACACATCCAGCAGTGATAATTACACTAGTTCATTCCAAAACTACAAAAGACTGACAGAAATCTCAACAATAACAATCGATTTAGACTTCATACATCCTTTAAACAACCCATTCTCTATTCAAGAAATAAAAATTGCTTTACAGACGATACAGACCACTACACCAGGACCAGACAACATAACATATGATATGTTAAAAAATCTACCCACCTTAGGTTCTATTACCCTTTTAAAATTATTAAATGAGATATTCGAAGGTATACACTATCCTCACTTCTGGAATGAGTCAATAATTGTGCCTATTTTGAAGCCTGGGAAAGATAAAAAACTATCAACTAGTTTCAGGCCTGTATCTCTGACATGCTGTACTTCCAAGCTGCTTGAAAAAATGATTAACAAAAGATTGGTGTGGTATATAGAAAGTAAACAATTACTATCCCCATTTCAGTGTGGATTTAGACCTCATCACAACACTTTGCACCACATTGCTAGAATCGAAAATGATATACATAATGCTTTTTTAAATAAAAAGCTCCTCCTAGCAATATCATTAGACATAGAAAAAGCATACGACACAGTATGGAAAAGACTTATTTTATCCCAATTAATAGAATGGGGAATACAAGGAAAAATATTAAATTTTATAAAGAAATATCTTTCCAAAAGATCATTCAGGGTGAGGATAGGTACTACCCTCTCAGATGTATTTTTCCAAGAGAATGGAGTGCCACAAGGAGGAGTACTGAGTACAACTCTCTTCAATATTGCAATTAACTCCATTGTAAATTTTATCCCCGAAGATGTGTCTTATTGCCTGTATGCTGACGACCTCTTTATATACACCACACAAACTGATATTTTTAAAGCACAACAAAGATTACAGACCACAATAAATGAGTTGGAAAAATGGAGCGAAATAACAGGTTTTAGATTTTCATATGAAAAATCTAAACAAATTGTTTTCACCAAAAAAAGAAATATTCCAACTCCTCACATAACTTTAAAAAACAAACTCATTGAAAATACTAATTTCATTACATTTCTTGGACTTACACTAGACAAACGACTCACATGGGTACCTCATTTGAAAAAAAATTGTTAGTAAGTGCAAGAAATCATTGAACTTATTAAGGATTCTTAGTAACACGCAATGGGGTGCTGACAGATCAATGATGCTTACATTTTACCGTGCGTTTACCAGGTCTATTCTGGATTATGGATGTATAGCATATTCATCTGCCAGTCCGACAACTCTAAAACTTCTGGACCCAATACACCACACAGGACTAAGAATCGCAATTGGTGCATTTAAATCTAGTCCTGCAGAAAGCCTTTGTGCAGAGGCTGGAGAACCTCCACTGGAGTACAGGCGCATGATGTTATGTGCAAAATTTGTTTTACAAGCAAAAGCTTTGAACACACCCTGTGTAATGAGTTTTTTAAATAACCCTTTTTTTAATATGTATATCCAAAAACATTGCAAAAATAAGCCACTTTTTATTCGCACTTTAGACAGCACATATGGCTCCAAGGTTTTAAATAGAGAAATGTATTTTAACATACAACCATCATTTCCTCCTTGGACCATAAAGAACTTAAAAGTGAACTTAATTTTAACCAAATATAAAAAGAGCGATTTATTTTCAAACATCTTTTATCAAAACACTTTTAAATACATCGTAGCAAACCACGCACATAACACACTACACGCATATACAGACGGTTCCAAAACTGCCAGTGGTACAGGTGCAGCGGCAGTCATTGACAATCATATTCACAGCATTAAACTACCCGATGACACAAGCATATACACAGCAGAACTACATGCAATATTACTCGCTCTTTCCAATATAGACACAAACGTTCAGAAAAATGTCCTTCTCTGCACAGATTCAATAAGCTCATTACTCTCACTAAGAAACATTTACAATTCACATCCTGTAATCACACAAATTTTCTCTCACATTAACAGACTTAAACATATAAACATAACTATGTTATGGATTCCCGGACACGAAGACATTAAACAGAATACTATAGTAGACAAGCATGCAAAACTAGCCACAAGGAAAAACACTACAGACACGAACTTACTAACTACACAGGACTTATGCAAAGTAACAAAGAAAGAAATACTTCACATATGGCAAGGTCACTGGCTGAACTCGACTAGTAAGCTTAGAGAAATTAAACATTCAGTTAAGCCGTGGCCTTACGACTTTAAAGCAAGAAGAGATGAAGTAATACTTACACGGTTACGAATTGGACACACTCTACTAACGCACTCATACTTGATGAACAAACAAGACAAACCGATTTGTAGAAGTTGTAATGAAGCTCTGACAGTTAAACATATACTGACTGACTGCAGGCAACGCAATTACTTACAGATACCACATAATTTACACGAACTACTGACAAAGGGGAGTCCATACATAAATACAATTCTTAAACATTTAAAGACTATACACATCTATTCAAAAATCTGATACATTTTAAATTTGTTTCACATTTTTATTTTTACAACATTTTTGGATGCAAAAATAAACATTTTATCTAAACCTCAATTTTTTTGTTTTCAAGTTTTCACTCACTTGAGTGTGTACAGAGTTTTATGTAAATAGTCACCTAAACCAACTTATATTTTATCAAAACCTTAATAATTTTAAACTTCTTTTATTCATTTTATATACCAATTTAATTTTAACTATCGATTTACTTATTTATTTATTGAATATTTAAATATTTTATTAATGATTTCCCTATTGCCCAATATCATTAGTTTCGATTTTCAGTTTTGTACCTAGTTTTGAATTTTGTCTTTATTTGTTTCCTCGTTCATTTAAAGTTCATCCCGTTAGACAATTGAAATATTCTTATTTTTTAGAAATTCTTGTTGCTTGCATTAAATGACTATTTCCAGCCAATCAGGTGTAGATTAATGTTTGTCATTTAATTTACTTCTAATCAAATAACGGCCATTGTGTTTCAAAAGCGTTTGTTCATATTTTGAAAAAATCGAGTGTAAATTGATCCTGGGCCGTGCTTTTTTAAAAAAGAAATAAATCGTTTTGAAATATTTTTTTATTTTATATCTTTTTTCATACTATTTTATGCACCAAAGGATAATAGGTGGGGGCCACAGGAGGATGTATTTACAATTCAATGCAGCTCTTGGAGTTTTAAAAAAGAAACTGAAAATCAGCGCTTAAAAAGAAGAAATGGGGGCCGGAATTTATTTGTATAAAAAGGGGTTGAAAGGGCTAAAAAATTTTATATATTTCCAGAGTTAGAGAGAGATTGAGCTTTTCTTACTGAATTTTTATAGTTGAAAAGTGTTAACATATGCTAGATTTTATCTAAAATCACTTATTTCTGTACACATTGTTATAACGCTCCAATTATATTGATTATATATTCATACCCACAATAAATTTCAATTGTACAGATGATTAACTGGAGAGCAATACTCAAGAGTTAAATTGAAAGCTGAACATGCACTAATTAAGCAGGTTTTTCCCCAGAGCTCAGATGACGTCATCATATATTTTGTTCTCTATTTCTACTCAAATTTATATTGGGCATGTGAGATATTAAGTGCTATAAAATCTCGATAGGAACATCCCATGAAAACGAAAGGGATTTTTTGACGGTTAGACGGAAAAAAAGTCCGCAGGCAGGGACTGCGTAAAATAAGCGCATTTCCCACTCTTTGCAATGACACATTGGAGATCTCATCTCGGTATCTATTCTTTATTTTTCCCGCCGTAAACAGCGAAATAGAAAGAAGCCCATGCATGTAGAAACCAAAATGTAGGATGGAAATAAGGTCAGTGACCTAGTTAATCAAAGTAAAAATTCGTCGATGAGTAAAAGTGGTTGATAACTAGCAGCTGAAAATACTTTTTATTTTAATTTTATTAAGAATATTACAGTCTGCATTTAAGTGAATTTTGTAATGCGATATGTACAATTCAATTGTTCTCCATCACTCTGGCTGAAAATAAGAAAATACTAGTAACTCCTTTCATATTGCAGTTACGAAAACTATAAAACAATTGTAGACCATTATAAGTTTAACAAGGCTGATCCAATACCATATTTTGATCCGAATTATATTAACTGAGATAAATAATTGTAGAATCCACCATCTCTCATGCCCCCCCCTGTTGCTGATCACTTCAGGCATTAACGAATATAATCTTTAGAGTTGAATAAAATAAGTATTTGCTTTGGTTTTTACGCATGGAATAAGATGTTTCATGATACATTGGCTTATTGTTAAAGTTGGTTAAACAACAATAACAAAAATACTGAAGACTAAAAACAAATAAAGTCCGTCACGCAGGGGCTGCGTAAACTAAGCAGATTTCCCACGTGAAGTTTTACAATAGATAAATCTGCCTAATAATAACTGTAGTAGTAAGAAACCTCTAAACCTAAAACATTATTTAGGGCGTAATAACCCAGTAGTTTCTAGCCCCAAAAAACAGTTAACCTAACCTTTAAACCTATTCACGAGGGACGAATAGTTATGGAAACGGCCGCCAGAGCTCTCGGCGGAAAGTCCGAACATAGCCAACTGGCGACCACACGCAGAATACAAATGCAAATATCTCGGTTAATATTCAAGATACAGAAAAAATGTACAGAACAATATTTATAGTAAATTTAATTGTAATAAGATTTAATCTGTACAATTTTTCGATCTGACGCATAATAACGGAGATATTTTGAATTTTCAAAAATCCCCCCTCTAAACCCCCCCCCCCTCCCACTGGTCCGATTTCAGCCATTAACGAACTTGATCTTCCTTTTTTCATAAAACTATTAAATTCCGAGTTTGTTAACAATCAAACAAAAATTGCGACCGCTAGAGCGTTAACAGACAAATATATATATATATATATATATAATTTTGAACGGACCTCATTTTCATCATCTCCTGGGTAGGATCGATGGACATTTGAAGAAATTTTTCGAAACTCGCATCATGAGTATGACCTCAATAGCTGATTTCCCCTAAGGGAAATCTGCTAAAATAAATACAAATAACTCGCTCACAATTGCCATAAGAATGTGTAGAACAACACTTATTGGAATTAAATTAACCAAATTATTGGTTCTATACCGTTTTATGATCCTGGTCCGATTTCATCCATTAACGAACTTGGCCTTTATTTTTGAATGAAATATT
>CM032228.1:42580000-42637500 GCA_019009955.1 Riptortus pedestris
TGAATGCCAATTTTAGTCAATCATAAACTCTTATTAGTTTATTGCATGTTGAGTAAAAAGGCAACTTCAACAGTAAAGCTTCACTGTTGAAGTTTGGCCTTTTTACTCGACCTGCAATATAATTCACTTCCACCTGTCAGGAAACCAACTTCGATAAGTTTAATTTTTAGGTGATTAAAAAGTTGTCCTTCAGTTGAAAATGTCAGAAGTTGGCCGGCAAAAATTAAATTCGGCCTGCTACCTCATCCTTTCCTGCTAATAGGATTTTAAGAACTCGAATTTTTTTAATGGTATTTTTAGAAAAGAAATCGATAACACATTGAATTATTTAGCGTTGTGTAGCTTCCGAAGGAGAAATGGTTGATGACCTGTCACAATATTTGAGTTATTTTGAATGAAAACAAGAGCCGTATTTCGTGTTTGATTAGAATGTTTCATCAGTGACAGGTACAGCAGCGGCGATATGTTTATAGAGGGACGACACTTCCTGAACTCAATTTAATTATTGTCATAACTCGCTTCCGATATATAATATAAACATAGAATATTAACAATAACATTTGTTATGAAATTCTGATTCCTTCATATGAATGTAGCATATTGTATATACATACGCAATACACATAACACACACAATATACATGGCACACAGACCATGCTCATAGCGCTCACCCAAACCATATACATTACACTCAATATCACCATACATATAACACACACTCACAGAATATACATAGCCCTCACCCAAACCATATACATTACACTCAATATCACCATACATATAACACACACTCACAGAATATACATAGCCCTCACCCAAACCATATACATTACACTCAATATCACCATACATATAACACACACACACACAGAATATACATAGCCCTCACCCAAACCATATACATTACACTCAATATCACCATACATATAACACACACACACAGAATATACATAGCCCTCACCCAAACCATATACATTACACTCAATATCACCATACATATAACACACACACACAGAATATACATAGCCCTCACCCAAACCATATACATTACACTCAATATCACCGTACATACAATACACACTCACAAAATATACATGGCACTCAGACCATGCACATACAACTCACCCAAACCATATACATTACTCTCAATATCAGCATACATATAACATACACTCACAGAATATACCTAACACACAATCACACCGTATACGTATCACAGCATACATGTAACACGCACCGACATAATATATCTACATTACACATAATAACACCATACTCTTAGCACACACCCATACCATATACATAACACACAATCACACCATACATATAACACATGCACATTTTTTAAGTACTGGCATCTCTAGCAACTGCTTGAGAGCCTGTATTAAAATATAAATTTTAAATATATTCTTTCTTCCTTTCATTAAGCTAATCTCATGGAGTTAGATCCTACTAATAATTATAAATCTGCATTAATAATTTACACTGCTAATTAGATAGATAGATATTTTATTGGCTTATGTTTACAAACATGCTGCCAAGAGTCTGGCGAATTACTGGTAGTATGGTTATTAATATATTATAACTTCTTAAAAAATGTGTAAATAAGATAATAATTTCTAAATTACAAATGAACAGCATATACATTGGCATGTAATACAATATAAATATTAATCTAAATAATTATAATGCTTAATTCAATAGATCATAATTTAATGAAAATGTATATTAATTCATTCTTTTTTAATGTCTAAATAAAGATCAGTTTTCTGACATATCAAATTAACATAATTCTTCTCTGTGATTTATGACAAACAGAATACTAATAATAAGTATAATTGCATATAATAAATAATGTGCTGATTATTGTTGTTTAAGGACATAAAAATAATAAAATTCTTTCTTTTATACTATTAACTTTCGCAAACGTTTGAAAAGAAACAGAAAACATCGTTAACTTTATTTTCACTGTTGTAATCCAAAATGTTTACCAATGACAGGTATTCTCTTTACAGCACTATATATTTGTCAAAGAATTTTACCCGGTGTGGTCCAAAAGCGGGGCAATACAACAGTAAGTGATTCAAATGTAGGTATATATATTTTTGGCACCATTTGTATGCCTCTCCGATTTTTATAATTTGAGTCGTATTTCTATAGGAATATTTTAAATATTAACAAGACGAAATCCTTATTTGACTGGTAAGTTTTATTTTATTTATATTTGTGGGAAACGTTAAATAATTTTCATGGAGAGAATGGTTAAAACTACAAATACTTCTATAGATTTGGCTGTAAATTGAGTTAAGAACTCTATCAATGTCAACAAAATGGGGATGGGTTATAATTGTTTCAATGATTGTATTCTTCTTTGCTAGCAGTGTTTGTTGGTCTAAAGATTCGAAAAAATATTCCTCAACATAATAATTAAATTGCTAATTATACTCTGGAAGCATTGATGTGTTAGTAGAACCCATGAAAATAGTGTGTCAAAGGAGTTGAGCTTTGTGAATTGCGTGTGCTTAGTTAGGTCTGTAGTCCATACTTTCTGAGCTTTTATCTCTTAATGTACAAAGGCCTATAGAAAATAATAGGCATGATTGCATTAGCATAACTGGCGTCCCTTGATGTCAAATGGGATTGTAAATGTTTCTGGGAAGGGTTTCATTTGGAATATAATTCTAATAATATAAAGTTCGAAAGGGACAAAGTAGATTCGCCCTCTAAACTGAAAATTATTTCCAGATTCTCAGCAAATTCCAAACAAAGGTTTCTTTTTGAGATATATTAAAAAAAAAATCTCGGTGTGTAAGCAATGTTGACAAAATTTTTATG
This sequence comes from Riptortus pedestris, assembly GCA_019009955.1. Classification (NCBI taxonomy): domain Eukaryota; kingdom Metazoa; phylum Arthropoda; class Insecta; order Hemiptera; family Alydidae; genus Riptortus; species Riptortus pedestris. The sequence continues at coordinate 42,582,837 of CM032228.1, forward strand.
TTTCGTTTTAGTCTCAGCTATAAAGCTTCATTAATGCTAATTAACAAAAAATCTTGTTTTACGGTTCATAATTTATACTTTATTTTGTTTGTTAATTCACTGTGTTCATTTAATTCATCTATTAACATTGGCATATGTACTTTTGGATTTTCTTCATTCATTCATATATATATAATATTTGTCTTTAATAAATGTTTTCATAATAATCTAAAATACTACTTTTATTTTTGTTTTAGGTAAGAAGTTCTTAGTTGCTTCTGAAAGCAGTTATTTCGTATATATTGTAAGTTATAAAATTATACTCCCTCATATCGATGTGTGTGTGTGTGTGTGTGTGTGTGTGCGCGCGCGCGTGCGTGCGTGTGTGTGTGTGGATGACTTTTAATGCACCAAAATTAAATTCATATTAATGGGTATTATCCACGTTTATTACCGATACATTTGAACGGAAATAAAGTTCATCAAAACATTTTCTTGGTTTCATCTATCAGGAGAACAAGGAAGTTATGGTGTTCATATCTGTTATTTTTTCATTCAGAAGAAATATTGATTTGGGTACTACTTTTTAACGTTTTGTCCTACATGATGTTATGTTATTTATTTACGTCCACTTTATGCTACTATGGCTAATTGGGACTGAGTTTCTACAAGTTACACTCTTTTCTGGCCTTTAGGGTCGGACTAAGGATTTTATTTAATGAGTTCGTCAGTAAAAATAAAAATAGTTATTTATTATACAAGTGACGAAAGTAGATCATTTTACAGCTCGAGTGAAACGTTTAATTTCACGAGAGTTGTAAATTAAATTTTTTCTGTAATCGTGTAATACATGATCAGATCTCAACAGAATATGACAACAAAATTAGGTCTGCTGTGAAGATTAATGGTATGTTGTTTGGTAGGTTAAGCATGTTGTGAAAGGTTTATAAGCATAGTTTAAAACACCTAGTGATGATTGTGAAGTAGTGCAGTTATAAACAAGTGGAGGTATAAAACAGTGAACAGGTAATTATAATTATATTTAAATTTTTAATTATATTGGTTATTTCCACCAATAGATTCATTCAACATTTCAATTTATTATGTTTAAAATAAAATTTCTTACAATGTTAAGAAACATTTAAAAGCATTTAATTTCCAACTTCAAATTATTTTTTTAATTTATACTTATTACTAATTAAGAAGGCAATTCACTTTCTTCACTCTATTGCAAAAAGTTTCACTTTCTTCACTCATTTCAGTTTAGTAATGTTACCATTATTCAACGATTACAGAAAAAATCCATTTTCCCAGGAGGGAATAGAACTCGGCACTCTACCAGCGTCTTATCTCACATGGCTAATCTGAGCCCCAATTCTGATGTGTATAAACATATTTCGTTACTAAAAAAGTCCGTACATGTAAAAGTCCAATGAGAACAATAAAATTTAAGCTTCAAATAAAGTGCTTCATAACATATTGTTAATATGAGATAAGTTGGAGTGGGGGTTTACTAAAGACCAAAAACTAAGAAATGCAAATATCTCGGTTAATAATCAAGATAGTGAAAAAATGTTCATAATAACATTTATAGACCATTACATTTTCAATAAGATTTTACCCCCCCCCCCATGTCCTTATTTCAACAGTTAACGGACTTGATCTTTCTTTTTATATAAAACGATTATATATCATGTTTTGTAATGATAAAATATAAAATGACTAGCTCAGATACCCGGCTTAGCACGGGTATTCCTTTGAGGCTGAATGGTGATTGTATTTTTTAGCAGGCTTTAAATTGCACAATATTTTGACATTTACCCGTCCCAGTGTTTTTCGATTGATACCCGTCGTTGCGTGGATTTGCTAATACAAAGATATAATTGTTTCGATAAGGCTTCAGTTGTCTTCTCGATATTCTTTATATTCCCCGTCTCTTATTTACATGTAAATAGGTTAATTTTTATTTCAGGCCTCCCTTATAACCCCCCTCCCGTTCGCACCTAAAAATTTTAATATAACTTATAATCATGAAGAAATTAATTCTAATTGACATACCGAGCTTTGTTCAAGTTCGGTTCAGCCGTTAGTTGCCCAATAAAATTGTTGGCTCCCGCCTAAAGTTTAAACGTATGAACTCATTTTATACTTAGGTATACGACAAAATTGTATATAACAAAAGTTACTCCAAATAACAAAATAAACAACTTTTTGTTATGTGCTTTTTTGCGGAAAACCCATATAGGAAACGAAATATCGCTATTTTTAATTTCAAGGCTTCCCTTATAACCCCCACTCCTAGCCCTCCATAGAAATGTTGTTATGGCTGATTATAATGGAAGGCTTTACTGCTAATACACATACCAGAATTAATTTTAGTTTCGGTTGAGTCATTTTTTTGGAAAATAATAATATTGACTCCCGCTATAATTTTTAGCGTATACGTATCTAAACTTCGGTATACGGCAAAGTGTTAATATAACAAAAGTTTACTCTAAATAACAAAATAAACAAACTTTTGTTATGTGCATATTTACTTTAAACTGTATTTGCCGAAAAAAAAAAGTAAACCAATATAGAAACTTTTTAACGAAATAGCGCTATGTTTATAATTTCATAGCTTCCCTTATAACCCCCCCAATTTCCCTTGTCAGCACTCAGAGAAAATTGGATTATAGCCTAAAGTCTAAGTTGGTCCGTTAGTAGTCTTAATATACAAACCAAGTTTCATAAAATTTCGGTTCAGTAGTTAAGTCGCAGTACCCGTTTATGCGTGAAAAGGTAACAAACAAACAAACATACAACAAACAGCGATAAGCAAACAAAATGCAGATAGGAGTGTCTATGACATGTGAAACGAAAAGTCTATCGTGAAATTTTCGCGAAAAAAAATCTTTAATGTACAGACAGAGGTTTACAATTTTATAGTCGTATTCCATATAAGATAAGACAAAACTGGCGACCGCTAGAGCGGTAACATACAACTATATATATCTGTATGTAGCATACTAATTCTTTGGTACGGACACTAATTTTGCGATAAATCAGCGATCTGTCTACTAGGATTCCCCGAAAGACATTGTGGAAGCAAAAGTGATTTCAAAAAGCGTCATGATGAAGACCTCAATTAACTCGCTGATTTCCCTTAATGGAAATCTGCTAAAAGGGTATAAACATACGTAAATGTTAAAAAAAAAAAAAAAAAAAAAAAAAAAAAAAAAAAAAAAAAAAAAAAATGTATGAATTCCTTTGAACTCAAAATTCTTTCATTAAACTGTAATGCGGAATTTCAGTAAAATTTCCTTAATTGTTTTAGTGCAAATTGAACCAAAGTAGGATTTTGATCTCACTATAAATAATATAAATGTTATTCATTGTAGTTTTTAATATATATATATATATATATATATATATATATATATATATATATATATATATATATATCCACTGAAGGAGAATGTGATTTACAATATGAGGTGTGATGTATAGAATTATATATCAACCGCAAAGCACCTTGAGATCTTGAGGTTTTAAGGATTCGTTCTTTTCGTTCTTCATCCATGGCGTCCTTGGTATATATTCCTATTATTTGTTTCGCCGCCAATTTATTGAATTGAGGTTTGTGAAGAGTCCTTTGAACGCGTTAAGACTCATATGGAAATTGCTACCAATGAATTTGTACAAAACTGTTAGGAGAAGTAACCTTCAATACCGATATGGCAAGAAAGTATAGAGCGCTCTCCACGTATGTATAACTATTTGGAAAAAAAACGTTGGAATAATGCACTCTACAATTTTGGAATTGAGGTCATAATTGGTTTGGACTCAAGCAAAATAACTAATCTAATGTATGTGATGTAAAAAGTCTGAGATTTGGGCGAAACTTTCTGTTTTGGTCCCTACTGTTTTTTCGGAACTTATGTATGCATTTCATTCAAAATTATTCTCTCTTGAAAGAGATACATTCCGCTCCCACATTTGAAAAAGATGTCTCCGAAAAAATGGTCTTTTAGCTAAGCTTCATAAAACTAATTATTAAAGAGATGGGGTAGGCGTAACTGAAGGCTGAAAAAAAAATCACTTGTACCACCTGATTTACTTGTATAGAAAATTTTTTTGTTCTATTTCATTTGAATTGAGATACACTCCGTTCAAATAAATCGAATCTAAAAGTATCCTAGGACAAAATGTATAGATATTTTTATAATAAATAAAAAAAGTCCAAATATTTTATATCTGCATGTCGGGGTTCAGACTAAAATTTGAGAGATTTAGATAATAATTATTCTGATTCATTATAAAATACAGTACAAGAGTTTAGTGTTTTCAGTGTGCAGATGTATCTATTGAAAAACTTCACAAGAGAAATCTTCTTAGTTTACGCAGCCCCTGCGTACTTATTTATATTTTGGCCCACTTTTAAATCTCCCCTCAACCCTTTGTTGGTTTTGATCAAAAGGGAGGCCCACAACTAGACGTTACAATACGAAATATCAACATTCTAAGGCTATTCGTTTTAGCAGATTTCCCTTAAGGGAAATCAGCTATTGAGGTTGTTCTCATGACGCAATTATGGAAAATTTTCCTCAAAAGCTCTTCGATGAGATGACGAAAATGGGGTCCGTTCCAACATATTTATATATATATATATATATATATATATATATATATATATATATATATATATATATATATATATATATACTTGGCGTTTACCGCTCTAGCGATCATAATATTTGTCTTATCTAATCAAACTAAATACCAAGTTCTTTAATGGCTGAAATCAGACAAGGGGAGGGGGGGGGTCCGAAAGTTTGAAATATCTCCGTAATTATAAGTCGGATCGACAAATTCCATATAACCGACCTTATTGGAAATTAAATTAAAAATGTTATAGAACTAATCTTGTTAAATTCTTGATGAGCTACAATTGTAGTCCTATGTTTTTTTCATAACTCAAGTATTAAGCTAGATACTCGTACTTTCCTGTTTTCAGCCTTCAGGAACAACTCTCACCCCCCTTTCTACTCATCGGGTTAATTTATAGAAATAGAGAATATGTGGAGAGATGTGATCAAAAGTATATTATACTATGATTATACAGCCCCTGCGTGGCGGACGTTTAGAGTTATTCCAGTTTACACACTCGCCGAAAATAGTTTATATGGGTTCAGGGAAGGGGATATTTTCGTTCAAATCTTAAAATCGAAATTTATCGCAATTACAATGTTTCCTTATATTATTATTATTATTATTATTATTCATTAACGTCCACTTTTTGCAACTCAGGCTAATTGGGACGGGTTATCTATAGGTTACCACCCTTTTCTAGCCAGGGTGGGATTTTAGGACGTTATTTAATGAATTTCGCCACTAAATAATTTCCTTTGCCCAGGCAATAATCGAACCCGCCACTCTAGGTTTACCATGTGAGATAAAGGTCAACGCTTTAACTCACATGGCTAACCTGAGCCCCCGAATGTTTCCTTTACATAGCATAAGGAAGAAAAGAAAAATACTTCATTTAGGATTTTTCTAATTGATGCTACACATCTAGCTATTTATTAATAGCATTTTAGCAGATTTCCCTCAAGGGAAATCAGCTATTGAGGTTGTACTCATGACGGAATTTTCGACATTTTTCTTTAAATGTCCATCGATCCTACTAGGTAGGACGAAAATGAGGTCCGTTCAAAACTATATATATATACATATAAACATATATATATATATATATATATATATATATATATATATATTTATATATATTTGTGTGTTATCGCTTTAGCGGTCGCTATTTGTGTTTGATAGACACAAAACTCGATATTTAATCGTTTTATGATAAAAAGGAAGATCATGATCGTTAATGGCTGAAATCGGACAAGAGGGAGGGGGGGATTTTTGAAAATTCAAAATATCTTCGTTATTAAGCATCGGATCGAAAAACTGTATAAAACCAATCTTACTGCAAATTAAATTTACTATAAATACTGTTATATACATTTATTAATTAATTTTAATTCAGAAGCCGTTTCACTTGGGAATTTATTTTAATTAACTGAAAGATTTCACATTATCTAATCACGGAGGTATTGTGTTACTAGTATGCAGATTTCTCTATTGTAAAACTTCACAGGGGAATTCTGCTTAGTTTACGCTGCCCCTGCGTGACGTGTTTTATTAGTACTAGCTGTGACTTACTGAGGATTTAAGAGTTTTTGTTTTGAGAAATAAATAAATAAACGATTCCAAGGGAAGGTAGGACCCTGTGTTATCGAGACATGTAATCTTGTGTGCGGGCTCGGTAGGTCGTGTGGCATGCGAGCTGTAGACTCCATTCGGCCTCACTCTCATTCAGGTTCTTTTGACCTCTCCCAGTTCTAACCTAGCAATGTATAGATATTTGGCTGGCAACCTAACCCATGCCCTTCTAGATGTAACCATCTCTACCTCTTGTCCCCCGCTTTTTCGCTGAGAGTTGCATTCCACCAGTATCTGTGTTCCTTTAATTACCCAATGAGCGGTTCGTTTTAATGAAAACCTGAAGTGGCATGTTTGAGCACAGTGATTGTAGTAAACCCCTGTTCGTCCCTTAGACGAGTTGTGTTTAAACTAAGCAGATTTCCCCACGTTACATTTCCACCCGAGTCCTTATCAAAACGGCCGAACTTAGCTTTCCTCACTAGATAACGCTACGCTCTCGCTCGTTAAGCACTCACTCTCGCGCACTGTGTATCCGCTCACCATTTAAATAAAAATGCAAATATCCCAGTTAATATTCCCCTATCAGGAATAAATGTATATATCACTGTTTTTAGTAAACACACTTTGCAATAAGATTGTTTCCTTACAATTTTTCGATCCGACGTATGGTAACGGAGATATTTCGAATTTTTCGATGAAAATCGCATCGTGAGTATGACCTCAATAGCTGATTTCCCCTAAAGGAAATCTGCTAAAAAAATGAAATGACCGTTTTTCGACCAAATATTTGCATAATTATTATTTTTATATGGAATACAATTAATACTCAGAGTATCGTCCATTGTTATCTACCGTCATTATCTAATCTGGCATAGAACCTTTGTGTAGAAGCACCTACCCCTCGCCAAATCGCGCGCGTCTCGCGCAGTTTCAACTTCCTCATAAGTATCGATTTTATTTCTCTTAAGGGAAATCAGCAATTACTCATACTCATGTCGCGATTTTCGAAATTTTTTTTCCAAATGTCCATCGATCCTACCTCGCAAATGACGAAAATGAGGTCCGTCGAAATTGTATGTATGTATGTGTATATATATATATATATATATATATATATATATATATATATATACACACATATATATATTTGTCTGTTGCTGCTCTAGCGGTCGCCATTTTGTTACCAAACTCGGTATTTAATCGCTTTATGTAAAAAGAAAAATCAAGTTCGTTAATGGCTGAAATCCGACCAGCGGGAGGGGGGTTTTAGAGGGGGGGGAGATTTTTAGAAAATTAAAAATATCTCCGTTATTATGCGTCGGATCGAAAAAATTATATAGAATAAAACTTATTGCAAATTAAATTTACTATAAAATAATTGTTCTATACATTTATTCTGTATCTTGAATATTAACCGAGATATTTGCATTTGTATTCTGCGTGGGCCCAGTAGGCTATGTTCGGACTTTCCGCCGAGAGCTCTGGCGGCCGTTTCTATAACTATTTGTCCCTCGTGAATAGGTTTAGAGGTTAGGTTAACTGTTTTTTGGGGCTAGAAACTACTGGGTTATTACGCCCTAAATTATGTTTTAGGTTTAGAGGTTTCTTACTACTGCAGTTGTTATTAGGCAGATTTCTCTATTGTAAAACTTCTCGTGGGAAATCTGCTTAGTTTACGCAGCCTCTGCATGACGGACTTTTTTCATTTTAATACTGTAGTCTTTGTTTTAAGCTACTTTGTATGTGCATTAAACTATAGAATGGGTTTACTTCCTATACGGAGTATAGCAAGTATTGTAATGGGGAACATTTTTAGTTTTCAAATTTGCTGGGAATTATCCGTTATGAACAGTCCTTGAAGCATTTTGACTATTTTCGGGGTGACGTTTGTGAAGGTGTATACGTATCTCACACTACTCAAAAACCTCTAGCCTTAGAATGTAAAAAAAAAATTGGGATAGAACCATTTTTATTAATCGTGAATACATTTATAAATTATGTTCTAAGATCTTTTGGTGCCCATTATTTGGATCATAGGAAACCTTTATTACTTTTGAAATGAAGTGCACCAGGAATTTAAGCAGGAGTTTAACAAATGGCGCGAATCTTGAACTAAATATTTCCTTCACGTATTGTATGTATTTATCCTTCACATTTATACAGATATAAAATTTAAAAAAAAAAAAAATTGTTTACTCTCTTCCCTTACATTAAATATGAATAGAAATAACAAATTTAGACGAGTGTAATATCTTATTACAAAAAGAAAACAACTTTTAAATTCCTTTTATATAAGTGTTCTCGACATCAAGAAGAAAAGTCGCACATAGAAGGCAAATAATAACTGCACTGATAGCTTATCAAGAGATATGTCACAAGAAGGTTATCTAGAGCAAACGTACTCATTAGTTTATTGGAGCGTAAACTATATCTTGCTACATCTCAGCAGATATTGTGATTTCTTCCAGTCTTCATAATGTCAAAAGTGTTTTAACAAAAAATTGATGCCTTTTTTGTATCTGGGATCGTGCAGTCTCAGTCCAATTTTATCAGATTTCTCTTGAGGATTAGCGTTATAGCCATTATGTCTAGCTTAAGTTTCATGATTTCTTTTCATATAGGTTGCTTCCTAATAGAGAGAAGAAAATAGAAATTGAGTTCGTTATTTTTACTGGAGTGATCATTTATACTCAAACAAATTTAATTTTATTAAACGTTTAATGTTTGTATCTGTTTCTCATTTCAATTGGAAAATCGACTTAGTTCACGGCCACACATATGACTTGAGTACAAAAGAATTTATTAATTGAAATATTAAAAAAGTCCGTCATGCAGGGGCTGCGTAAACTAAGCAGATTTCCCACGTGAAGTTTTACAATAGAGAAATTTCACGAGAGCCGAGTCAGTCAAGGAAACGGCCGTACTAGCTTTTGGCGGGAAAATAACTCTCGTCCGTTAGGCGCTCAGATTTAATAATAATGGAAATATCTCAGCTAATATTTAAGATAGAGAAAAAATGTATATAACAATATTTATAGTAAATTTAATTTGCAGTAAGATTGAATCTGCCCAATATTTCGATCCGGCGTATAGTAACGGAAATATTTCGAATTTTCGAAAATCCTCCCCTCTAAACCCCCCCCCTCTCACTGGTCCGATTTCAGCCGTTAACGAACTTGATCTTTCTTTTTACATAAAACGACTAAATATTGAGTTTGGTAACGATTAAACGTAAATTGCGACCGCTAGAGCGGTAGCAGACATATATATATATATATATATATATATATATATCTATATATACTAGCTCACGTACCCGGCTTCGCCCGCGAATACAATTGAGGCTGAATGAAGATGGTATATTTTTGGCAAGGCTTTACTTTCCACAATATTTTTTTTATTTCCCTGTCCCAGTGTTTAGAATTAATTCCCGTCGTTACTGTGGATTTGTTAATAATAAAATTATTTGTTATTTAAGACTTCATTGTCCTCAATATTTTTATATTTCCCGTCCTCTGTGTATGTAGTTTTTTTTTTTATAAAGTGATGGACCATATAATTCATAATCCTAGAATGTATTCTATCTTCCAAACCATGTATGAATAAGTTTCTTTCCCTTCATGCGGTACAATGTCCAACGGTGACAGCTGTTTTTAGGTATCGCCATAGCCTCTATTAAAAACACTCTTTCATAAGTCTCGATTGTAAACTGTGTAATTCATATTGGTTTTTCAGTAAGTATATCATAATACATTAACGGAGCAGAGTTAATTAATACCAGAAATACCTGAGTGCACCTCCCTAGCGTTTATTCTAGTAAATTATTTATTTATGATAATTAAAGAAATTCACAGTCCTGAGAATACTAATACATTGCAATAAGCATCAATTAACATGTAAACATAGACCAATATGAGGTCGGAAGGGAAGCGGCAGAACTGATAGGACAAAGGAAGTAGCTCGACACTTACATAGTCTCAGTGCTGCCAACCTGCAATGCATTTTGGATAGCTATCCTCTAATACATTCAAATATATTAAAAAATCATATTACATTATCTTCACAATTCTAAAACTGTTTCAAATATTTTTCACGTTTAAATTAAATAATGTATTAAATACACTTAGAGAAGGGTGGGGGCCGTATACCTTATTTGGTGCAAACTGTTACTGGCGTTAAAAAATAACATAGTTTTGAATTATTAGGGATAAAATTCTAACATGGATTTGAATTAACTTATCCAGGTGAGATACCTGGGTAGTTCATATTGGAATGTATTGTTGAGCATATCAATATTTCTAAGCAAATTACTTGCTTCATACCTTATTTTACAAAAAAAAAATAATTATAAAACAAAATTTACACTAATTAAAAAAGTAAACAACTTATGTTATGTGCACAATTGCCAAAAACCAAATAGACGATGAAATATCGCGAATTTTTATTTCAGGCCTCCCGCATAACCCCCATTCCCCTTGGAACCTAACATTTTTAGTATAGCCTATAAACATGGAAGAATTAATGCTAATTTACATACCGAGTGTTGTTAACTTCGGTTCTACCGTTAGTGCCCAATAAAATAGTTGCCCCCACTTTAGTTTTTAGCGTATATCTCGTTTATACTTTGTTATAAAAGAAAAGTGTATATAACAAAAGTTTCTCTAAATAACAAAATAAACAACTTTTGTCATGTACATATTTGCTGAAAAAGCAATAAGAAACGAAATATCGCTATGTTTAGTTTCAGGCCTCCCTTATAACCCCCACTCCTGCCCGTCCCTAGAAATGTTAGTATGGCTTATTATGAGGAAGTCGTTAATACTAATTCACATACCGAGTTTGGTTTAGTTCGGTTGAGTCTTTTGTGCCAAGTAAAATTGTGAACTTCCGCTATAGTTTTTAGCGTATAACTCATTTATACTTCCGTATACGGCAAAAGTGCATATAACAAAAGTTACTCTAAAAAACAAAATAAACAACTTTTGTTATGTTCATATTTGCCGGAAAACTAATAGGAAACGAAATATTGCTATTTTTAATTTCTGGCTTCCCTTATAACCCCCACTCCTGTTTGTCTCAGAGAATTTTAATATAGCCTAAAGTCTAAGTTGGGTTAGTAGTAATATGAATACCAAGTTTCATAAAATTCGGTTCAGCCGTTTATGCGTGAAAAGGTAACAAACAAACAAACAAACAAATAAACAAACAAACAAACAGACACCAAAGAAACAAAATGCAGTTATGGTGTCTATGACATGTGAAACGAAAAGTTATCGTGAAATTTCGGGAAAAAAATCAATGTACAGACAGAGGTTACAATTTTATATATATATATATATATATATATATATATATATATATATATATATATACATACATACATACATACATATATATACAGTTTTGAACGGACCTCATTTTCGTCATTTACTTGGTAGGATCGATAAACATTTGAAGAAAAATTTCAAAAATTCCGTCATGAGTACAACCTCAATAGCTGATATCCCCCAAGGGAAATCTGCTAATACAAACATTGCCTAATGAGAGAAGATATATACATTAGGCTACTGTTTTAATTGTACTTTTATGCACAAGGTTTTAGGTTTGTACGACAAAATACCTCAATTTTACTATTTCAACGTGTGTTATATTACAACTAATTCTAACATCAACTTCTTTTAGGAATTAAAAAGAGTTTTAAAAATTATTTTATTGTTCAATTTACCTATCTCATGCTATATTCAAAGAGTGTTTATCTCATTCCATGGTAGGAATATTGTGTATTATAAATGGTCATGAAGAAGGAATAATAAATAGTTTACCATAAACGGATAAATAGTAATGGGAAGTGTCTTTTTAAAATACGTTAAAAAGAATTTGCTATTCAATTTTCCTGTCTTAAAGTTCCTTCAATATTTGTATTTATGAGTTATTATAAGATAAAAAAGAACTGGGCTAAAAATTCTGTTGGATTAACGAACTCTATCTAAATAAATTTACAATTTTGTTTTGCTTCAGAATATGGTAATTATTATGACGATAGTAGCCAACAGGGATTACGTAAACGAAGTTTGTTTTGAAGAAGAAGGGAAATGCTAATACATTTTATCTGTTCTAAATGTCTCTCTTTTTATTACATAAATCGTCGTACAGTTCAACGGAATATGACATTTTTACAGATTTAGTAGATATTTCCTAGAGGAAAACAACTATTGAGATTGTTTTCACAAGGCGTTGGTGAAAAGGGTCTTCAAAAGTCCATCGATGCTTCCTATATTTTTATATTTGTCTGTTATTGTTGACGCGCCCGAACGTTTTGCTGGACGGTTTCCAAACTGAATATGTAAGAATTTTAATCGACTTACTAGTTTGAGCATGCATGGTACGATGCAGTATTTTCTCGTAAATAAAATTAAAATTGAAATTCATTAATGAATTATATCAGGGTAGGAGGGAAGAGTTTCGAAAAGTAAAGTGTAGAGGGGTTTATAAAATAGGAAATATTTCCTTTAGATTAGATTAGATCGAAAAATGCTGCAGAACCAGTCTTGTTGATAATTTAACGTTCTACAATTGTTCTTCTATACTTTCTCTTGTACGACTGGTAACGCGATTAATTTTCTGCTAGATTTTCATTTCAAGCTATTTGTAGGCTATAGTCGTAAGAACAATCCTAACTTGGTAAATAAAAAATTACAATGGGCCCAGAAAAGCTGGGGCAGGACTAGTTGCTAATACATGCCAAGTCCGTCACGCAGGGGCTGCGTAAACTAAGCAGATTTCCCACGTGAAGTTATGCAACAGAGAAATCTCCATACGAGAGCCGAACAGTTACGGCAAAGGGCCGAACTAGCTTTTGGCGGGAAATCAGTCGTCCGTTATCGGCCCAAATTTAATAAAAATGCAAATATCCCGGTTAATATTCAAGATAGAGAATAAATGCATAGAACAATATTTATAGTAAATTTAATTTAGAATAAGATTGGTTCTATACAATATTTTGATCCGACGTATGGTAACGGAGATATTTCGAATTTTCGAAAAAACTTCCTCCCACTGGTCCGATTTCAGCCATTAACGAACTTGATCTGTTTTTTTACATAAAACGTTTAAATTTCGAGTTTGGTAAAAATCAAACAAAAATTACGACCGCTAGAGTGTTAACAGACATATATATATATATATATATATATATATATATATATATATATATATATATATAATTTTGAACGGACCTCATTTTCATCAACTCCTGGGTAGGATCGATGGACATTTGAAGAAATTTTTGAAAATCGCGTCATGAGTACGACCTTATTAGCTGATTTCCCTTAAGGGAAATCTGCTAAAATATCGTAATAAATATGCCTTACCTGGAAGCTCTTATCGCTGAGAGAAACGGTATCAAAGGGTGAGAGGAAAGGGAAGGGATGAAGGAAAGGATTTAAAAGAAATAAAGGGAAATATCACCAACTCTCTACATTGGGTAATCTGAAGAAGTACTGGAGAACAAACAACATATAACGCCAAGGGTAACGGATTCCCGCGGAGCGAGCGAGAAGGTATCAGTTTCAATAACGAAAATTAAAATCTCAAATCAAATTAAGGTACAAAAGCAGCAAAATAAACTGTTCTCGTAGCTGGTAAAAGAGTGAAGGGCCGAAACTCGGCCCCTAGTGGTGGGGGGGGGGGTCCTAAATCAAGAAACCCAAGATCCATTTTAGATACAACAACACTTAACAAGGGAAATATTTGTTTGCCTCTTATGGATAATTATCTTAGATAGTGATAATAATGAAACATATTACTGAAAATAATGAACACTATTATATACCTCAGCATCTGAGCTTAAATTTCAGGTATTATTTTCATAGGGCTATTATTATAGGTAAAAATAAAAATAGTGATGACGCCAACTGTACGTTATTCCTTCAAGTAGGGTAATCTGCTAATTTGACGCAACTATGATTTTTAAGGTCATTAAGCACTCACCTACGGAAGCACTCTTTTGGCCGGTAGTGCGTAGCCCTTCTCCAAATTCAGCGTCGATTAGAGGTAGAGCAGGTGGCGAATTGAGTTTTCTATGTGGTTTGATAAGGGAGGGGAGTTGTAGGGCTTCAGTGGCTCATTAAGGGTGATTACACCCCTCGGAGGATAATGGTACTGCCGAGCTCTGATAAAAGTTTATCTGCTCGTGAGTTAAGGATTATTGAGTTATGGCGCGAGTTGTTAACTCTTTGCTTCCCCACATTTTACCTTATCGAATTAACTCACCGCACGTTCTTCGCTCCTCCCTCCCTCGCCCAACGAACTGTGTTTCGTTTACACTATTTCATTTCAGAAGTGCTCTTTGATTCGGTTCAAGTGGACCAGTGGTGTGAAAATCGTTATCCCTCCTTCTTCTTGATGATTCTTTGAAAACTCCTTGGCCGAACTTGGGCCCGTCTTAGGTAGTTTATTTTTACTCATTAGAAGCCATTACCGCTTCCAATCTCCAAAAGTAACGCAGTGCCAGGGTAGTCTAAGTAGGTTTCCCAATTTCTGGATGACACATTAATGACAACGATTATCTTATATTTATCTATTATTAAAAAACAATAGGAAAAAGAGGAGATATTTAAGATGCACGCGTGATATTTGGCGATATAAAAGCTTAATTGCAAACTTTTAGAGAAGCATTCGGATTCCACTTAAGGCGAAATAATTCCGAAGGTTAGAGAAAAATGTGTAGAATGGCAATTAAAGTGCAAATATTCCTATTTGCACTTACTATATGGCATTTTACGTAAATTGGAGAGGCAGAAAATGAAATTAAAGCCGCTATCACTTCCTAATATCCATGTGATGGACGATAACATTAAAAAATAACTGGTTCATCGACACATTAGTGACCTTCTCGTTGGATTAATAATTATTATTGACATTAGTCTGGTTTTCAGATTTTAGATTTGTGTGGTATTTGTTAATTCGTAGAAAAATATTATTAACTGATTAATTCTGGATGACTGATGTTCAAGTTTGTGTGTGCACAATGTTTCATGAAAACCTAAAAATCAAGAACAAAATCTGTAATATCCGGAATCGGAATGAAGTGTTTAATCCTCAATATTTCCTTAATGCGCGATATACATAGAAAAATGTAATACTACCAACTGTTCTACCACTGTTGTTTGTTGATATTTACAAATTTATTTGCATTTTTCGTTTTGAGTCTTCATCCCCGCCATACTTTCGAAATTTTCATATTACTCCAATATATCGCTAAATATTTCTTATCCGGGATGCATTTAAAACGTTTTTTACATAGGTTTATTACTAAGGGTGAAATTGAGGAGAGGCCATTAATATCGTTAGCGAAGTCAAGTTGATGTCTAAAAGTGGACTAAAAAGAATGGGCATATAGAGTTCTCGTACATGAAATGTATATGTATATTATGTGCTACTTCAGAGTCCCTGAGGTCTTTGCCTCAATTTGAAACAATTATGTGCGATCCGAAGGGAGTAGCCTCCTATTTTGGATCCCCAGCCTAGATTAGACCTGAAGTGATATTTTAAAGTCTCTACTAAACATAATGTGTTGCATTTAAAAATGTTTTTATAACAAATATTGACGATCGAGTTATCTTCTGAGATCGTTCTTCAATATATTTTTCTGTAATTTGAATGGTTAACATTTTCAGGCATTAATGAACACTTACTCCCATGCTTGGGATTTTTACACTAAGTTATAATAACACAATTTATCCCTAGCTTGAATCTTATGGTTCACATTTGTCTGTAAGGTTCTTGCTAAGGGAAGATAGTGAATAGAAAATTTGATGACGAAATCACTACGGCTTACCAGCATACGGGAATTCTTCATAGTCATGGACATACCAGATCTATCCAGTGGATCGACCGCATCCTTAATCCTTGAGAACATTTGTTTGGCCTTCGTACTGCCTATCGAAGTCTAAGCTCCCTAAAACATATGCTCCCAAGGATTAAGGATGTCGGTCCTTGCTTTTAATTTTTATTTGTAACGTGTTAGTCATAAGTGTAGCATTGCGTTTTTATATTTGTTTGTTTTATTTTTTTTTAATATTCGATTACCTTTGTTGACTTTCACAATTATTTACTTATTTATTTATTTATTCATATATATTACATGTTTTTGAAAGTATAAATGTTGAGTCACAGAGCACTGATGATGGGACGGTTCGCCCCGAAAGTACTTTGCCTGTAATAAAGAAGTATTAAGAGTGGAGTTGTTTTGTCCTTTTTGATCCTTCTGTTGATGATGGATCTCCACCAGCCAGCCCAAATCCACAGTTTTAATTGTATGTTTATGTGTGCATAGTTCAGGCCTTGTGGAAGGTGAGGGAGGCTAAATGAGCCGGCCGATTGAAGTTGTAGCAGTGAAGAGCTGCTGAAGAGTTGGAAGACTATTAAGTTATCAGCTGCTGTAAACAGCCACTTCTTGGCCCTCTCCCATCCATCAGTCTTATTGCCTTTCTTATATCTTGATGTGTGCTCACCTCTTCCACTTACAAATGCCTTCGCACTATCTCTTAACAGCTCATTCCTTTTATTATTATTTTTATTGTGTGTGAGTGTATATATACATATATATATACATATATATATATATATATATATACATCATATTTTATGGCAAGGGTGGCTAATAAAAAACATTTTTTTTCTGTGCAAACTTCATTGACTACCCTACATGTTTCGTGGCTTACTTGTCACCTCTTCAGGGGCTATCCTTTTTCAAAAAAAAATATTTAAAAAATAATAACATTAATTTAACAAAACCCTGAAAGAAGTTCAAATAATTGATTAAGAAATAAATGATACTAAACAAAAAATCAAAGAGGATATTTACTTAATAAAAAATAGAAAAAGGGCAGTAAAAAAAAAAAAAAAAAAAAAAACAGAAATTAAATGCTTCAGTCAGAATATTCACAAATAAATCTAGTTTCCCGTCAAAATAAAAAAAAATATTGTATTATCTTAGCTCAAAAAATTGTATTATATCAGCTGTAGATTATTATTAGGAGGGAAAATACTATAAGATTGTGTTCAGACATTCTGCTGTAATACCATTGAAGAAACTATGAAATGTTGCCGAAATTGGAAGTACGAGTATTTAGCAAGCTTTGTTAACCTTCTTCGTTGGTTGGAATGAAAATGGTTTCCCCTGAAATTCTAATTCAAGTCAGTCCAATCGCTGTTCCTGTCAATGGAAGTCGAATAATACAGTCCACGTTGGCAAAATGGATTCCCTAAATAAATGTGAAACACATATTCATAATGTTTTATGGATTTACTTAAAATATGCTTCGGGCATTCTTATGGAACGCAGTTCAGCGAATAAAAGTTGAAAGTCAGACTTTTGAATTTCATAAATATAAATAGCGTTCTGAGCCGGTAAAATAAATTCTGAACATAATTCATTATTCACATTTCTCCAAAGACGTCAATATTGACAAACCGAAGTTTTGAATTCCAGGTAACCCGCCTCCTTCCAGTTGTTGGAATTGAAGTATAAAATAGACTATGCTGACAATATTCGTACCCCTGATTCACATTCAAAAACATTCACAAATTTGTGAAGTCGTGAATTATATTTACTGAGGAAGTCAATAAGAAAATTTTAAAATATAACTAATTAACGGTTTCAGAAAAATGCATTTTAAATACAACTCAAGTTTTCAAATCGAAGTAAACCCCCACTCTTCGGAGGGGGGGGGTAGTCAAGTATCAAATTGCGTATAAAATATGTTTGTAATAGTCATACTATTGTTTCATGTACAAATGTTTTTATAATTCTACCAAACGAATTTTCATAGAACACGAATATGTACACGCCCATACGCAGGAAGTAAAAATTTCGATTGTTATAAATGAGTGTATTTATCTATCCATCTATCTACATATATATATATATATATATATATATATATATATATATATATATATATATATATATATAGATACAACGGGTTTTTTATATTATACTACGGAGATGCCCGGGAAATCGGTACTGTCTGAATAATTATGGTATTTTTCTAGCAAGGCTTCAAAGTGTATAATTACACTTGGCGTCTAGATAACTTTAGAGGAGTTTAGAAGAATAAATAAAAATGATTTCCAAATCAACCCCTCTCCATGGTATCAAACCATAATTCTGGATATCATTTCATCACCTATAATATGCATATTTTCTGTCAACAACCAATCCGAGCACACATTGTTTGAGCTTAGTTATATACGTAATATTATATACATAAAAGTAAATGTGAGTAGAACGCAATTCCAATAATGCCAACATTTCGTTGGAAATTAGTTAACACAGGTAACTGTGTTAGCCCCAATGGATGAAATAAATGCTTATGGCCCAAAAAACATTCACACAACATTTTCATCATGTCCTAGATGTGGGATTGTAGGAAATGAAATTTGCGTCAAGAGCATCAATAGGAAATTTCCCTTACCTAAAACATGAACCTGTTTTTTTTTATGTATTTCCTCTACATAGTAATCCTATGTGGAGGGATTTTATTTTCTGCACATCCCATGCATATTTGCATTATATGTGCATTTTGTCAAAACATTTAACAATTTTATATAATAATATATATACATATTAAATTGCAAATAAGAACATGAAAATTAAACTTTACAAAAAAAATTAAATAAGAACAATTAGGAATACAATTAAATAACCAATAAAAAAAATTACATTATATTATCTTTTCCTCTCTCAGCTTCAGAATATCATAGGCTATTGCTTTTAATAAATTTAGATGTTTTGAAAGTAAAATATCAGGACTGATAGGCCAATCGGGAATATGAGTATTTAACTGTCTTCGTATGTCTTGAGTCAGTCTACATTCATAAATCAGGTGGGTAAATGTCTGTTCAGTGTAACTGTCGCATTTACATGTTTTTGAGTCAGTAAGTTTGAATCTGTATAAGTAAGAGTTTGTTTTTCCGTGTCCAGTTAGTATTTGTGTTAGATAAAATGTATGTTGCGGTTGTGAGATATTCGTTTTTAAAATAGGGATATATAATTTTACATCTGTTTGATTCCATCTCTGTTCCCACAAACGCTTTTTTCTCTTAGTAAAGATTTTAACACAGTTGGAGTAATTTTATTGTAAATTACCTCTTCGCTACTTTTAGAGGCACTTTTGGCGTGGATATCGACTATTTCATTGCCCATAATTCCTGCATGTGCCTTGACCCATTTGAAGTGAATGAAAGTCAGTTTGTTTTTTAATAGTGTTATATTATGACGTATTTGTTCTATATGATCGTCGTGGTTTTTCATGTTGTCTAGTTTAAAAGCATTTGACTGTCTTTGTGTAGTAGAATGTAAGTGTTTGGTGGCAAGACCATTTTATTGACATACTTTAAATTATGTACATGTTTTGAACGGAAATGACATCCAAGGCTGCATTCGTTATTTTCCAAAACGAACAGAAAACGATTCCAGCTAAGATTTCCTCATGAAAAACCTTGTCAGAAAGGATGTGCAGTTATGCGGCTGGCTATCCAATGCATTTAATTATAAACATAAGTTTTTTCTAGATGGCGCGGAATTAGCAAGGTGTTCTTTTTTTGTTGCGCAGTGCTATTAGGAGTGAGGGGGGTTGCTAATGACATCTATTATTTCGTGAGTAGAATCTCCCTGAGGGAGCGGCAGTAATGAAAGCCTTGTGAAGAACTGTTAGCTCAGCACCCCCTGGACTAGCTACTGAGGCCAACTTATTCCCTCCTCGTACCTGGTCTCTTGGGCGCTTTTTGTTTGCTCAGCCTACCCTCATTCTATACAAAAGTGCAACAAATAATCTCATTTTATTATCTTGTCAATATTAAACATTTTAGAATCTCAAAACTTCTTCATACGGAAACGTCATATTTTTAAGTATAGAAAAAATGCTCGTCAAGCGAGAGCTAGTCCGTCACGCAAGGCATGCATCAACTAAGCAAATTTCTAACGTGAAGTTATACAATAGAAAAAAATCTCTAAACGAGAACCGAACAGTTACATAAACGGCTGAACTGGCTTTTGGCGGGAAACTCACTCGTACGTTACCCGCCCACATTTAATAAAATTGCAAATATCTCTGTTAATATTCAAGATAGAGAATAGATGTATAGAACAGTATTTATAGTACATTTAATTTGCAAAGAGATTAGTTTTATACAATTTTTTGATCCGACGTATGGTAACAGAGACATTTCGAATTGTTGAAAATCCCTCCTCTAAACATCCCCTCCTCCCACTGGTCCGATTTCAGCCATTAACGAACTCGATCTGTCTTTTGCATGGAACGTTTAAATATCGAGTTTGGTAACGATCAAACAAAAATTGCGACCAATATATATATATATATATATATATATATATATATATATATATATATATATTATATATATATATATATATATATATATATATATATATATATATATATATATATATATATATATATAATTTTGAACGGACGTCATTTTCATCATCTCTATGGTAGGAGCGATGGAAAATTGCGTCATGAGCACGTCCTCAATAGCTGATTTCCCTTAACGAAGAAAAGAGGGTTTATTGCAGTCTGAAGACAAGAAATTAAGAATAGCTCCCTTAATATTCGAGTACGAAAAAATGCATAGAGCAATAATTGGATCCGACTTTTAGAGTTCACTGAAACGGTTAAATATCGAGTTCGGTTTGGATATAATAAACATATAGGGTTAAAAAAAGAACTTAAAATCTTAATAAAGGTCTGTTGGAATCAGTATTTTTAATTTAAGCTTAGAATAATATGGTTCATGATATATTAGCTTGTTGTTAATATGAGATGAGTAGGAGAGGGGGTTTACTGAAGGCTGAAAACTAAAAAAATCCAAATATCCAGGTTAATATTCACAACAGAGAAAAAAAGGAAGTAACAACATTTTTAGGTACTCAAATTTTCAATAAGATTGGTTATACACAATTTTTTGATCCGACTTATAATAACGGATATACTCGTATTTCGAATTTCTTCTCCTCTAAACTCTCCTCCCCTGGCCCAATTTTTTAAGTAACTTGATCTTTCGTTCACATGAAACGTTTATTATGTATATCGAATTTGGTAACAATACGACAAAAATTGCGGTAACAGATGCGCACATGTTTGTGCCTATAAATATACTTATAAATAACTATGAATGGTCCTCATTTTCGTCGTCTCTTGTGTTGGATCGATGGACTTTTGAAAAA
Source organism: Riptortus pedestris (assembly GCA_019009955.1). Taxonomy (NCBI): domain Eukaryota; kingdom Metazoa; phylum Arthropoda; class Insecta; order Hemiptera; family Alydidae; genus Riptortus; species Riptortus pedestris. The sequence continues at coordinate 42,604,273 of CM032228.1, forward strand.
AAATCTTCTAAATTCTGATTTGGGCAACACATGACTTTTCTTGTACTTAGTATCAAAATCTTGGTACCATTTCATGTAAAATTATTCACATTAGAAGGATATTCTCCCATACTGATAGTGACATCTCCGTTACAGTACATCGAATTTAAAAATGTAAAAGGACATAATGTTTTGATATTTTTATGATAAATGAAGAAGGTCCAAATATTTTCTCTAATACGCACAAAGAAATTTGAATTTTAAAATTTTCGCCCTTCTCAAATCCACCCAGTAAGTAGAGTCAAAATGGAAGATGCTCAACGAGACGTTACCCCTGTTAATCCCAAATATGAAATTTCAGCAGTCTAAGACTAGCCGTTTAAAAACGTACAAAATAGATGACGGAACTAGTGACATTTTTTTCATTGCTTCAGGTAGAGGATAATTTCGCTGAAATATGAAGATCCGAAATATTTGCAATTACAGTACTTTCTTTACATCGTACATGGAAGTAAAAATGAAACAAAACCGGCTATTCTGTGGTATTGTGTTTGTGTGTTTATATGTATATATATATATATATATATATATATATATATATATATATAGGGTTTTATATATATATATATATATATATATATATATATATATATATATATATATCTATATATATAAATGAAACAATGTGTTCTTCGAAAAAAGAGAACTGTGGGTTTTTCCTGCCGTGGTTAAATTCCTATATAGATAGCTGAGAGAAATAAAATCCTTTTTGCGGCACCGTTGGGGGCAGTTTATATATAAGGCTCAAGTTTTTCCTTATTTTCTCATCTCGCCGCCAGGGTCCTCTCGAATCTTTGAATGGATCCCACAACCTGGAAAATATGTAGCCTGTAATATGTAGAATTGCTTTCTTTCCTTGTTGTTTTTTTTCTGTACTTTTTTTTTATCGTAAAACTATGAATTTAAATTTAGGAAATGAGAATTTATTTTAGAGTTCTATGTCTTCCAATTAACAATTCGTGATATTTTCATTCATTGGTCCTAACGAGAAGGCGAAGAAAAAAAAGCGCGTCACGCAGGGGCTGCCTAAACTTAACAGATTTCTCAGGGTTTTATTTATTTATTATTAATAGGTACCGTATTCATGTTATTTGTGCTTGGTGGACACCCGTCCGTTTTCTGTTTAGCATATTTCCCGTGAGGGAATTATCGATTCTACCTAGAAGATGACGAAAATGAGGTCTGTTCAAAATTGTATATATATCTATATATATATATATATATATATATATATCTATATATATATATGTCCCTTACCGCTCTAACGGTCCCAGTTTTTTCTTTAATCGTTGCGAAACTCGATATATAAGTGTTTTATGAAATAAGACAGATCAAGTTCATTAAGGACGTAAATCAGACTGGGTGTAGAGGGGAGGGAATTTCGAAAAAATTTAATATCTGCGTTATTATTTGTCGGACCGAAAAATTGTATAGAACCAATCTTATTGCAAATGAAATGTTCTTTAAATGTTGTTATGTAAATGTTAACATTATCTTTAATATAAACCGAGATATTTCCATTTTTCAGTTTTGAGCCTTCGGCAAACCCCCACTTCTACTTATGTCATATTAACAATAAGCTGTTATATCATGAACCACTTCATTACAAGGTTAAATACCAAATATTGTTCTCTTTGAACCTTTACGTCATGAGATAAATTGCAAATTCGTGTCGCAACTGGGAAATCTGCTTAGTTAACGCAGCCCCTGCGTGACGGACATTTCCTTCCTTTCTTCTAAAGTCCCTATCTTAGGGGACATTTAATGTTGTGTGTAGTATTTAAATCATCATTTTTAGCAGATTTCTCCTTAAGGGAAATCAGCTATTGAGGTCGTACTCATGACGCGATTTTCGAAAAGTTTCTTCAAATGTCCATCGATCTTACCCAGGAGATGACGAAAATGAGATCCGTTCAAAATTATATATATATATATATATATATATATATATATATATATATATATATATATATATATATATATTTGTCTGTTAACGCTCTAGCGGTCGCAATTTTTGTCTGATCGTTAGCAAATTCTATATTTAAACGTTTTATGCAAAAAAAAAAAAAAAAAAAAAAAAAATAACAGGTTCGTTAATGGCTGAAATCGGAATATCTCCGTTACCATACGTCGGATCAAAAAATTGTATAGAACTAATCATATTGCAATAAATTTACTATAAATATTGTTCTATACATTTATTCTCTATCTTGAATATTAACCGAGATATTTGTATTTTTATTAAATATGGGCGGATAACACATGGTGTGTTTCCCGCCAAAAGCTAGTTCGGCCGTTTCCGTAACTGCTCGGCACTCGTATGGAGATTTCTCTATTGTATAAATTCACGTGGGAAATCTGCTTAGTTTACGCAGCTCCTGCGTGACCGACTGTTTTAAATTATTTATTTACGTCCACTTTATGCTACTATGGCTAATTGGGGCTGGTTACCTACTGGTTACCACTCTTTTCTTGCCAGGGTGGAACTAAGGAATTTATTTATTGGGTCCGTCATTTTAGAAATTTCTATTGCTCAGGGCGGTAATCGAACCCGCCACTCTGGGACTACCACGCGTGATCAAGACCAATATGAGCCGCTGAAAAAAACAAAAGTCCGTCACGCAGGGGTGGCGTAAACTAAGCAGATTTCCCAAGTGAAGTTTTACAATAGAGAAATCTCCATACGTAACGAAGGTAAGGTTAGAAACGACAGGTAAGGTTAGAAGAAGCTTCCACCTGAACCGAGCGGTTCGAAAATGGCCGACATATTACGAACTATACCCGACCACAGACTTCATAAAAATGCAAACATCTCGGTTAATATTCAAGATAGAGAATAAATGTATATAACGATATTTATAGAAAATTTAATTTACAATAACATTGTTTGTACATAATTTTTAGATCCTCAGTATAACAACGGAGATATTTTGCATTATCGAAAATAACAAAAATACATGCATACAATACATATATATATATATATATATATATATATATATATATATATATATATATATATATATATATATTTGAACGAACCTCATTTTCGCCCTCTCTTGGGTAGGATCCATGGACATTTGAAGAAATTTTTCCAAAATCGCGTCATGAGTACGACCTCAATAGCTGATATCTATTAAGGGAAATCTGCTAAAATCATCATTTAAAGAAGCTTCTTTAGCTTACAAGTCAGCTGTTCGTTGGCTATATGCCCTGTGTGTGCTTTCCAGGTCTTGCTCACAAACGTTTTTTACTGAGGAAGAAAAGAGAATATAATCCGTGATTACGTACCTTTACAGCAAACAGACGGACAAACGGCTGATGGGCTTAGTTGGATTAGCCAGCTGCCGTTGATGTAGAGTGGTACACGAGGAGTGAGTATGTCGGAGCCATCTCCTATAAGGTGTGGGATCGATGTGTGAGGCAGAGGTAGCCAGGACGTGTGCCGAATACCGGCATCTTCCCTTTCAAGTTCATTACCTGTCTGCCGAGTCACCCCCTAGCTCTGTCTCAGCCGTGTCTCGCCGAGATAGGCTTACTCGGCGAAAATTGGAACTTCCCTTCTGGAATAAATCAGCCACGCAAGACCTGCGTAAACTGTGTTCATTTCCCAACTTCTGAAATGACCTCATCAGCACATTGAAAATCTCGCTAGACATTTCATATTCAGTGATACATTATTTTTATGTGGAATCGCCTGATTGTTGTTATCTCTTATCTATTTCACTTTTTACAATTCTTGATTTTTGAAAAGGAAAATCACCTTTGATGTGATGTCCATAATTAAATATATCTAGAAAATCTAAATCTTGCTGGTTCTTTTTAGGAGTAATCTGCTCGAATTCAACACTTAAAGACAACTTTTTTTTTTCTCTCTGTTCGCTATCCTTCTACCTGTATGATCCTTATCCGCCTCGAGCAAGACACGAGGGATTCGTGCTCAGAGTTTTTACGTAGTGAGTGATCAACTCTACGTACAACGCCCGTTATTCGAGAAGGACCTGGAATGAGTTGTCTCCAGTAGACTGAGTGACCCTATTGTAACCGGGGTGTCACCCTGCCTGTGGACGAGAGCTCAGAGAGTCATAATCGCTGGTCAACCCGAGGGGCTGTCTGGCGAATACACTCATCAGGCTCCCTCTGATCCATAAGCACTGCGACATTAGCGCGCTCTGTTAGCGACCTCGTGAACTAATAACTGTCTTGAATGGGATCAAACCTGTACCAATTTTTACTTTTAGCATGTTGACGCGACGGTATTGGTCGATGTACCTCTTTGCCCTAATAAATTTCCACAACTATATCAGCAGATATCCCTTTAGTAATGTTTCTTCAAATGACATCGGTCCTACCTATATAATATATAAAACTGTATATATATATATATATATATATAGATATATATATATATATATATATATATATATATATCTTTTACCGCTCTAGCGGTCGCAATTATTGTTTTATCGTTACCAAAATTTGATATTTAGCCGTTTTATATCAAAAGGAAGATCAAGTTAGTTAACGGCTAAAATCGCACGAGGGGGAGGGTAGGTTTAGAGGGAAGGAATTTCGAAAATTCGAAATACCTCCGTTAATATCACAATATCACATCGAAAAATTGTGCAGAACGAATCTTATTACAAATTAAATGTACTATACATATTGTTATATACATTTAATCTCTATCTTGAATATTAACCGAGATATTTGCATTTTTCAGTTTTCAGCCTTCAGGAAACCCCCACATCCATTCATGTTACATAAACAACACTTTGTTATGTAATAAACCACATTATTCGAAGCTTAAATACCAAATATTATTTTCAAGAGACCTTTATTATACGAGATAAATGCAACTATGTGACCCCCCCCCCCCCGTATTAAGTTTCTGGACTACTAAAATATGATTAATTGAGTTTAAAATTATCCTAATTCATTATAAATTACAGTACTAGATATAGTAAATAGTTTCCAATAAAATTAACATGTTATATTCTGATTCTGAGAAATTGGCACATCTGTTTGTTTACATTTCAGACGTCGGTAGTTTTCTTATTATGGTTTGTATTTATTCACTTAATATTGACGGTGCTATCGTGTTACCATTTTGTAGATTTGTCTATTGTTAATCTTCACGAGGGAAATCTGCTTAGTTTGTGCAGCCCCTTCGTGACGGACTTTTTTACTTAGGAGGAAATAAGAACATATATTTCGTTCAAGTATTACGGACAGTTTTATTATGTGAATTGCTATTCTTCTTCACACAAAAATTAATTTTTTTTTTCTTGTAAGAAGCTCTAGTACCTCCCTTATATATCACTCGGCTTTTGACTTGAGATAGTCTTTGTGACGTCAGCCATCTGACTATAATCTGTTCGTCAGCTGTGAGTCAATATACTTGGAAGGCCATCGGCACTTAGCTAAAGGTCGAAATGCCATTTCAATTAAGAGGCTTTTCTCTGATCCTGGATGGAGCTCTTCAACCTGTCAAACCCTTCCAGTTTATACAAGGGTTGATGAAGGGCGTTTCTTAATCACTTATAACGTTTTAAGCTAATTTTATGAATAATTCTTGGAACATCCTCAATATCTTATGATAGAATTGTCAATCTAATAAACTGTGACCAAGTTAAAAATTATTAATTTCTTATTTATGTGAAATAAATCCATACTTCATGATCTCTCCTCTTTTTATAAGTAGTAATAACAATTAGCCATTTTAGTAACCTTGATTAACGCCAGGATTTAGTATTCGTCATATTTGATAGCACTTTCCATAGTTAACTGAAGATATCTGATTGGTTTTTAAGCACATTAAAAACGGTCGCTCAGTGTCAGTATATGAGTGTCTAAAACCAAAACATTTTGATCAGTGTCAATATAAAGACCTTATCCTCTACTAGTGTTTAAATTTATGCAAAGTGCACTTTCAGACTCAGCGCTCCATCCTCAGTGCCTGCTTACAAACAAAAATCTTAACACAAAATTACAAACATAACATGGTCAACAGTGTGATAACAGTCACAAAACAATAAAAAACAAAACATATACAGGACAAAAACCATGAGTGCTTCCTAAAGATAAAAAGTTAAAAGCCTATAAACTATCCAAATTAAAAACAGACAAATTACTATGTAAAAAACCTATTTTTACTTATCTCAATGAGGCGAAAACCTTTTGAATTTGGAAAAAAAAGTATTATATATGTTTACATACGTACACAGTAGATTTATAGTCTGTCCGTCTGCCTATTATCTATATTTCGAGCCATTATAGGTCAGACAAATAATTTCTTCAATTCAGTCACATTACCATTTCTTTCCTCTCCATCGCTTTTCGAGATTATACACTTCTCAAGGGGTTATTTAATCTATATATATAAAATTGGAAGCTCTGTCTGTACATTGATTTCTTTCACGATAACTTTTCGTTTCACATGCCATAAACACCATAACTGCATTTTGTTTCTTTGGTGTCTGTTTGTTTGTTACCTTTTCACGCATAAACGGCTGAACCGAATTTTATGAATCTTGGTATGTATATTACTACTAACCCGACTTAGACTTTAGGCTATATTAATTTTCTCTGAGTCGAAGAGGAGAGGGGGTTATAAGGGAGGCCTGAAATTATAAATAGAGAAATATTATTTAATATATTTATAATAGAGTGGTCCTCATTAACATAGTTGTCTAAAAACAATTTTAGCATTAAAATGAATTGAACTACACAATTATAGTTCAATTCGACTATATTTCTGTTTTTTTAATAGTCAGAACCGAATCGTAGACAAATGACAATCAGAATGGATTAATGTAAACAACCACCTCCGCAGTGTCTAAATTGCAATTAAGGAGCTGCCATCGAGCCTTAGGGGTGCTGAACGGGAGGAAGTTGTTCTTGCCAGGCTCAGGATCGGCCACACATCCTGACAGTTCATGACGAGGACAGATGTCCCATTGTGTAAATACTGCAACAAATACCTAACAATAAAACTCATATTAGCAGGTGACACTCCACGAAAAGATCTAGACATGGCCCGCGATATGACAACTACTAATTGACAGCAGCCAATATATCACACACATATAAATATTCACAAAAAATATTGATTTATAATAAAATAGGTCAACACCGAACTTATAAGATTTACAAAGGTATAACGTTTATTATATTCTAATATGCAAAGTACGGAAACTTCAGGTATTTAAAAGGTCCCCCACCAAAAAAAAAAAAAAAATTAAATAAGCTGCCCGGTTCTACATCATCAACTAAATATATAATCCTAAATAATGGTAAACTCTCAATTACCTCAAACCCATCACCTCAGATGCGGGGTATAAACAAATAAAATAATAGTCGAATAATAATAATAAAGAAATTAATTTCATGTTTGCTTTTTCATCACTAAAACCTTTTGCTCCTATAAAGCCTATAGTTTTTACTCAGTTCTAAAGTCTTTTTTAGAAAGGATTTTGAATTAAATATTGTAAAAGATACATTTAGGCTGTGTGCGCGTCCGCGCGTGTTTACGTACACTGATGCGGTCTTAATTTTTAATTTACCTATACCTAATTTGACATTCAAAGGTTTCACGTAAATCTGAAATTCTGGTTCATTAATAATTTGGGCTGGCTGGTGGAGTCTCGCCGGAGATGTCGGCTCAATAGGGACCAATTCTAGAGCACTGAAGATGGGACGGTTCGCCCCGAAAGTACTTCATCTGTAATAAAAGAAGTATTATGAGTGGAGGTGTTTGACCTTTTTGATCCTTCCTTTTATTATTTTACAATGGTTGTCTTATCGTTATGTACAATGTCTTATCGTTTCCAAATTTGATATATAAACGTTTTATGTTAAAAGGAAGATCAAGTTCGTTAACGACTGAAATCGGACCAGTGGAAGGGGGAATTTAGAAAATTCGACATATCTCCGTTACTATACGTCGGATCAAAAAAGTGTATAGAACCATTCTTATTGCAAACGTAATGTTCTATAATTGTTGTTATGTACATTTTTTTCACTATCTTGATTATTAACCGAGATATTTGCATTTTTTAGTTTTTGGTCTTTAGTAAACCCCCACTACTACTCATCTCATATTAACAATATGCTATTATGTCATGAAGCATTTTATTTGAAGCCTAAATATCAAATATTATTCTCATTAGACTTTTACGTTTTGATATAAATGAAAATATGTAAAGCACGTGGGAAATCTCCTTAGTTAACTCAGCCCTGCGTGACGGACCTTTTTCTTATTATATTTAGCGGAGTTACTTAAGTTTTTTTTTTTTCGTTTTCCTACTTTTGTAAACCCCCATTCCTATGCATTTTATCTTCGTTTAGGAATTTGAAATATCTCTGGAGCGATATATCATATTTATTTATATTATCATATTTATCATATTTATAGATGGTGGAAGGATTTGGCTGTAGATGTATCTGAGAGGACAGGTAGCCCTCCCACACCTCTCCGATAATTAAGTCAGCCCTAATCCGAGTGCGCCGTGTCACAGGCCTTCCTTCTTTTTACTATCGCCGACCGGCTCTTCATGGCGCCACAAACAACATCTTGAATATTTTCTCACTCCCACTTTTCTTTCTTTTTTTCCCCTCCCTCCTTCCCCTCCCTTCCGGCCCAGAAAGCTCTTCCTCGCTTCATTTTATTTCTGAAGCAAGTAATCCCAATTTATTACACCTGCTTGCGTTGGAAGATACATTTCCTCATGAGTGAGTGCTGGGAATGAATAAATTCTTCCCGCATTTTATAAACTTAAATATAATTTACTACCTGACTAGAAATTGCTTCTGAATGAACATTAAATCCCTAACTTTATTTAAAAAAGAAAAAAAAAATTGATTTCTTTGAGGCAAGCTCAAAATGATTACGTATTGCATTACCATATATATGTCTTTCTCTTCAAACCTATGATTGAATTGATGAACATATGAACTAAAAGACGGCAATATTATACAGAGAGGACAATACAGACTATCACCACTATGTACAAACAATCAAGCAGAAAACCTTGCAATTACTGAGGCACTCAAAACACTACACGACATTTCAAGTGACAGAGAGACAAGTATAATCTATACGGACAGCAAAATTAACATAGACCGCATTTACAATAACGAAAACCATAACGGACAGACTGAACAGATCAGAAGATAAATTACACTATGTAGACAGAAGAATGTAATAGTGGCAATAACATGGATAAAGGGGCACTCCGGGAATTTAGGAAATGACACAGCAGACCAACTTGCAAATACAGCTTCAAGAGACGAAACGATACCTATTACATACTCTAAACTGACTAAACAGACCATTAAAACTATTTTGATAGACGAATATTATAAAAAATGGGACGAAAGATGGACAAACACTACTAAAGGACGACAATTACATAAGTACATACCAACTGTATACCAGAGACAAAAAATAACACTCAGCAATTCTAAACAAATACAATTTATATCAAGACATGGACCTACGAAGAGTTACTTGTACAAATTTAAACTAACAAACACAAATACATGTAAATGTGACAATGAGACTGAACAGACATATGACCACCTCTTATATGACTGTACATTACTTGACGGACCAAGAACAAAACTCATCAAGTATATTACTTTACAAAACGGAATTTGGCCGACGGACAAACCGAAACTTTTACTCAAAAATCAACAAGGGATTTAATACATTTATTCAAGATTTGGATACCATTTTGTAGATATAGGTACACCTATTGTTGTACACATATGTAATGTTTACATGTGTTTTATTTTATTTCTTTTTTCTTTTACTTTTTTTTCGTTTTTATTTAATTAATTTATTGTTCTATGATGTTTATAATTATTATATAAGAAATATTATAATGTAATGCTGAAATGTGTGTAGCATCCAAAGGATGGAGCACACAACATTTAAATAAATTCCCACGTTAGAGGGATACTCTGCGTGGAAAACAGGAACAGGAACATAAGAACTAAGGAATAAAAAGTTTATCTAGCATTTATTTTAGGCGTCGCTAAAAATTTGTTGCAAATGCCTTGATTTAGTCCTCCACGTGCTAAATTTGGCACGTTAGAACGATTGGCCACTTATGGTTTTTCTATTTTCCTAGCCTCTTGAAGCATGTTTCTGGTAAAGAAAGGAAGGGTTCATTGAATATTTAATTTCTGATAAACATTTATTCTCGTGAAATAATGTTAACGAGCTTACTTAGTGTGTAAAAATGTCAATCGAATGTACCCGTACATGTTATGCTAACATGTTTCTTTACATTTTTTGTCAGACTGTCTGTTCCCGTACAGGTTATGCCAAACTGTTCCCATTCATGTGATGCTAGACTGTTCCTTTACATGTCTTGCCAATCTGTTCTCATGCAGGTGCCAACATCTGGATTTGTCATTCAAAAATGTTTTGGGATAAAATGAAAAGAAAATGTTGACTTATTTTACTGAATTAGCTACCCGACTTAAGACACTTAACACCCACACCAAGACCTCCAAACCCTGATTGAAACAATAATTATGAACGAATAGGAACGAAGCGACATACAATGAACACCCAGCTTGTGAATGAACCTCAAGAAAAGACATTATGGTCAAGATTGGGCATCCTCGGCAATCTGAGAGTGAGCGTTTACAAACAAGGGAAGACACACGGGAACTGCATGTTGACTACAAAACATCTACGGAGTTTACATTACGAGACAACCTAAACATACATTATACCATGGCGGATGTGGTCAAGTCTTTTTTCCGTAGAATACTTAGAAAGGGAGCTATAGTAATTAAAATGTGCAGTTGACTCCGCGTGTGTCATCTCTGCATGACAAGTGTGTCTTTTCCGATTGCCAATAAAGGAAATTAATAGTTACCGGAAGACGGTGTCCTGCATTTCCTTGCAGGAAAGGAGTACACATTAGTTATTGTATGATCTACTGAAAGTTATTAAATTGCATTCCAATCTCTAGAATACCTTTGAAAAAAAAAGGCAACGTTTAATATTGATAGATGCTTTCTAAAGTTAGGTTAGTGGTCAGAAGTTGGCTAAAGATATGAGAGCTACAGCATCTACAAAAAGCGGACTCGAGCCCACAAATTACAAGTAAAGGTTTATTTATGTAAATAAAGCTCAGGCATAAAGCAAGCTGGACAAACACATTAAATTTTCAGGGCTCTCTGGTGGACCTAGTAAAGTTTGTGCTAAGCACAGTTTAAAAGGGGCAATCCGTCTCGCCCTGTATCCTCTCTTAACAAGAAAATAACTTATTTAAAGTCGCATTTTTACATTTAAAATGACCTGCTGGAATTCACGCCTTAAAACTCACCACATTCATTATTCATGATGATACAAAATGGAAAGCCTTTGCTTTGCTTCCAGTTGGCAGTGCTTTACAATTACCACACCGTAGAATATTTCACCAGCATCAGGTTAAATATATTTAAGGAAAGGTTCAGTTTAATTTTTTCTTTTTTTTTTTTGTCCTTTTAAGTTTTTTTCTTATAAAAAACAATTTATTGTTATTTCTTGATATTTTATAATAATAAGTTATGAGTCTTCAAATTTCAATTACTCTTTTTTTAAAAAAAGCCAGGCACGTTTCGTATGGCACTTGCTTAAAAAATGGAAGTTTCTTTAGAAAGCTGAACTGAACCTTAACCCTAGAATGGTAGTGATATTATTTCCCACTTATTGGTACTGGTACGTAAATTTTGTGCAACTGGTAATTGGTGAAATTATTCAAAATTTGTTAATGTTTGTGACTTTTTTTTTATTTTATTAAAACATACACTTATCTTTAACTTATATCTACGTCAATATCTAATAATATAAGGAACGACATTCCTTTCAGGCGCTTTGTTCGAAACACGTTCCGGAGGTTGTGCTCCATTCATATCCATTCTTACCAAGCACAACCCACCTTTTACATTTATTGTAACTGATCTGTCAATATTGTGTGGTTGAGAGGTTTGCCTCTATGTTTCTTCTCTTTCTTCGATTGCCTTAATGTTTTCTAACATTTTCTCACACCCATCGCTATCTAGCCCACTCTGTATTGCAATCATTTCCGAAGGCTCAACCGCCTCATCACTTGGAGAATACTCCGGATCATCATCGCTGTCGTATCCATATCCATCTATTTCATAATTGTCATTTTCCCCATCTGACCCATCGGAGAGTTCTTTCAACAAATTTCTGATTTCTTCATCCATTGAATATTTTTTCTCCATTTTTCCGAAACTATAAACAGATTATTTATATTCTTTCTATACATCTTTGTCTTTTTTATATACAAAAATAAAAGTTAAAAACATTAAGAGAAAATAAATTAGAATATAAAAATAAATTGGAAGAAAATAAATTGAGAATAATATTAACTAAGTTATGGCATAAAAACCGGTTATTAGTAGCGATACGTAAATTTTACGTGCCAAAATGTTGCGGTTAGTAGTATTGATACGTAAATATTACGTGTCGTTTTTATTTCAAAAAATAGTATTGGATGAGTGGGAAGGTTCACTTAGCTGCACTTGGCGGAGGTGAAGTCCGAACTGTCTGGAGGGCTCATAGCTGAGGGGTGGGGGTGGTGGGGTCGTTAACGGCCCTTTGATAACAGTTCAAACCAGATCATACGTAATTTTTACGTTCACTAACATTCTAGGATTAAAGGAGACTCATCCATGGATTTGTTTATTAGCAAATTTCCCCCAAGGGAAATCAGTTATTGAGGTCGTAATCATGACGCGATTTTCGAAAAATGTCCTCAAATGTCCATCGTTCCTACCTGGGAGATGAGAAAATGAGGCCTGTTCTTAATTACATATGTATATTTCTTTGTGGACGTTCTAGTGGTCGTAATTTTGGCTTGATTGTTACCAAACTGTGATATTTAAACGTTTTATGTAAAAATAAAGATCAAGTTCGTTGACGGCTGAAATCGGACTGGAGGGAAGGGCGATTTCGAAAATTCTTAACATCTCCGTTATTATGCGTCGGATGGAAATATTGTATAGAACCAATCTCATTACAAATGTAATGTTCTTTAAATTATGTTCGTTTTACACTATATTGATTATTAACCTAGATACTTACATTTGTTAGTATTCGGCGTTACTATATCCCCATTCATGCTCATATTATATTTGCAATAAGCTATTATATTATGAAACACTTCATTTTTTTATTGATATTGCAGGTATTTGAAGCCTAAGTACCAAATTTTGTTTCCATTGAACTTTTGTGTTCTGATTTAAGTGCAAATACGTGAACCTGTAAATTGACTGGAGATTTCTCATTACCGTCTGTATTTATTCACTCAACATTCACGGTAGAGTCACCAGTATGTAAATGTATCTATTGTAAACCTTCGCGGGGGAAATGTGCTCAGTTAACGCAGCCCCTAGGTAACGGACTTTATTTTTTAAAGAATAAAGTAAATCTCCAGACAACTGGGGATTTATTGAATATTATTATTATTATTATTTATTAACGTCCACTTTTTGCAACTCAGGCTAATTGGGACGGGTTATCTACAGGTTACCACCCTTTTCTAGCCAGGTTGGGATTTTAAGATGTTACTTAATGAATTCCGTCACTAAATAATTTCCTTTGCCCAGGCGAGAATCGAACTCGCCACTCTAGGTTTGCCATTTATTGAATATTAATCATTTTATTAAGGCATGTCATTTACAATTTAAGAATTAAGGGGTTTTTAACTTGCTGAACTCATACTCTTATTGATCCTACATTATATTTGTGATGCTCTATCTAAGGTTGTATTTAATAGCAGATAGAAATAAATAATGTTGTTTCCTTGAGTTGGCCAATTGATCGATCCTCTGAATTTCCTCGGGTTCCCATCGCTGTGATTCGTTGAAAACCTTAATGGTAGCAAACCAATTTGCGTTTACAATGTTCTTTTTAAAGCGAGTTTCCTCTTAAGGAAGTATGGCAGTAACATTCATGAGCAGTAAAACGTTTCATTTTTAGATGAGAAAAAAATTATTTTTTTTATTAATTAATTTTTAGAATTGATTAGAACTGACATTTTTTTTAAATTGCAGATGTTAAGGACACACGCCTTTATTAACATACAAGGAAATTTAACCCTTATCAGACAAAAGTGAATTGGGATGATAAATTTTGTTTTCCTTGTTTTTTGTGCCTTAAAATGGGCTCATACATCCCAGTGGATACTAATTTAATATTCCTTCTTTTTTTTTTATACATACTATTTACAGTTTATATCAAATTAGCTAAAGCAAATCAGGCTTTGGAAGTACTTGAAAATGAACAAGTAATCTTCAAAGAATATGCTAAATAAAAGTTTGAAGTAAAAATCTTAATAAAATCAGTAAAAACAAGGGTGAACTTACGTGCTCTGAGTAGTTGCCATGTTGTTCTCTTGGGCACTGAAGGCATGCAATTTTACTGTTATAAATGTGAACCATTGCCAACCATTCTCACAAAAATTCCTTTTAAATCAACCAACAACAATTTCTAAGAATGAAAAAATTCTTTTTGAGAGCCCCTCCAAAGATTATGTTTTAAAAAATAAACATAATAAAATCATGTATGTTGTGTCATACATTGTCTGATTAAGGGCATTACGGGGCATTCAAAAGCCTTTTATGAACCAAATAAAAGCTGGTGCTCATGGACGAAATGGAATGCTTCACTGGAACTTATCGGTTATCGGGAGAGCGCCCATTTAAAGACGATTATTAAATGATAATAAAAAGTAAATCACTTTATTATTTAAAATGACACTTCTGGAATTTATAAATGACAAAATGGTGGAGACCACTCATTTTTTCCAGATAAATATTTACTGATTCAAAACCGCGTGTCGCTAGTCGTTGTTATTGCTTTCGAATGTTAAACACCAAATATTATTTTCATTGATTTAATTGGTGAGATACATGCGAATACGTTGTGTGATGGCACCATCAATTAAAATAATACGTTCTTGTGCTATACTCGATATTTAATTGTTGTATTCAACACTAAATTTCAAAGTCGTTAAATCGGACCTTGAACAAAGAGGGAGCGGCAGAAATTAAAAATTGAAAATTTATCCATTATTTATGAAACATATCGAATAAATTTATAGAACCAATATTTTTAAACTGTCGATGCTCTAAAATTTTTATTCTATATATTTTTTTCGTAGCTTAATTATGAAGTGAGTTTTTTGTACTTTCTTGTTTGTGCCTTCAGTAAACCCCACTTCTGCTCATTGGCTACTTTTTTATGAGCTCCGCAACTAGTCGACGTCGCTCAGTATAATTTAATTTGAATTCTTAATACAATTTTAAAAAGAGAGAAAGAAAAAATGTTTTAAAATTATTTAAACGTTGTATATAATTTAACGAAACAAAATTAAGCGTTTAAATAAAACAATTTGAGACTATAAATTTTGGGATAAATTCTGGTATGAGGATGATGGAAGTCTAAGGCACAAGTTTAAAAATGTATTATACACTACTGTTAAGAAAACACATACACGAATTATTAACATAATTTGAGGTATAAAACGTAGAGAGATGAGTGGGGTAGGTGTGGTTTAAAGTTTGTTGTAAAAGTTAATTGTCTTCAAGTGATTTAAGAGTGTATTTATTTGTGGGCTACCTTTGTTATTAGTTCGCACTAGACGTTAAGCCGGTAACTTCAGATGTTCTGCAGTCAGTCAGGAGATGTTTAATGGTCAGTACTGTGTTACAGTGAGTGCATGTAGGTCGATATCCTCGGTTTATGAGCTATGAACGTGTGAGTAGTGAATGTCCGATTCTAAGCTTTTCTAGAGATTTTCCTTTGTTTGGGTTGTCTAGGATTTCTCGGAGTTTGTTGTCAGTTTGTAGTCATTCGGTTGTCCAGTCATTGAGCACTTTTGTTTTAATTACCCGTTTCTTGTCTTTTGCAGTCAGTCGGTCGATGTCCATTTTTCTTTTCCTGGTTGCTGATTTAGCTTGTCTGTCGAATTAAAAATAAACGGGAGATAAAGATCAATAATGTGTCATATCAGCGCGTGTGAAATCTGCTTAGTTTACGCAGCCCCCGCTTGGCGGACAAAGTACTTTGAAGGGTGTTTTAGTGGTGACACAGTCTTAATGCAGGTGGAGCTTCTCTTTTAAGGCTGTCACCACTAAAAGGTTTTCGAAGATGTCGACGGGGATTCTAAAAGCTAATAGCAGTAAAGTAAATGCTGCGAAAGAATTGGACGAGTATGTCATTTCTATCTCCCTCCTCCCTTGGGAATCTTTCGGAGTTTGACTTTCGGGCAAATCGCCAGGTCAAAAGTATAACAACAATATAAGGCCCTTAGTAGTACAAACTGATATTATTGAATGCATTTCTGAACTTAGGATCAGTAAAAAGGCTTCGTCCTTTACCTAGTGCTAACCAATATGCTAAATGTTAGAGGATCCAATTGATCAGGACTAAGAAAAAAAAAATCCGTCACGCAGGGGTTGCGTAAACTAAGCAGATTCCCACAGCGAACAATAGGCAAATCAAATATACACACTGGGCAAATCAAATATTCTACCGTGAATGTTAAGTGAATAAATACAGACGGTAATGATAAATCTCCAGTCAATTTACAAGTTAAAATCTCTAAAACGTAAAGCAGCTGAATTGTAAACAAACAGGCCGACCAACCTCGTAGCGCTGAATGATTCTCCACTAACCCCCCCCCCATATTTCATGATGTTATGATTTCAGCGATCAACTAATATGAAATAAAAAGTATGGTAAAGATGAAATAAACCTTTTTGAGCCATGACCATAAAATCTAAATTGATGGAGCAACATAATAGCGATCTCTTGAAAACAATATTTCGTAATTAAGACATTTTATTATAACTATAATGTCCGATACTTACTGGGGCCGAGGTTTGCTGAAGACATAAAATTAATAAATACAAATATCGTTAATATTTCAGGTGGTAACCATATATCCATATATATATATAGATATTGGCCTCTGGGACCTGAACCTGAGACCTCTCATCCATTTAGCACATCTCCCATGAGCGAAATGAGCAAACGAAGTTGTACCCATGACGCAATCTTCGCCAATTTTCTTCAACTGTCCATCGATCCTACCTACTAGCTCACTAAAAAGAAGTCCGTTCAAAACTATCTGTGTGTATATATATATATATATATATATATATATATATATATATATATATATATTTGTCTGTTTCCGCTCTAGCGGTCGCAATTTTTGTTTGATCGTTACCAAACTCGGAATTTAATCGTTTTATGTAAAAAGGAAGATCAAGTTCGTTAATGGCTGAAATCGGACCACTGGGAAGGGGGGTTTAGAGGGGAGGATTTTCGAAAAGTCAAAATATCTCCGTTATTATGCGTCGGATCGAAAAACTGTATAGAATGAATCATATTGCAAATTCAATTTACTATAAATATTGTTCTATACATTTATTCTGTATCTTGAATATTGACCGAGATATTTGCATTTGTATTCTATGTTCGGCTTTTCCACCGAGAGCTCTGGCGGCCGTTTCTGTAACTCCTGAAAAGGTTAGGAATTGGTCCTGTCCCTCGTGAATAGGTTTAGAGGTTACTTACTACTACAGCTGTTATTAGACAGATTTCTCTATTGTAAAACTTCACGTGGGAAATCTGCTTAGTTTACGCAGCCCCTGCGTGACGGACTTTTATACAGAGAGCGTAACACTTTTGTCCATCACATTCCTAAGAATATTTATACTAACAACTAATTGATTGGACAAAAATAAAATTTGGAGTTTTTTTTTTAACTCGTTTTCAATGCGATAGGGCTCTGGCCGATTTTAAAATATATTAAATACCGTTACACCCATTTACATATTACGTGGGTGATTTGCTTGTTTAGGCCACGACTCCCACGTTGGTTCAATATTTGGACTAGTCGTGGTTACGGCAGTATGACGTAAAAGTGGAAACCATTCGTTTAATTTAAAAAATCTTAAAGTAATTGCGTAACTCGAATATTTTTGGTCATTGGTGTAGGTGGATGGGAATAAAACCTGAAGCGAGTGAAACTCCTGGGTTGATGAAGGCATCGCAAGCAATATTCAATCTCGGTTGACTTCATTTAATCAAGTCTGTATTAAAACGTGGAATAATGACGATTCAATATTACTTTCTATTCTATGCTGAAGCATCCCATTTGAAAGGAGAGAAAATCAATTGAAAATTGTTTAAAGTTTTCCATCCCTCATGAAAACAACAAGATTGAGAGCGAAAATTCGAGTGATTCTAAAGAGGCAGATTCAAAATAGTCCATAATGTATGTGCCAATAATATACAGAGTTGACATCATTTTACATTGTATTCTCTATTTCTCCCTTAGTAGATAAGATGTAAGCTCTAATTTTAAGTGCAAAATAACTTAACGTAAAAATCGCAAGCGATTTGGGTTACTACAAGTTGAGACGTAAAGATTCAAATAATTCTTTTATTTTTCGCGTTGAAAAAACATGTACGGTATAAAATAACAATTGTAGGGCATTACTATATGAACAATATCGATATTATCAAAATTCTCGATAAGTTTTCCGAAATATTTACTAACTCTTTATGCTTTCTCTATCCCCATTCCTGTTACGATTTATGCCATCATTGAACACTTTAGTTTTACAAGTAACTTCATACTTGCCATCTATTATACAGGATCGAAGGTCACGTTGTTTGTAATAATTCCAAATTGCACGATTTAATTTTAATGTTCTACTTATTTTTTTTTTCATTTCATTTTGTTATTTTAATAAATTGTATTATAATTACATTGTCGTTATAATTCCATGTCTGATATCTATCGTCAAAATTATGAACACTACTAAAAATGTACTACTTTTAAAAGCGGCCCGCAACATGTCAAAGGTTGCCCATACCTGTATTGAAGAATAATTATAAATACCCCCCCCCCTCCCCAATGATCATTCACTTAGGAAGTGAATATGTCATTTTACTTGAGGGAAATATGTTTTTTATATAATCATGTTTGCTTTGTTGGTAGCCATTAACGCCCAGTTTGACCTACTGAGTCTAACTGGGACGGGCTATCTACAGGTTACCACCCTTTTCTAGCCCGGATATGACTCAGGCTCTGCGTGACTTATTTTTTTTTCTCTTTGTAATCGAGAAATGGTTTACAGTTAGAAATATGTGCATTAAAAAATGTGTGTAAGGCTTTTTTACTGATATCGGAATTTCTCGTCGTAATAGCAAGTATTAAATTATATTCCGTATATTTATATTATATATTAATATATCCTAATAAATATATTATATACTAGCCAAGGTACCCGGCTTCGCTCGGGAAATCATTTGAGACGGAAAGATTTTATTTTGTTTTTGGCAATGCTTCTGCAGAAGTAGAAATGCTCTTCCCGTCTAGGTACCGTTTTAGTTTTCAGTGTATATCTCGTTTATACTTTGTTATACGACAGAAATAAATATAATAAAAGTGATTTTAAATAACAAAAAAAACAACTTGTGTCATTTGCATATATGCAGAAAAACCAATAGAAAACGAAATACAGCTATTTTTAATTTCAGGCCTCCCTTATAACTCCCACTCTTGCCCGTCCCTAGAAATGTTGGTATGGCTTATTATAATGAAGGCGTTAGTGCTAATACACATACCGAGTTTTATTTAGTTCGGTTTAGTCTTTTGTGCCAAATAAAATTGTTCACTTCCGCTATAGGGTTTAGGGTATATCTCGTTTATGATTCGGTATACGAAAAAAATATATATAACAAAAGTTACTCTAAATAACAAAATAAATAACTTTTGTTATGTTTACATTTGACGAAAAACCAATAGGAAACGAAATATCACTATTTTTAATTTCAGGCCTCCCTTATAACCCCCACACGTGTTAGTCTCAGAGAATATTAATATAGCGTAAAGTCTAAGTTGGGTTAGTAGTAATATACATACCAAATTTCATAAAATTCGGTTCAGCCGTTTATGCGTGAAAATGTAACATACAAACAAACAAACAGACACGAAAGAAACAAAATGCATGGAAACGAAAAGCTATCGTGAAATTTCCAGAAAATAATCAATGGACAGACAGAGGTTACAATTATATATATATAGATATATATATATCTCTGTATTTATATATATATAGATTTACTCAGACCTCGCCTGTAATTAATTAATTACCTAATCTGTTTTCAGACGACCTTGGTTCTGAAATGTAATTAGGTTTTGATTATAGGGTGTACAACTAATCACGGTTATAGAATAACGGAATTAAGTTTATTTCTTATTAACCTTTTAATGTTTTGAACATAATGGTACTTTTGGTATACTGGCATTTATGCCTGAAAGCCTTTTATTTCGGTATCAACCAGACCCGGATGACGAATCCAATACCTTGTACGTACTATTATCTATATTAAATTATTCATATCCGTTCTGTAATCTTTTTGGCATCTGGGATATTTCAGAGCCCTGTGTAATAAAGGATTAATTCCCTTAGCTCAGACATTCAAGATAATGCATTATTAGGCTTCAGAATAGAATTTTAATCGGTGCCATGAATGTTAATGAAAATCGTGATCCATTTAGCTGTGAGAGGAAACATCGGTCGGGTTTCAATTTCCTATTTGAATCCCAGTCCGGACGGCCGTCTACCTTTGTTGTGAGCTGAGGTTATCAACACCAACAAAGGGCCTCTCCAACCGCTATACTCCTCTTGTGGGAAAAATGAAAATGAAGTCTGTCCGGAAATCCAATTAAAGTGGAAAACATACAATTCCATATCAGTGCAAAACAAAAAATGTTAGTAAATTAAACATTTCCTCCTCGTCCACGTTAAAGCAAAAACCTGCAAAATCGTGCTGTTTATAAATATTAGCCAGCTTATGTATGATGGGATGGCTCTTTAAGAATTCCTGGGATGGACTGGAATGAAATTCTCTTTCAGTTCTAAGACTTTTTTACCAGATTTAGAAATCAGCTGTTGATGTTGTACTCATGACGGGATTTTCGAATCATATCCTCAAATGTCTACCGATCCTACTACATCCGTTCAATTTATATATATATATATTTGTCTGTGAAGGCTGTAGCGGTCGCAATTTTCATCTGATGGTTACCAAACTCAATATTTAAACGTTTTATGTACAAATAAAGATCGAGTACGTTATCACGTAAAATTGAACCAGTGGGGAGGTGGGGAAATTTCGAAAATTCAAAATATCTCCGTTATTATGTAGCGGATCAAAAATTTGTATAGAATCAATCTTTCTATAAATGTTGTTATATACGTTTTTACAATATCTTGATTATTAACCAAGATATTTGCATTATTGAATTGCATTGTTTTCGGGTTTTAATAAACGCCCAGTCCTACTCTACTGAAGTCTATATACCAAATATTGTTCTCACTTTTATGTTTTGAAATAAATGGAAATATGTGACGCACGTGGGAAATCTGCTTAGTTAACGCAGCCCCTGCGTGACGGGCATTTTTGTAATTGTTTCATGCAAAAGTAAACGGGATTGCACTACATGTCCAAGTAGGCTCTTACCTTCCCTTATTCGTTTCCGTATAAATCCTACCTCGTAAAAATAAGGGGGGGAAAATTAACAGAGGTAGGTTAGAATATATCTTACAGTAATGCTAGTATATTACTGCAGTATGTCTAAAAATAATTAAGCGAATTGCACATCAAAAATATCCTTCGTTAGTCCTCACGATTTTTATTTATGTAGTTTTAGATGGATTTCAAACTTAAAGCTAAGGTTATGAATTGATCATTCATGACTGACTCGCACTCACTCCTTACTGGAGAAGACGAACCCTACTGTCAACACTGTAACTGTAGACTTACTATAAAACATCTACTTACTGACTGCTATTTAAGGACTCACATAGACCTAACACACACTTTGACTGAATTACTACATGACTGTAGCCCGTACATAGACCGCGTATTACACTTCTTGAAACATAACAACATTTTCAAAAAAAAATATAATGTAGGGCAATACTGAAAATAATTGCAGTAATGAGCATACTTACATAAATATAATAAAGTGCTTATATATGTAAAATAACTGATTCCTCGCTAAATCGCCCCAGTTGCGAAAGGCGATTATTGTATGAATAAATAAACTAAAAACTATCCATATCGAAGCTATTAATATGTTCACTGAAAAAAATGTATCCAACATTTTTTGCTTCATTATTTTGCAGAATGGCTACATTCAATAGTATTGAATTTTATTAAGGGTTTTCACGCAACTTAACAGCTAGAATGTTATATACCACACGTGTTATATTATTCTATATGAGTAATGAGTGTAAACCTCACTCCTATACTCACGTGTTTGTGTTATAGTAAGATTACACTTGGTGTAATAAAGTTATCCTTGAGGTTAGTTTTTTGCTTGTTTGTGGGAATTACTATTCCTTGAACCAAAAAAAAAAAAAAAAAGGAGAGAACATCGAATGGAGATTGTTTGAAGTTTTCCAGCCTTCATGAAAACACAGGATTGAGGGGCGTATGTCAGAGTCCTAAATTTCTTTTATATTCCTTATGAGGAGAGCATGATCACTACTTTGTCAAACTCACTAAAATTTATTATAAAATCCATAATTATTTGACTCAAGTCATAGTGCATGTAGGAGATTAAAGGTGTCCCTTCTTGCGCCATCTAACAACAATGCCAACTTTGCAAAACTTTCTTTCTAATTTACAACAAATTGTATATTCTATAATGTGAAAAGTATATAATTATCCCCCGAACTGTAATAAAAAAAAAGGTGATGAATAGAAATATTGCAAAAGAAATCTTCTAAGAGCCGTATTTGAACTTAAAGTATTTAGAAAACATGGAAATCTATAAAAAACGGACATATAACAGAGACATATAAACGAAGAGCTCAACACCAGCTCAGACGCAATATTTAACTTCTACAACTACTTAAACGAAAGACGCGAACTGACGGACACAGTTACGAATACCAACAGCCGAAGCGACGACGAACATAGATCCTGATTCTATTTCAAATGCGTAATTCAGTCGTTATTAACCATATAATCGTGTAACATTTCACTAAGCCTGTACTCCACACACAATCAACTATGCCAGACCCAAAACACAAACAACACACTAAAAGCTTAAACAACCTAATACGGATACGGGCAACGACCTACTACACAAAAACAATTTACCTAGACACAACCACCTTTCGTTTGACTAACGTAAACAAACATACACAGACTAAAACGTCAGCAACCTAATACAGTGAACAGGGGCTCAAGTGTGTGTGGGTTAAGGCGTTGGTCTTAATCTCGCGTGGGAGACGTAGAGTGGCGGGTTCAATTTCCGACCTGGTCAGTAGAAATTTATTTAGTAAAGGACTCATTAAATAAACTCCTTGAGCCCACACTGGTTAGAAAAGGGTGGTGACCTGTAGATAAACCGTCCTGATTAGCCTAGTAGCATAAAGTGGACGTAAATCTATATCTATATCTATCTCTAATACAGTGAACAGACGTTTAAAACCTACTGACCAACGAACCACTAATTCAGTACAACTCTAGACGGCTTGAAGATGGTGCCTTTGAATCGAAAGTGCTTGCCAACTGTACTCGACCATCAACCAGTGATGGACGGTCATCACCGACAGATATGACAACAGTATCATCTCTACTGGCGATTCTAACCCTTTATTTGATTTAACATATTTTGTTTACATTTTTTTTTAAATATTAAGAATGAGAACGGGCACACAACCTCGTTAGAGTAAATCTTACGTTACTTGTCAGTCTAAATGCTGTATTAATCAATAAGTGATCTGTAATCCATTCTTTTAGTGTCGCTTGTAGAAAGAAATTTGTCCCGGGGTGCATGTTGAATATTTCAGTCGGAGAGGGGGGCTAAGCGAGGAGATAAATTCCTTACAAAAAACCCACTTCCCCACTCCACTTCATAAGATGTAGGAATGAATTGCCAGAGAGCGCCCCTCGTCTCCTTCTTTAAATTGCGGTGCTAAAATACTTGGAGGACGGTCGGCTGAGACTCGCCCTGGTAATAATAGAAGAAGGATTTATTAGAATTAGAGGAAGAGTAATGGCAGACTAAAAACTTACTTTAAGTGCCTTGGACGAAAATACCGGGGCCGTAGAGAAGACCGACTGGTAAATGTTGGGGTCAGGAATGTAACTGGATTGCCACCATGTCCTCGTTTACTTATGACTTATGTGTTTTTAAGGGTTTTATCTTTCGTTTTGACAGAACCGCGTATTTGTGAGGGTGTTGCTGCTCATAACTACTTTTTGAGGATGTTAAAAGATGGTATTTATAAAAGCCATTCATGTGATTGTTAAAAATATATTTTTTATGAACTCCTAGTCATCTTTAAGAATGAAAGAAAAAAAAAAAGATAACATGCCAGAAAAACCAGAAAACCGACAAGACCATAGCCTCGCGGCATTTGTGGGAAGTCCAATTGTCTTTATTGAGAAATTAGCGATCATTCCCTGATTTTTTTATGGAAGTAGCTACTTATGATTTGGTGTAGGCCCCGGAAAGTTTAGTTTTATGTATAAATAATTATTAGTGGGTTTTTCTGGATCCAAACTAAGCTCTCCTAGTCAAAAGTCCAACGAATTTTCCTGGATTGTGATCGGCCCAAAAGAATGCCCAGCGACACACAGTTTTTCCAAGATGATTGCACATCCCATTAGTAACGCTCCATGTGATTGGACAGGAACTGGTGTGTTTGACTACTATCTTTACAAAAATATAAGAAGCAGTTGCATTCTACTTTATTTAATAGGCTTACTTTTAATGATAAAACGTCCCGGGAGTTAGTTGGTTGGGAGTGGTTGCTTCGACGCTGACTTGTAAAAAAATTTATTCAAGCGGTTGGTTGAGAATTGGTTAAAACCGAAATATCTAACTTGGAAGAGAGATAGTGGTACTTCTTAACGGGTTCATCCTTTTAAATTTCAGAAATTTCATCCATTTAAAGGTTCTACTTTTACTGATAAAGACGTCTTGGAAGGTGATTTATAGTCAACTCTTGCTTATGAAAGAATTTGTACAATAGATTATTTGAGTGCTGATTAAAACCAACCTATCAAAGGTGGAAGACCTAACAAATTCTAAATGACAAGAGTTATCTCAGGTTTTTGGACAATTTTTTGTGCTCTTACAAAACGGTTGTGATTGTTTCATATCGTATGTTAATGCGGCAAGGAGCTTCATTTAATAGCCCGAACTCGGCGTCTATAACGCTCAAGCGTTCGTAATTTTTGATTGATCGTTACCAAACTCGATATTTAAACGTGGTGGGGTTTAGAGGGGGAAAATTTCTAAAATTCAGAATATCTCTGTTATTATGCGTTGGATCGAAAATTCGTATCAAATCAATCTTATTGCAAATGTAATGTTCTATAAATGCTGTTATTTGCGGGGTTTTTTCATTATTTCGATTCATAATCGTGATATTTGTCATTTTCAGTTCTCAGCCTTCATTAACCCCCCCCCTCCTAATTCCTACTCTCTTCATATTAACAGTAAGCTGTTATATTATGAAGTACATTATTTGAAGCCTGAATACCAAATATTTTTCTCATTGAACTTTTAAGTTTTGAAATAAATTCAAATACATGACGCACGTTGGAAAATCTACTTAGTTAACGCAGCCCTTGGAAACGTCTCGACAGGAACTGATTCGGCGTAATGGATTTTCTAATAATTCGGCAGTCTCTAATCTGACGATCTTTGCAATGGGCACTTTGTCTCTTCACTATTTAATATTCGCTTCCGTCTTTCAGAATTCCTTGGTTCTCCTGCACAGCTCTGTTGACGACGAAATGTTCTTGTTAGGTTCTGTGCATTAGGGCTTTTAGCAGATTTCCCTTAAGGGAAATCAGCTATTGAGGTTGTACTCATGACGCGATTTTCGAAATTTTTCTTCAAATGTCCATCGGTCCTGCCCAGAAGATGACGAAATTGAGGTCCGTTCAAAACTGTATATATATATATATATATATATATATATATATATATATATATATGTCTGTTACCGCTCTAGCGGTCGCAATTATTGTTTAATCGTCACCAAACTCGAAATTTAGTCGTTTTACGTAAAAATAAAGATCAAGTTCGTTAACGGCTGAAATCGGACCATGGGAAGGGGAGGTTTAGAGGGGGAGGTTTTTTGACAATTCGAAAGATCTCCGTTACCATACGTCGGATCAAAATATTTTATAGAACCAATCTTATTGCAAATTAAATTTACTATAATTATTGTTATATACATTTATTCTCTATCTTGAATATTAACCGAGATATTTGCATTTTTATTAAATGTGGCCAATAACGAACGTTTCCTGCCAAAAGCTAGTTCTGCCGTAACTGTTCGGCTCTCGGATAGAGATTTCTCTATTGTATAGCTTCACTTGGGAAATCTGCTTAGTTTACGCAGCTCCTGCATGACGGACTTTTTATGGTTGAGAATAGTTCAGGAGAATATATAATGTGGCTGAGAACATAATTCAAAACATAAAGTCTCAACTTATAGTTCGTATTGGTTGAAGTGAAGTTACTGCAGTACAGAGATTTGATAGCAGGTCAAGCCGGCACTGGAGAAAAGAAAACATTGTGCCAAAGGCGATTTTTAATTCATCTTTCCATTGGATTAAAGATTTATGATATAAGTTGTAAAGTAGTATATTAATTGCATTCAATCCCTGACATTTTTGCAGCGGTTTGTTGTCGAGAAACAAAAAGCTATTGATTAGCCCCAGCGCTTTTCAATAAATGAAAATGCTATTTCCTGCTCTTACTTTTTCCTAAAAGTCACGTGCATTGACTGCAGAATACAATTTGCACGCTTATTGGCGAGTGAAAATAGTGGAACAAAGGGGAGTTTACAAAAGGGACCGATGTTGACTTGATTCTGTTATACTAGAAAATTTATGGAAGGAGCCTGAGGGGTGGAGGTCTAGGGGGAGGTTATTGAAGGGTTGCTGTTTATTTGAATAGCTATCGTTGCACCTTTCTATCGACCTCGTATTCCCATCGCTGGCTATGCATTTGTAAAAACTCATTGCCGTAAATTTTATATTACAAGATGGGCCAAGAATTGGGCCGGAGTGGAGTGGGAAAGTGATTTTTTTCCCCTTATATTTAGTGTTTCTTGTTTTAGTATCTCTTAGTTTACGTTTTCTTCGCTTGAAAGTTCTAGCAGTTCTAGGACGGGTCATGCATATTTTCTTTTATTGAGTTTCGGATCTATTAACCAAGTTGAACCAATCTTCTGGAAAGTTCAAAATTTTATATATGTCTGTTAACGCTCTAGCGGTCGCAATTTTTGTTTGATCCTTACCAAACTCGATATTTAATCGTTTTATGTAAAAAGAAAGAGTATTTTCGAATATTCGAAATATGTCCGTTATTATACGTCGGTTCGAAAAAAATGTGTATAGAACCATTGAAAATTAAATGTACTATAAGTATTGTTGATTCATTCTTTATCTTGAATATTAATGGAGATTGCATTTTTCAGTTTTCAGCCTTCAGCTAACTCCCACTTCTACTCATGTTACTTAAAGAATATTCTGTTATATAATAAACCCAATTATTCGAAGCTTAAATATCCGCCCCCCCCCGCCCTATCCTTGTCTTAAGTTCTTGGACTACTAAAATTTGATTGATTGGGATAAAAATTAATCGGATTCAATATAAATCACAATTGAAGGGTTTGCTGCAAATAGGAGGTAGCTCCAATTTTTCCAGTTTTTGGGAAACCAAAAAAAAGTTTAAAAAGTCAAATTTTAAGTTATGTAAAAATATTGTTGTTGCTTACTTTCAATTATGGTGTTTACATATTAGAAGAGTATTTTAGTTAAAAAAATATCATCCAATAGTTTGTGGTATGCGGATGATCCTTGGAGCTACCTCTTTTTTGCCCAAAATAATGGAATATGAGGAATGGAGGAATATGTTATGTTTTGGAAAACGGTGTAAAAATAAATAGTATGTATTATTATTATTATGTATTTTTTGTTCAAAGAAAACTAAAAATAAAGTACAGCAAAATTATTGGTTTTACAAACAGAAAATAACATCATTATAACGAATAACATAAAATACGAAAATAACATCATTATAACGAAAATAACTTCATAACGATTGAAGCTGCATCCTTTTTGTGAAAGAGGTTTTTTTTTTGGCACAAGAAAGTGTTTATAACTCCCAACAGCTATGGGATGGAGCTACCTCCTTTTTGCAGCAAACCCTTCAATTCTAGATGTAGTAAATAGTTTTCAATATAGGCTATTATGCGAATTAAATTGCCTATAAATGTTGTTATGTACATATTTTCTCTAACATGAATAATGACGGAGATACTCGGATTATTTAGTTTTCGGCCTTCAGTAAACCCACACTCCTACTCATTTCATATTAACAATAACCTGCTTTATTATGAAGATCTTTATTCTAAGCTTAAATACCAAATATTGTTTTCAAAAGACCTTTATTAAGCAAGATAAATGCATATTCGTTAAGCGATGACGTCATCAATGAAGATTTTACGTTATTGTTTTGAAAATGTTTACTTAATCTATACAATACTGGATATTTAACCGCTTCAGTCAACATTAAACATCATATTTGTCTTAAGTTGGTCCTGGAATAGTGGTGGTTTAGAGGGGCATTTGGAAAATACAAAACATCTCCGTTATTATGGGTCGTATCGTAAAATGTTAAAGAACAAATCTTCTTAAGTTATGGATGTTCTACAATTGTTGTTCTGTACATCTTTTCGTAAATCAAGTATTAAGTGAGTTATTTGTAATTCCGTGTTTTCAGCCTTCAGTATCCCCCCCCCACACACACACACACACAACCCTTTTACATCATCGTTTTTTTAGCAGATTTCCCTTAAGGGAAATCAGCTAGTGAGGTTGTACTCATTACGCGATTTTTGGAATTTTTCTTCAAATGTCCATCGATCCTACCTAGTAGATGACGAAAATGAGGTCCGTTCAAAACTGTGTGTGTGTATATATATATATATATATATATATATATATATATATATATATATATATATATATATATATATTTGTTTGTTATCTCTCTAGCGGACTCAATTTTTGTCTTATCGTTACCAACCTTGATATATAATCGTTTTATTCAAAAAGAAAGATCAATTTCGTTTATGGCTGAAATCGGACCAGGGGGAGGTAGGGGTTTAGAGGGGGAGAATTTCGAAAATTCTTAATATCTCCGTTATTATGCGTTGGATCGAAAAATTGTATAGAACCAATCTTATTGCAAATGTAATGTTCTATAAATGTTGTTATGTACATTTTTCCACTATCTTGATTATTTACTGAGATATTTGCATTTTTTAGTTTTCGGTCTTTAGTAAAGCCCCACTCCTACTCATCTCATATTTTCAATATTCTATTATGTTATGAATCACTTTATTTGAAGCTTAAATACCAAATATTGTTCTCATTGAACTTTTAAGTTTTGAGATAAATGCAAATACGTGGCGCACGTGGGAAATCTGCATAGTTAACGCAGCCCATGCGTGACGGACTTTATTTAATCTCGTTATTTGGGGACTGTATTCTGATTAATGCTGAGGCAATGTACTTTATCTTGTCAATAATGAGGATACATTTGTCGGGGTGCACATTACTGCCTGTTGTCATCTCTTCTTCACAATTTAATGTTATCTTTGTAGTGTGTTAGTAAAGTTTTATATTTGTCTTATTGAGGTCGTAATAACTCGTGGACGTTATGTTTATGAATAGGGAACATTAGAGCTAAGTAATCCTCGCCATATTGGTGTAATCCGCAAAGTGGGTTGCCACAAGGGCCTAATACCAGGATATGAGATGATATAAGGCATGGGGGAGCACACCATATAATTGTCAACCCCCACCGTCAGGCGCAATCAACCTTAATGGCTAATTATGGAAAATGATTTATATCTCCTATCTCCACCCACGTCAATTTATTAATTGCTCGCTTTTAGAAATGAACTTTGAACGGAGAGTCTAATTAAAGGTTTCATGTTTTATTTAGAAATTAACTGTTATATCTTAAAATTATAATTCAAGTAGAGTGCTATCAGATCGGCTTATTGATTTATTCCGCGGGATCATTTCAGATTAAAATGTAATTTCCCTGACATCGTTGTGAAATTGATTAGCATATTTCTGTAACTCTAGAACAAACAAGAGTTACCTTTACTTAAACGTAAGTGATTTTGATAGAATACTAATGAAATCCTATCAGATATCCATATCCAATTAAAAAACATTTATGAAATAAATTTCTTACTTTCCTTTGGCATTTCTCTTAAGTGAAATCAGCTATTGAGGTTGTCCGTTCAAAATTATATATATTGCCGCTCTAGCGGTCGTACTTTTTGTCTTATCGTTACAAAACTCGATATATAAGTGTTTTATGTAAAAAGAAAGATCGATTTAATGGCTGATATACTACCAGGGGTAGAGGTGGGGGGTTTAAAGGGGAAGAATTTCGAAAATTCTTAATGTCTTCGCTATTATGCATTGGATTGAAAAATTGTATAGAATCAATATTATTGCAAATGTAGTGTTCAATAAATGTTTTTATGCGTTTTTTTTTCTTTCTTCTTTTTCATTATTTCGATTAATAATCGTGATATTTTCATTTTTTAGTTTTCAGTCTTCTTTAAACCCCCACTCGTACTCTTGTCATATTAACAATAAGTTGTTATATTATGAAGCTCATTATTTGAAGCCTAAATACCAAATATTTTGAAAATACATACCACACGTGGGAAATCTGCTTAGTTTACGCAGCCCATGCGTGACGGACTTTCTTCAATTAAACACTTCAAGACTGGACTTTAACTGCAGGGTTCTTCCTTACGATGCAGAGGATTGAAAAATACCGTTCAAACTACATCAACGTAAATAGAACTCGTAATGCTTGTATAAAAATCTAGTTAAATTTGGTGAGAATAAATTTGCAATACGTTTCAAGTTATTCCGCGAACAATAGCTCGTAAATTAAAATACTTGTCTGTCCGCGCGTTCGTTAGTTGACCGCTTACGCCGGTTTCAATGACCTTTTACATTTGCAAGCAACTTATCACAAGGAACAAAGAAGAAATCAATTTTTTCTGTAATCGTTGAATAATGGTAACATTACTAAACTGAAATGAGTGAAGAAAGTGAAACATTTTGCAATAGAGTGAAGAAAGTAATCACTTTCTTCACAAGTGAAGAAAGTGAATTAATTGCCTTCTTAATTAGTAATAAGTATAAATTAAAAAATAATTTGAAGTTGGAAATTAAATGCTTTTAAATGTATCTTAACATTGTAAGAATTTATTTTAACAAAATAAATTGAAATGTGAATGAATTATTGGTGGAAGTAATCAATATATTTTAAAATTTAAATATAATAATAATTACCTTCCTTGTTTATAACCTGCACTTGTTTATAACTGCACTACTTCACAATCATCACTAGTTGTTTTGTAACTATGCTTATAACCTTTCACAACCATGCTTATAACCTACCAACAACATACCATAATCTTCACAACATCCTAATTTTGTTCATAATCTGGTTAGATCTGATCATGTATTACACGATTACAGAAAAAAATTAATATTACACTCGTGACGAAAAGAATTTACAACTCTCGTGAAATTACCACACTCGCTTCGCTCGTGTGGGTAAACGTTTCACTCGAGTTGTAAAATGATCTGCTTTCGTCACTTGTATAATAAATAACTATTGTGACCCTCCCCCTCCCCGTCTTAAATTCTTGGGCTACTAAAATTTGAGTGATTGAGATAAAAATGATTCTGATTCATTACAAATTACTGTTCTAGATATAGTACATAGTTTTCAATAAAATTAATATGTTATATTCTGATATGTTTCAGTTATTGTTTATCTTTTACGGTGAGCCGTTGGCAGACCTGTTTGTTTACATTTGATCAGCTTCCCGCTGGAAGGGGAAAAGTTTCTTATTACCGTTTGTATTTATTCACTTAATATTCACGGTGGTGTTGTGTTAGCAGTAAATTTGTTTATTTATTATTATTAAACTTCAGGAGGGAAAACTGCTTAGTTTACGCAGCCCATGCGTGACGGACTTTTCATTTCTTATTCTGGCTGAAAATATACCCATTGATCAACAAGATTCAATACCCCTCTTCCCTCCAGTTTTGAGGCTCCAGTCCAAGGCATTGGCTGTAATACTCTTGGCAAACCTGGAATTTTACTTAACTAATTTATTTAGTGTCAAACTCCATAACTAAATAAAATCCTTTGTTCTTCACTGGCAAGAAATGGGTGGTAACTTGCATACACGTCCCATTAGCCGTGGTAGCACAATGTGGGGCAATTAAATAAATTGTTTTTACTACCCTAGCATTGACAATGAGAGAACACCGAGAATATTTTAGCATTTGTATAATTGCTTTAAGTTAATGTAGTTTTAATATGAATTTTATTTAGTATAACAATGTAATTTGAATTTTCTTTTCAGGTAAGCCAGTATAAAATCTGTCTCTCTTCTCACCACGTATACGTGAGTATATTTTATTTGAGTGTATAATGCAAGTCCTTATAGAACATCCCTAGTGAAGCTATCCTCTTAGAAAGCAGAAGGATAAAGGAAAAGTATAATTCAGTTTTGAAAATATTTAAACAAATTTCTTTAATATATAAATTGATGTATAGAGTACTGTCAAGACCAATAGCAGTATTGTACATTATCTGGTAACAGTGTTTAAAAAATTGTCCAATATTGATTTCTCTACGAGAATTGACATAACAGTTAACCAATAATTATCACAGGCACGGGGAGACTCATTCTTTAAGTGCTGTCTTATTTGATCCGGATAATTATAATAATACATATCAATAGTTGTCACATAATCTAATAGCTACAGTATAATAATTATAATATAGTTCAACAAACAAAAGACAATAAACTATAGTGATACAAAGACATAAGGCAGTGACCATGCTCAATGTAAATGACATGGGTAGGTTACACTCAGTACTCCTAAGGTAATCAGTAGTACAACAGTTGTGTACAGTAGTTTTAGCAGAATTCCCTTAAGGGAAATCAGCTATTGAGGTCGTA
>CM032228.1:42640000-42832500 GCA_019009955.1 Riptortus pedestris
ATTTAAGTATCTATTTCACTTATTCTGCACTATTTACAATAATTGTGTTTTTCCAAACATATTTTCCTATGTATTTTGTATAATTTCTGTAAAATTAGAATTGAACAATGCGTTCAATCGTTTTATTTTCCTCGTCGCCTTGATTTCATTTTTGTCTGACTGCCTTTTCATCAATAAATGGTAACTTCACAAAGTCTCAAATAACATCATTAATTTTTCTACCTTCCAGTCGATTCCATGGAAATTATCCTCCAGCCATTAAAGCGCTCCTAACGAAAGGTACTCGTATTTCGACATGGCGCATAACGAAGTATTGTTGGCTATTCCTTTCCTTTCTTTTAATTATTTATAACTCTACTGCAACTCTTATATTGTATATTGAGTGTCAAGAGTTAAATTTGCTTCGGGAATTTTAATTCACGACTCTAGTGATTTTCAATTGATCTTTACCAATCTCCATTTATAAGTTATAATTTATAAAAACTAATGATCATGTTTGGATGTGGCTTGTGTCGGATCCTATTGCTTTTTGGTGTTTCCGTACAGGTTCAAGCATTCCCAATGGAAATGATAGTAATCTCACCTAATTTCATGTTAAACATAATGGTGTCTATCAAATTTGATGGTGGATTTGTTTCGCCATTATTATTTTACGGACCTTGAACGTAAATAAACAACAAAAAATATTTAATGAAGATATTAAAAAAAAAAGTCCGTTACGCATATACCCCACGTGCTGGCATGACAAACTTGTCATGTCTCACCATATATTCCCTACTTCTATGTAAAACAAACAATTACTTGGAAGGAAGGAGGGGGAGGGGGACTCAAGGTTGGAACCCAGAAAGGAACTCCCTTAATCCTTCACGAAAAAATGGATAGAACAACAATCGTAGAATATCAATAGTTTAACAAAATTGGCTCTAATATTTTACGATCCCATGCATTTATCGCGATTGAAGTGAATAGATGTAAATTACAATGTATATTGCACATTTAATTTTAAATAAGATAGTTTCTGTGGAGTTTTTCGACCCGATGTATAATAATAGAGAAATTGTAAATTTTCGATATTCCCCTCCCTCTAGTCCTATTTCAGCTATTAACAAGTTTATTTAGTTCTTGTGTGTTGTATATATATATATATATATATATATATATATATATATATATAAATATATAAATATATAAATATATAATTTTCCAACAGACCTCATTTTCGCAATCCACCGGATAGTAGGATCGATGAACATTTGAGGAATTTCTTGAAATGTCCGTCGATCCTACCCAGGAGAGGTCGAAAACGAGGTCCGTTCAAAATTATATATATATATATATATATATATATATATATATATATATATATATATATATGTCTGTTAACGCCCTAGCGTTCGCAATTTTTATTTGATCGTACCAAAGAGGGTGTTAGAGGGGGGGGGGGATTTTCGAAAATTCGAAATATATCCGTGACTATACATCGGATCGAAAAATTGTACAGAAGCAACCGAGAAAATTAAATTATATAAAAAATATTTGCTATTTTATTAAATGTGTGTGGGTAACGGTCGAGTGAGATCGGCTATTGTCGTATAACCTTTTACTTTGCGAGATATATGCAAATACGTTCTGTTCATGCGCCCTCCCCCCGTTTTTGTTATTGGATTACTAAAATTTGATTTATTAAAATATAAATTATTCTGATTCATTATAAATTGTAGTACTATATATTGTAAATAGTTTGCAATAAAGTTAATGTGTTATATTCAAATGTATATCAGTAATTGCTTTTCTTTCGGATGAAGAATAAGTCTGTCTATTTGTTCAGCTCTGAGTGGTAGGCAAACCTATTTGTTTACAATCCAGAATTAAAATTAAATGAAAGATATCTCATTATCGTTTGTATTTTCTCACGGTGGTGTTAAGTGTTGAAGATTTCTCTATTGTAAAACTTCACGTGGAAAATCTGCTTAGTTTACGCAGCCCCTGCGTGACGGACTTTTTTTATGATAGACAAAAGAGTTTTGTATCTGTAATGGTTACGGAGAAATTTGAAGTTTCTTCTTTCTTGAAGGGCTCTTTTTTCCCTCCTTCAAGCCACTCATTGTACTTATTCTGCTTATTGCAGATTTACTTTTAGTTCAGTGTTGTAAACACTTGTAAGTATGTGTGACTGGAGAATTTTGGACACATTCGGCTGTGAAAAAATGGATTATGTGAATTTGATCTGAAACGTTAACAATCCCTCAGGGTGGTTCGTGTAAAAAGGATATTTTCTGCCGTTTATATCATGTTGTCAATAATATCCCTCTTGAAAAGGGGGCCATTGTGAATAAATCCTTGTGTTCCATGGTTTATTCATAAACCTAAATAAAGCCTGTTCATGGGGTGATCAAAAAGAAGGGGGCTTAGCGCGCGGCTTTATACGGGAAAGGCTATCAAGTATTATTTATTGGTTTATTTATGGGAATTATCGGCGTATTATGCATTCAATAGCTCAACCAACCCTCTCGAAATATTTCATCCTTCAATTAACTGTAATAGCTTTGTTCTAAGGTACATTTAATAAAGTATGATACATATTAATTAATCGAGTTAAAATATTGGTATTGTATAAAGAAGTGGGTCGGCTATGATCATTTAATGACCCAGCTTTTGCCATTATTTAATTAATACTATCATATATACTCACTAGAGCAGGTAATGTAATAAACATTATAATCATTTTCAAGATATTTAATTTGCCATTCCAATCGAAAAATATAATATACTATTATAATTCGGTGGTAATAAAGGTAGCAGTACTCTCTGTAAACTTGTCCTTTTTCTTGACAGAGCAGAGAGCCCACGAAGTATCTAACATGTCTTTTAAAAGTACATCGTAGAAGTATTTACTACAGACATCAATCATATAAAAGATGGCGTTGGAATGGTTTCAGGAGGCAGATGCTTCTAGGTCTTGTGAAATATATTATATTTTATTTATTATATTTTATATATATATATATATTTATTTAGTAACATATATATATATATATATATATATATATATATACACACATACATACATACATACAAATCATAATACCCGTACTAGCATATTGAAATTTATACAATAAGTAGCCTAAGTCATTGAGGTTATAGAATGCGCATATATAATTCATACAAATATTTATTGTAGGGTTGTATGCTATTACAAAAATTAATAGACCTAGATTTACCTGTAATAATAATTCAGGACAGTAGTTCTTTCCAAAATGTTATCAATTTAAAAAAAAAGAAAAAAAAAAGAACCTGTAAAAATAGCATAATGTACAAAATAGAATCGTCACATTTGCTAAGATAAATATGTATCAGCGATGTATTTACAAATATAAATAAATTTTATTTGAGGAGTTAATTATTAATGAAATTAACGTCGTTTTGAATTTAGGTTTTTTTTTTTCATTTCAGGGCCGTGGGCCCTTGGCAAATGCCGACCAGGCCAGTCTGGCACTGGAAGAGATGGCTTCATTTTCAAACGATATATATATATATACTATGGGACCCGACTGACGTTGTCATGCATGATATTTCACGCGATTAGTATGTCAAATTTAATAATATTATGTTTAAAACAAAGCTACTTTTAATAACAAAAAAAAACAACTTTTGTTATGAGCACGTTTGCCTAAAAACAAATAGAAAATGAAATATCGCGAATTTTTTATTCAGGCCTCCCTTACAAACCCCACTCCCGTTCGAAACTAAAAAATTTAATATAGTTTTAATCATGGAAGAATTAATACTAATTTACATATAGAGTTTTGTTAAGTTCGGTTCAATCGTTAGTGCCCAAGAAAATTGTTGGCTCCCACATTAATGATTTAGTGTAAATATCGCTTATACTTTGTTATACGACAAAAGTGAATATAGTAAAAGTTACTCTAAATAACTTTTTTCCTGTGCGTATTTGCCGAAAAACCAATAGGAAACGAAATCTAGCTATTTTTAATTTTAGGCCTCCCTTACAAACCCCACTCCTGCTCCATCTGCCCGGCTGATTTGTGAATCTAAACCACCCAACCGCGTACAAAAAAATTCATTCAAATCGGTCCAGCCGTTTAGAAGGATGTCAGTGACATAAACACGTGCAGTAGAGTTATATATATATAATATTTTGTTATATTATATAATTATATATATATATATATATATATATATATATATATATATATATTGTTCTCAGTTTTTACATTTGATGGAATCTGTCTAAATTCATGTCATGAGTAGGACTTCATTCTCTGGTTCCCCTCCCTGCCCTGGTTCCCCTCCCTGCCCTTGGGCATTCTCGTCCTGTATGGGGGACATGCGCGTGTAGAAATAAAAGGAGCTTACTACCTAACAGGGGCTGGCGGCTGCCTAGCTAATGAGAATGATGATGCCTGATTGAAGGGCGTCCATTTTTTGCAGGTGACTGTGACCATGCCTCCACGAACAGCTGGTTTTTCCCAGTTCTCCATACATAATAACGAGGGCCATGCCTATCAACAGCTGACATTCAACAGAAAGGATCTTTTTATCAGCCCCTGTTAACTTACCACCTATCCAATTTTTTTTCTCTTTTTTTTATTTATTTTTTTTTAATTTAAGTCTGACTTCATAAGAAGGATCAGTTCTTATGGAAATGGCTCTTATGAAAAGGAGGCATTCTGTTTTTATTCCCTTGTATTGTGTAGGCGTAGAGAACTGCTTCAGTCTGCATAAAGATTCTGATTGCTTAGAAACATGCTTCATAAAAATAATTCATAGTAAGCTTCATTAATAACCATTAAAAACTCATTTATAGTCAATGTGCAATAAATCATAAAAAGACATTTTTTGCAAAATAGTCAAAAACAATTAATCTTTGATAAAATGGAATTACAACCATACTGTTCATTTCATTATCCCCCCACAAACATCTAGAAAAGTGAAACTGATTTGTAATGGGGGTATGTTTTATAATGAATACGTTTTATAAAATCTATCAATTTACTAATTAGATATAATGTCGTAAACAATGTTAATACCTCTCTAAATGTATAACATGCATTTTTAATTTATTGACATGCTTTGTTATTATTTTTCATTTATCAAAGGATGCCAAGCTTCATAAATGCCGATAAACTTGTCTCCACTTTAAAGAAACAATGTAAATGATGTTTTGTTGAGTGATTTATAGTTTTTATCTTGGTTGTAAAAACGAGACATGGAGTTCTTTGATTTATTTTTTAATATATTTAATACATTTGGGTAAAGTTTTATTCCTGTAAATTATACTTACTTCTCGAAATACTTATGCTTGTGGTTGGGGGTTTGAAGCATATTCTTCTATCTTGCTTTATGTTATGTGTTATATTATTTCTGTAAGAAAAGTTTATGTTTGGCATCACAAGGCCTTTGGGCACTATAGTATTATTGTCTGGTAATATGCCGATGAAAAGAATTTATTACTCCACTTGGAGATGTAGCTCACCAGTAC
Organism: Riptortus pedestris; assembly: GCA_019009955.1. Classification (NCBI taxonomy): domain Eukaryota; kingdom Metazoa; phylum Arthropoda; class Insecta; order Hemiptera; family Alydidae; genus Riptortus; species Riptortus pedestris. The sequence goes on from CM032228.1 coordinate 42,645,504, forward strand.
ATCAAAAATTGCTATTCTTTCACTACCACCTGATGATGGCACGGTAGTGCAGAAAGACCTTGAGTGTTGACAAATAAACCAAGTGGAAAAGCATTTTATTCTTTGGGCGTTCGACCTAGAGAACGACTCCCAAATCGACTCGTATCCAAGTCATGTAGTTCTGGTCGACAGATTCTTCAAAACTCATGAAAGAACACCTCGGTGAACATGGAAGCCGACTCCAAGGTCTATCCGACCATTCCTGTGTTCGCTATGATCCCAATTACATACAGACTTACAAACTCATGGATCAGGTTATTTTCGCACGTCAACTGAGCTTTGTGGTACGTCAATAAAGAAGCCACTTTCATTGGTTTTGGTGGATATACGGAGTTTTCTGAGATTCATATTTAGATTTATTGGAATATCTCATTAGTTGGCTGGGAATGCCAATGGGGGGGGGGGGGCAGTGGATAATTGATAATGGTTAAACAATTATGACTTGGCTACTTTTAATTTCCCAAGAAATGTTGTTGTCGCATGTTCGATGCAAATACCCGGTTATCGTGAAATTTCAGAAATAGTATATTACGTTACTAGGGCCGAAAGTGGCACTTTACGTTGCGAGATTGTGTTTGACTGGCGAGGCGAAGCCGAGCCTGTTAATTCGCCTAGCATCGTAAAGTCACTTTCTGTACGAGTAATGTACAATACTTTTCATCACGAGGCAAAAACGCATATTAAGGCGGTTTTTAACTCGTGAATCTTTTAATAATTAATATTTCCATTATTGGTAACAGCTGCTTCACCGTAGACAAGTTTAATTAAATATTATGTTTGTCACTTTACCTCCCGCTAAATTTTGAGATCTGTAAAGGCCTACTTTCCTATCTCCCAGCTGGTATCGAAAGTATCTACTTTCCAATCCGAGTGATGAAAATGTTTTTATTATTATAGTAAGTGCCTTGTTAACCAAATTAGTCTTTCACCTTTGTAAAAAGAACTAATCTCACCATAACAAAAAAAAAGTTATCTATAATGACAATACAGGTAATTCGACAATTCCCCCACTGAATTTGAATATTCCAGAAGTTTCTATAGGAAAAAGTTATGCGTGGCTCAAAACTTTTTAAATAAGCCTTTTACCTTCATTTTCGACCTGCTCCTCAGAGTCTCATAATAAATACACTAGTGTATTTTGTCAGGCTTCTTGTATACAGACTAGCTTTTCAAGAACTTTCCATTTTGAAACTTTGAAATATTTTATTTACCTTGAACTACTTGCTTAATTAACACTTTTTTTTTCATAAGTCTTAATTAATTCCCTCTACTTCATTGAATTGGAATTACCATCAATTCGAATTTCCAAGCTCCTTTCAAACTTCTTTTTCAATTCTTCGTTACTCTTCCCTACAGAAATCATTGGGAACATCCTATCCATTCATAAAGCGGATCTACTGCTGCTAGTCCTTTCCCAGCCGTATTTACTGGGGTTGCATGCAAATGAATCAAATATGGCTTGTTTTATATCCTCTCATTTGCTTACTGTAAATCAACAGTTGAGTGTGCACCCTTTACGCCATTTTTTTAGTTTTTAATTAATTTCCGTCGCTTTTAATTTGATGATGAAAGAAGGGCTTATCCGTCTGAGTTAATGTGTTGCTCTTATTGCACTTGGCGAACCTTGAGCTGTGGGTGCATTCCCGCGAGACCAATATGAATTATTTAGTGACGATCTTATTAAATAAAATCCTTCTTACCACTGTGGCTAGAAAAGGGTAGTGATCTGTAGATAACACGTCCAGAATAAAGTGAGCATTGTATAATAACATTAGCATTGTATCCATATATCATCATGATCTAAAGGCTACGCCTTGTAGGCAGCCATTGTGTTCTAGCGGAAACTGCTCTTTTCATATTACTCGCCGAAATCCATAAGTTGCTTGATGTCTTCAAAGTAGGATTGTCTAGGCCTTCCTCTTCCCCTATGCCAAAAAATCTTGCCTTCAAATATATTTTTAATTAATTCTTTTTGCTTTATGACATCACTCATTTTTTTTCCTTTGCCTTGATAAGACTTTTGCTTTCACTTACCTCATTTAGAGCTTCAATATCGTCAGTCGGCCTACACTTCAGTCATTGGATGGATAATGGATCCTGGTTTGTTGGAATGATACCTTGGGGAAACTGGGGTAGTTGCTGTATCTATGACACAACGGCTAAATTTTGCTACACGGCAAACGGCATCGGGAAACCACTGTCCGAATTTACTCCCTTGTTAGCACCATGAAAGTTCCAAATAGTAATGTATCCATACATACTCGTATATTTTTGTTATGTGGTACCAGGCAAAAGTTAGCTAAACTGACGTATTTTTTATTTAAAAATATGCCCTCAAATGTCCACACATCCTCCCTTGTGGTTGCCTCGGTGGTCGGGTATACTTGATCCTAGATTTCACTTTTCAGGTCTTCACAAAACCCTTACCCCACTTTTCATTTTACATTAAATACCGAGTTTGGGAACTATAAAACAAAAATGGTTTTTAATTTGACCTTGGTACATTCTATAAGGTCTAGGCTTCAACATCATGACGTTTCACCTGACCGCCCCGTGATACATAAAATTGAATTGTTCTGTGTATGATCTCTGACTCCGGACTAAGAGTTTGGTATCAAGGCATTGCTCCATTAATCCGATGCCCTCTAGATGGTATCAGTAATGATAATAAACGCCAATGAGCTTGCGAAGAAACAGTACAAAGTCCCGACCAGATACATCACCGGATCCTAAGAACTATAGGATATACTCCTGTAAACTCCCTATTTTCTTCGTATCTCTAAAACCTGATTGCCCAAAATTCCTTTGAGTTAAAAGGCGCCGTCACCCAATTGCCTGATAGGACTCATAACTTCTTGGCAACAGCTCCCGATAGAAGTTGCAACCCCTGCTATCGGCCTGCTAGGTCACCCTGAACGGCCAATGGCAAGTGCAGTCTCAGGCCACACGGACGAGTAAAATACATAAACTATTCTCCTGATATCCTGTATCCGAAATTATGAATATGCAGGATCAACTATTGTCTCTTCCCATACTGACATTAGCAACGTCAGCTGGTCTTTATCACGTAGTGCTTAAGAAATGTAGGCAATAGATAACTTCTGAGGGCTAGAATTCTCTCGTGGGGCTTGAGGGTTGCTAATCTCATTTTAGCTATTGAGCTTTTACTCTTGACGCGATTTACGATACATTTCTTCAAAATTCCATCCTATCAAGAAGAAGACAAAAGTCCGCCGCGCAGAGGCTGCGTAAACTAGACAGATTACCCACATGTTGGATTGACACTGTACTAATCTTCTGATAGCATACATTCTCTTTCCAGAAAAGAAAAATTGATGAGTAGAAGCTGACGACAAGTAAAATCTTAATTGTCGACTTCACCACACTAATTATTATTAAGTATCTCCGCAAATTAAGGCCCACATTTTTACTTAGAAATATAAAACATATAAACTCGTAGACTTCCACGGTTCTGGTCATTAATACTGTTAAGGTCTTCTGGTATTGACCGTGTCTGCATTTTAGTTGCCAACGTTTCGCTAGGCATGCTTCCTCAGGGCTATCTCTGAGTCTGAAGAGATGTGTGTTCACCTCAGGTATATATGTAGGCCTTGTCCGGTTTCCTTGAGCGAAGTCGGCCCCTCCAGGTGTCTACGGATACTTCTTCCGGTGGTCGTTCGCCCGCTATACCGTCGTTTATGTTCCGTGGTCTCTGTGGAATGACGGGCTTCCAGAGTTTGCTGAGTCTGTATCCATCCTCCCTGTTGATGTTGAATGGGCATTTCGCGATTTCTATGGCTTCTCGAACCAGTCTTTCTTGGTATCGGTCCACCTTGGCCAGCACCTTAACTTCATCGAATTTGATGCTGTGATTAGTTTCCCAGAAGTGTTCTGCTATTGCTGATTCTTCTGTCCGAAACTTTTTTAAACTCTTGATCCAGCGGTTATATTCTAAGCCGCAAGATAAAATATATGTTGAAATAAGATCAATAGTGTGCCATATCCGCACGATGGAAATCTACAGCTCCTGGGTGATTTTTTCAATGGTGTTAACTGACAAAAAGGTCTTAATATTTTTAAAACCTTTCAAGAGATAGAGCGGGATACAATTAGTTCCCTGGAAGCAAAATAAATGTTTCTCCGGTAACTTTAAAATTAAAGGGAGGATATTAGGAAGACCGCCTTCACTAACTATGTGAATATCAATTATCCCTTTACCTTTTTCACCCTGCAGGGCTAGAGGAAGATGGCGATAAATAGGTTTGTGTGTGAGAGAAAGAGAGAGAGAGAAAGAGAAAGAGATAAAGAGAGAGGAGAGTGATAAGGTACCTTGCCGGTCCTCTTATCGGGGTTGAATATCAGCCTAATCACAGGGCAAGTATCTCCTTACCCCGGTGGAACTTCCCTCTCTCCATAGGCCCTTACTTCAATTAGCCTCTAAATCCTTAGCCTCTCATCCCTTATCCTAATAATTTTTTTTTAAGGGGGGGGAAACGCCAGATTCGCTCATTCTGAGCGTATTTCTTGAAAATTTTAAATTTTGCCTTATGGAAATTCTTCTAATTGTTGATCTGATTTTCTGATATATTTTTCTTAGTTCACTGGCAAGGCTCACTAATAAAAAGTCCGTCGCGCAGGTGATGCGTTAATTAAGCAGATTTCCCATGTACGCCATTTATTTGAATTTATCTTAAAAAATAAGAGTTCAATGAGAACTTAAATGAGTTAAGGTCTATTGAAAAGAATATTTGGTATTAAAGTTCCAAATTTAGTGTTTCATTAGATAACAGCAGAGTATTGTTTGGGTGACATGAGTAGGAGTGTGGGTTTCCTGAAGGTTGAAAACTGAAAAATGCTAATATCCCAGCTAGTATTGAAGTAAGAGAATAAATGTATACAAGAACGTTTATAGAACATTACGTTTGTAATAAGATAGATTCTATACAATTTTTCGATTCGGCTCATAATAATGGATATATTTCGAATTTCTCCGCCTCTAAACCCCCCCCCCCTCATCCTGGTCCGATTTCAGCCATTAACGAACTTGATCTTTCTTTTTGAATAAAACAATTATATATGAAGTTTGATAAAGACAAAACAAAAATTTCGAAAGCTACAAGGGTTTCAGGTTATATATAACTTTGAACGGACCTCATTTTCCTCATCTAATAGGAAGGATCGATGGCCATTTGAATACATTTTTCAAAAATCGCCTCGTGAGTACAACCTCATTGGTGATTTCTCTTGAGGGAATATATTTATTGCCGATTTCCCCGCAGAATATGTTATTATTAATACAATCAAAAAATGGAATTTAAATTTTAATAGAAGAAAAGATAAAAGAATAGAATCAAGTTCTAAATACAATGCATGTGAAATACGTTATAACAAATGTACCTACCTGTATCGGTGTATCCTCAGAATCGCTATGAAAAGGTTAAAGCAGCATGTAGAATGTATTGGCAATAATGGGAATAAAACTGCCTTGATGGATCATTCCATTTCCAATATACTAAAATTATATAATTAATTTTAAGGTATGGTGCGAAATAATCAAGGGTTAACTTGAAAATAATCGATTTCATGTCGGCTGACGTAACTTGAATTGGGAATCTCAGTTTCAACGACCTCCCCAGTGCGGAGGTGTGAGATGGAGGTTGCATTGTCATGAATGAATGAATATTGCAATGAATATAATACTGAGCGCGCACTTCAGGCTATGCCAAAAAAATATGTAGTCAAGTTTAATAAATATAATTGTTTTAGTTAAAACTTATAAATGTGTTGACGGAGCAAAAAATTATGTTTGGTATTTTACAACTTTAATGTATTATTTCTTGGGAAGTAATGACCAATGAAGAGGTGGTATGTAGGCCCCGAAACATGTAGGACGATTTCTAATGAAGTCTGTGGGGGGAAAATAAATGAGTTTTTATTGGTGACCCTTTCCACTACGTTATGTGCATATAATAACTAATTGAAATTAATATTTGGTTTCTAATATAATTTACTTTATAAAAAGAAAATTCTCTATCTGTTTTGTGGTCTCCTTTCATATTATTCTTTTCTACGATAGGTTTATAATATGTAGACCATATTAGTAAATGTTTCTATCTTTTAATTTCAGGCTAATATGTAATTCTTTTATTTTAATTACTACCTAAATAATGTTCTGAAAATAAAAGTAGATCATCTACAGTAAATTAAAGGTATCCAGTAGAAATGGCGATACATTGAAGTTTTCTAATTACACTCTCTATATTATTTAAATTATTTATATTGAACCTTTGTGTATCTTTGCCTTGTCTCTGTCTGATTCGAGATTCCCAAAACAGAGAAGGGTGAGAACAATGGATGTGCTTTATTTTTTAATGTATTTGTCATTACCTAATAATAGATGAGTGACCTATATTGTAATTTACTCTGAACTGAGCGATAAACGCAGCTAGCGAGTTGAAACATTTTAGGTGGTGGTCATTCCGTTTTCAATCCGGTGGTCTCTCTCTATGAAAAAGCTTACACTCTTATTTACAGAGAGTTTATTTTCTTTTTCTTATCTGAATTACTCTTCTTTTAAAGAAGTCATATGATAAGTATATTCAAAGCATTTAAACATTTATGTGTTCGTTGTGTTAGATGTTGCGCGCACGTGTGTGTGAGTGAGAGAGAGAGAGAGAGAGAGAGAGAGAGATTAAATTTTCAGTGTTCGCAATTTCTATTTCGTCAAAATCGTCCTCGACATTTGCCCTTTCCTGTAATACTTGAAGTCATGTTTTTTAATTACTGAATTCGGACCGTTTCTTGAGACGGGATAGAATTTAAAATCATGACTATCTCAGTAATTATGCATTGAATCGGAAAATGTTTTGTAAACAACTGTTTTAAGATTTCCCCGTGACTTTATTTAATGCAATTTAGAGAATGTGGAAGTTATTTTGTTTATTATTTACTACACTCTATTTAACCCATAATAACTCTGTTGTGATTTTAGCAGATTTCCCTTAGGGGAAATCACCTATTGAGGTCTTACTCATGTCGCGATTTTCGAAAAATTTCTTCAAATGTCCATCGATCCTACCGAAGAGATGACGATATATATTTGTCTAACACTCTAGCGGTCACAATTTTTTAATCGTCACCAAACTCGGTATTTAATCGTTTTATGTAAAAAGATAGATAAAGTTTCGGGGGAATTTCGAAAATTAGAAATATCTCCGTTACTATACGTCGGATCGAAAAATTGTATAGTAACGATCTTATCGCAAATTAAATTTACTATAAATAATGTTATATATAATCTATTCTCTATCTTGAATATTAACTAAGATATTTGCATTTTTATTAAGTGTTTGCCGATTGAGATCAGCTAAGTCGGTTCAATTCGTTTCCACCGAAAGCTAGTTCGGCCGTTTCCGTAACTGTTCGGCTCTCATATGGAGATTTCTCTATTGTATAACTTCACGTGGGAAATCTGCTTAGTTTACTCAGCCCCTGCGTGACCGATTTTTTACAATAGGCTACTGTTAGGCCACTATATTGCTCATTTATGCAGAGCTTAAATTCCATTTCTAGTGCGCCTAGGATTCTTATTAAGTGAGAAACAGAGAATGGAATATTGGCGAGTGTCAGCGTGAGGAATGCATGAAATTAACATTGAGTAGACGGAGGTAAGTTATAGACGATGGGGTAGGATTAGCTTGGGCCACGTCTAGAGCCGGTTAGGCATAAATTGCTATAATTATAGAGATTTTATGGGCCATTTCCTACCCCGTTCTGGGATTAATATTATACTCTATTAGTATAGTTTATGGTTATCATTATTGGAAGACTTTGTAGATTGCTGTTTGTATAATATATGTTTGCGACTAGGCAACTGATGAAAGATGAGGGGAAAAGTCCGTCACACAAGGGCTGTGTTAACTAGGCAGATTTCCTATTTACTGGAATGACTCACAATCTCACCTATCTCATCCCTCCTTATAATAATGCAAATAAAAATCCGCTGAGTAGAAGTGGGGGTTTACTGTAGACTAAAAACTTCCGTGATATTTAAATTCTGAAAAAATATATCGAACTACAAATGGGACCATCATAAGATTTTAATTTTCGTTTAAGATTCGTTCTATAATCTCTTTCGATAAGGATCATAATAAAGAAAATATTTTGGATCTTCGAATTCTAATTCCTCTACCCCCCTCCTCCTATTTCTCGTTCGATTTCAGCCCTCAACGTATATTATCTTTAGAATTGAATGATACGATTAAATATCGAACACGGCCTAGATGGAATAAAAATTGTTGAGTCAAGAAACAAATTCTTAATTTATGACGTCATCACGTAACGCCTTTGCATGGGTTTCGTCTAATAAAGTTCGGTTGACATCAATATTTGGTATTTAGGCTTGAAATAAGACGTTTCATGATATATTCACTTGCTGTTTAAGCTCTATGATTAAAAGACCCTGAAGGCTGAAAATTAAATAAATGTAAACATCTTGGTTCATATTCAAGAGAGAGAGAAAATGTACATAACAACATTTATACAACATGAAATGTCCAACAAGGAAGATTTTATACAAATTTTCGATCAGCGTAATAACGGCGATATTTCGAGTTTTTGAAATTCTCCCTCACTGAACTATTTTTGCATAAAACGTTTAAACAGTTGGGCTGTGATCAAACAAAATGAAGACATTTTTCGAAACTCGTTTTATGAGTACTACCCCAGATTTTATAACGAGTATGTAATGATTTTTAATTTTTTTTTTCAGAGAAGATTGACACTATTTATTAAAAAAATAATAATAAAAAAAAAAGTGTACTAGGTATCTCAAATAGCAGATTTCTCTTAAGAGAAGTCAGCTGTTAAGTTTGTACTTATGACGCGATTTTCAAAACTTTTCTTCCATTGGTACCGCCTAGTAAATAATGTAAATGAAGTCCATTCAAAATTATATATATATACTAGCTGAGATACCCGGCTTCGCTCGGGAATTCATTTGGGGCTGAATGTTGGTGGTATATTTTTGGCAAGGCTTTACTTTGCACAATATTATGACATTTACCTGTCCCAGTGTTTAGGGTTAACACCCGTCGTTTATGTGGATTTGTTAATAATAAAATTATTTTTTTATGCAAGACTTCACTGTTCTGCATATTGTCATATTTCCCGTTTCCTGTGAATTATGCGTAGATTTGAATTATTAATGAGAAAATATTGACATACATTTGAATAAATTTTTTCATTTGAGGTACCTGGTAGTTCATATTGAAAAGAAGTGTTGAGAAAATTTCTCTAAATAACAAATTAAACAACTTTTGTTATTTGCATATTTGCCGAAACCCCAATAGGAAATCACTATTTTAATTTCAGGCCTCCCTTACAACTCCCACTCCTGCCCGTCCCTAGAAATAGTATGGCTTATTATAAGGAAGGCGTTAGTGCTAATTCAAATACCGAGTTTGGTTTAGTTCGGTTGAGTCTTTTGTGCCAAATAAAATTGTGGACTCCCGCTATAGGTTTTAGCGTATAACTCATTTATACTTCCGTATACGGCAAAAGTGCATATAACAAAAGTTACTCTAAATAACAAAACGAATAACTTTTGTTATGTGCATATTTGGTCAAAAAGCAATAGGAAACGAAATATCGCTATTTTTAATTTCAGGCCTTCCATATAACCCCCACTCCTGCCCGTCCCTAGAAATGTTAGTAATGCTTATTATAAGGAAGGCGTTAGTACTAATTCAAATACCGAGTTTTATTTAGTTTGGTTGATTCTTTTGTGCCATATAAAATAGTTCACTTCCTCTATAGGTTTTAGCGTATATCTCGTTTATAACTCGGTATACGACGAAAGTGTATATAACAAAAGTTACTCTAAATAACAAAATAAACAACTTTTGTTATGTGCATATTTGACGAAAAACCAACAGGAATCGAAATATCGCAATTTTTAATTTCTGGCTTCCCTTATAACCCCCACTCCTGTTCGTCTCAGAGGATATTAATATAGCCTAAAGTCTAAGTTGGGTTAGTAGTAATATACATACCAAGTTTCATAAAATTCGGTTCAGCCGTTTATGCGTGAAAAGGTAACAAACAAACAAACAAACAAATAAACAGACACCAAAGGAACAAAATGCAGTTATGGTGTCTATGACATGTGAAACGAAAAGTTATCGTGAAATTTCGTGAAAAAAATCAATGTACAGACAGAGGTTACAATTTTATATATATTGTCTGATACCGCTCTAGTGGTCGCCAATTTTGTTTGGCAGTTTTTTCAGCCTTTTATGAACCCCCCCTCTCTCCTACTCATGCCATATTAAGAAGTTGTTGCAAAATGAACTACTTTATTCGAAGTTTAAATATCTGTGTTTTACAACAGATTTTTACTTGATGAGACACATTCAAATACGTTGTGTCATAATGTCATCATTTATAATTTTTGCGTTCTAGGCTCTAAAATTTATTTTATTTTCGAGATCTATCTATACCATTCTCGATATTTAACTCAAGACTAAAGATCACCTAAGGTAATGTCTGAAATCGGGGTTTTTGAGGGCGAACAATTGGAAATTCTAAATATTTCGGTTACCATAGATCGAAAAAATTATGTAACTAATGTTCGAATTTTAATTGTCTACAATTGTTATTAAATATATTTTCATCACTCGGATTGGAAAGTAGATACTTTCGATACCAGCTGGGAGATAGGATTATTATTATTATTATTTATTAACGTCCACTTTTTGCAACTTAGGCTAATCGGGACGGGTTATCTACAGGTTACCACCCTTTTCTAGCCAGGGTGGGATTTTAGGACGTTATTTAATGAATTTCGTCACTAAATAATTTCCTTTGCCCAGGCAAGAATCGAACTCGCCACTCTAGGTTTACCATGTGAGATAAAGGTCAACGCTTTAACTCGCATGGCTAACCTGAGCCCATTGAGATAGGAAAGTAGGCCTTTACAGATCTCAAAATTTAGCGGGAGGTTAAGTGACAAACATATGACTTTACACGCCTAGGGACGAAAGTTTTCGACTCTCGCAGTATTTACTACTATCAACACTAGGTTCGCTATCGTTTCTTTTAAATTTTACGTTGTAATTGCGCGAAAATGGCCGTCAACATCCCTGAAAAGTTAATTGAAGAAGCTCGAGGTGTAACTGATTCCCTATTACCCGGGAAATCCCGTAAGAGATACGAGGAAGAATATCTTAAGTTATGTGAATGGTGTTGTGGGGTGGTGCTATAGTGAAAGTGTTGAACCTGACCATGTTAATGATGAAGTGATGTTAGTATACTTTTCAACATTATCGAAGAAAATGAAACCCTCTTCTGTATGGAGTAAATATTCCATGTTAAAATCGTGTTTAAAAATAAAGAAAAATTTGGATGTTCAAAAATTTCCTAAATCGATAGCATTCAAAAATAAAGTGTTTTTTATTATATAAATAAACTTTCTCCTTTTTATTAATGTATTTTGAATTATTACATACGCTTCTTTAAATCTAGGAGGTAATAGGTAGGTAAATTCCTTCATGTACAATTTTGTTTATTTTAAAATAGACATAATTTATTAAATAACGGTATGATAAATCTCAAATAATGTCAAAAAGTAACTTTTAAGGGTAAAGTAAAAAAAGCCCATTTTTTCTAATCTCCAGTATTGAGGGACTTTTTATTATTAAGTTTTCAAGCCTCAGTTGACCCTCAAATTTCATACCATAGTCTGATTTTTACAGTACGTAGCTGAGTAAATATAAAATTCAGTTTGCATAGGATTCTTACTACGAGAGAAACAAAGAATACATATTCGGATCAGATGAGCAGTGTTATACCAGTATACTGGAATATATCTACTTAGTTTACGCAGCCCATGCGTGACGGACTTTCAGATATTGGATACGAGATGGAGGGCTCGGTTCGTTAGGTGTAGAACGAGATTAGTTGTACTCCCGGAGCTGGTGGATTGGATTTGGCCAGTACTGGGCCCATGTTGATTGCAATGCCCCGTAAGTTCACACGGTCAGTGGTCAAATGTTGATTGACAGCAGAATTCACTTTTACCAATCACCGCTGGAACACACAAAATGTCAGGAGTTTCGGTATTGGGCTTGCATGTACTTTTTATAGATAGCCTGGCCTACTGGATTGACTATCCCGACATTTAAAATCATCCACATCTTTATCTCATTATAATTTAAAGTTAATTTCGCATATTAGTCGACTCGTCGTGACTGTATTATATGAAATTTTTGTCATGATATATTTCATTTAGAAATTTCGCTACATGAATAATTTCAGGTAGTGTTCTCTAGAAACTTATCTTGTTTTGTTTTACTTTATATTTTTTTTAAATTTCGATAATAATACTTTTCGAGTTAGGTTTGCCTAATTATAGTTTCAGTTTTGAGTTTGACCTCATTACCATGATAAAAACATGATATCGGCGTACTTCATATTGTAATCATTCGCTTTTCCCAATCTGAATGTATCTCGCCTAACTTAAACAGTCCGTCAAGCAGGCTGCGTAAACCAAGCAAATTTACCACGTGCTGGTATAATACACTTGTGATCTCATTTCACCACGTATTCTCTATTTATATGTTAAAACCAATGAGTAGAAAGGGGAGGGGTTACTGAAGGCAGAAAACAAGAAAGTACGAATAACTCGCTGAATATTTGAATTACCAAAAATTGCATAGAACAACAATTAAAAGTTTAACAAGATTAGTTCTTTAACATTTTATGATCCGACTCATAATAACGGGGATATTTTGATTTTTCTAATTCCCCTCTCTAAACCAATAATTCCAGGAACGATTTTAGCCCATAACCAATATGACCTTAGTGTTGACTGAAACGGCTAAATATCGAATATGTTATAGATCAAATATACATTTTCGGGAAAAGAACGAAAAATCTTAATTTATGACGTCATCGCACGACGTATTTTCAATGTGTCGTTGAAAATACGTCGTGATTTTCAATGTGTCTCACAAATTAATAGTTCAATGAAAACCATATTTGGCATTTTCCGTGGCATGAAATGTTTCATGATTTAAAAGCTTCTTGCGAATATGGCATGAGTAGTAGGTGTGTGTGGGGGGGGGGTTAATGATTGCCTAAACTAAAATATGGAAATATCTCTGTTAATATTCATCAACATTTATGGACATTACATTTTCCATAAGATCGATTCTATATAATTTTTCAATTCGAGGCATAACAATATTTCGAAAAGATTTATTCGAATTATTATTATTCGAGATATTTGGAATTTTCGATATCCCCCCCCCCTATAAACCCTGAAATTTGATAATTGGATGCCTCTAATTGTGTACCTCCTCCTTTGATTGAAACCGATTAAGGGGAAGGGGATGATTAGAGAAAGATAAAATAGAGAAATATTTGTGTATAGAACCTTTTTCATTTGTCATAAAAATGTCTATAAATTATGTTGTAGGATTTGGAGGTTTTCATCCCGGACCTATCTTCCATATATCCATTTTGTGATGTATAATTTTTTTTCTCGTGCGTTAGTTTGTTGTTTTTAATTTAGAATAGTTTAATGTTATTGTATATTTAGCTTTTTCCTTCTGAATTAAGATATGTTTTTTTTTCCCCCTTGTAATATAATTTTTATTTAGTTTTATTCTTAAATTATTTTCTACACTTTGCGGCCGTGCTATGAATATTATTCTTAGTAGTTTTTGTTTTGTGAAAGGCACTGATTTTGGAGTTCTTTCTTGGAAAGTGTACTTTGGATATTAAAGTGCCTGTAGAAGGGTTAATTGGTTGTAGATCCTGGTTAATTGGTTCTACTGTCTATCATCTCAGAAGAAATATGTTAAGGGACATTTTTCCTATGCGGAATAACAGAATATTGGCACGGAGTTATTGTGTATCACATTCTAATTAATAATGTTAAATGAAATTCAATCAGAAAGTTTGTTTATTTAATTCATTAATGCATTACCAACACAGATTTTTTTTAAATGTACAATTTAATTTCTATTCTTTAAATTAGCTTTTTTCTTAGTTGGAGCATTTGTCTCTAAGGTGTGGTGACATTTGTGGCCATCTCTTCTCGTCGACCCTTTTTTCCTCGCCGGGCTTCACCATCTGGTTAAGGGGGTTTAAATTACCCATCTCTCAACAGCTGTCCCAAAGGAGCTAAATGGTGTGTGCTGTTTAGATGTCAAACGTAGTTAGGTGGGGTTTTTGATCTGTGGCTCGGCTCTCATTGACGTCAGCTGATTATTCATTTTATTTTTAAGCGGGAATACCTCTTCCCCTAATAATGAGTGTGTTCTCGTCCCCCCTTGACTGACGATCCGAGCTATGATCCTTGCCTAAAGATCGATCTCTACTGAAATAGTCCTTGGCTGTTGGCCCACATCTCCCTTCTCAGGATGCAGGCCACTGCTTATTTGATGGAGTTTCGTGTGTCAACGACCTCTTCCTAGCTTTCTGCGTATGTGCAACATTTTATCATAAACCTCCTATTATGTCCGGTTTGTATAGCTGTTTATGTCTACTGATATATTTTTAGGCCGTTCACATTTTAATTTATTACTCATTAAAATTTTATTTATTTTCAATTTTTGTATTTTAAACGAATTTACTTCCTCAATTATTTTATCTTTTGCTTCTACTTGTGATTTCTCTTATATAGATTTCTTATTATATTTGGCAATAAATTTAAAATTTGTTTTATAGTAATTTATCATCTTATCGAATTATCTATTAGTATAGCAAGGGACAAAAATGTTGGGCAGTCTCTTAATAATTTTTAAATGATCAAATTCTTACTTCTCTCTGTATGTTAATTATCTGCTTTAATTTAAGAAATTAAGACTTCTTCATTTTTCGGGAGCTCAGCAATGTGAATTAAGGTGTCAATATCACTTGGTAAACGTAAAGGCGCGAGTTGGTCCCACCTGGGCAACAGGAATTTATTTAGTCACAGAACTCATTAAATAAAAGCCTTCGTCTCTCCCTGGCTAGAAAATGGTAACAACCTAGTAGGCGTTAATAAGTAGCATTTGTTTAATATTTCACTTTATTATTTCTTTAAAATGTAATGTCGGTAAATTAATTAATAATAATTCTGTAAATTATTCCTCTTACCGGAAATCAGATATTGAATTCTTCTAATGTCCATTGACCCTTTCTGGGAAAAGAATGAAAGAAGGTCCGTACAAACTGATATATATATATATATATATATATATATATATATATATATATATATATATATATATGTGTGTGTGTGTGTGTGTGTGTGTGTGTGTGTGTGTGGCGGCGGGGTTGGTTATCAGGACGAATCTTTATTCTATATATATATATATATAAACATTTCACAAGAAATTAAAGATTAATTTAGTTCATGCCCGAAATGAGGCCAGGAGGAAACAGTGGATCGTTTGGAAATATGTTAAAACTAGCTAAGTTTTAACCCCGGGAATTCATTTGAGGCAGAATGATGATGGTATTATTTTGGCAAGGCTTTATCTTGCACAATATTTTCACCTTTCCCCGTTGTTTAGGCTTTATATCTGTAGCTGCTGTGTATTTGTTAATAATAAAAATTTTTGATATGTAAGGCTTCTCTGTCCTCAATATTTTATGTTTTCCGTCTCCTGTGCGTGTAGTTTTTTTATTTTTTTTTTATTTTTTATAAAGTAATGGACTAAATAACTCATAATGATAGAAAGTATTCCTTATAATCATCTGAAGTTGTCTTTCAAACCATGTATGAATAAAAGTTCCTTCCCCTTGAAGAGGTACCCCCCCCCAATTGTAAACTTTATATTTATATTGGTACATAGTTTGTTCGGTAAAGTACATCATATATTAATGGATCAGAGTTAATAAATAACAGAAATAACTGTTGCACCACCCCAGAGTTCATCCTTTTAAATTATTTACTTATGATATCAGTCTAGAATACTTAACACAATAAAGTTATGTTCTATAAGTGGTTTGTATAGTTTTTTTTTTCTCATATTATCTTTTTAATTGTATTTTTTCATGTCCCACTCTTACATGAGTGGTGTAGCTTCAAGGTTCTAGTAGCATTGAGCATTTCCCGCCTCGCTTAAATCTATTATACTTTACATAGGATTCTAACTGAGAGCGGAATATCATCTGACGTCTCATGTGTTCTGGTTGGAAATGTATTTAATTCACGCATCCCCTGCGTCAAGTAGATGAATCCTTTATTCTTCTTTGGCTCCCTCAGATTACTCCTCGATCTCCTCACTCCTTCTCCGAGAATAGCAAATGGGAGTCACGTATATTACTGGCCTATAAAAGAGTATACATTATATATTTCCTTTGTATTGTGCAGTGTAATCCGGTTATATGTGTCTTAATAACTATAACTCTCAGTAATTTATTCAAGTATAGATGAATATTCATGATGATGTTGAAATATTTAAGTGTCTCATATAATTTGTTGTGAAGCATAATAAGATTGATACGTTTTACTAAGTGAATACTAAGTATATTTCAGACCTTGTATGTTATAAGTTTCTTCAAGGATCTATTTACTAAATGAGTAAAAATTAACTGAATTAATAAACCAATGTTAATAAGTTGAATTCCATTTGATGGTTGCCCTTATTATGAATGCATTTGACATTAAGTTTATATTTTTAGTATACCTTTTTGTGCCCTAAATGAGCTGTAATTTTTTTTTTAAATCAAACTGTTATTTTTTACATTTTCTGCTCGTGCTAAATAATTGACCGGGGAACAGATTTTTTTTGTTTCAAATGGTGTAAAACAAAATGTTGTTTGTATACTGAACAATCTATTTGGTTGGATTTCTCCGAATAAGCCTCCATGTCCAATTACTGGTTAACTAATATTCAATAATTCAGAATATCACGTTTTTGTTAATTGGGCTGGTCGATACAAGCCCATGGCCACAGGAATGTAAATTATATGTTCACCCCTGGAGGAAAAGTCCTCCATTAAAGCTGAGTTTATAAAATGTTTGAATAGATGATATTGTGTTTAGTTTTCGTTTATTTCCAAGATTTTCCCCCAACAACATTATGCTTATCTGTTGTTCCATGGTGCCGGAATCGGATTTAGTTTCATTCTTTTTTTACAGCTGTCTAAATCTAGAATTTCGTAACACTGATCACTAAATTAAAGTCTTCTTGTATCGTTTCTTAAAATGAGTGAGACAACTCTTTTTTAATATTTTCCAATTCTTGTTTTTCATCTAAAGAAATTTAATATAGCTCAAGTTTAAAATCAACATTAAATATACATTATCCGATGTATGAACGGGCTTATTTGAATAACTTTTCAATCAAATGTGAGTTATTGAAGGAAATAATTTTATTATACCGTGTTCGTATTCATCTAACTCATGTAAGTTCAATATGGACATTGTAGGATTATTTGAAAGCTTTTCTCTTTTATTGACTCTCCACTATAAGCAGGTTGACTATCTACAATATAGATCCATTGTACAATGTCATTAGTAGAAATTAATTTGAAAATTAAGTATATTATGAAGTACATTTAGAGATCAGACACTAAATTCTAATTGACTTTATTGAGTGAATAAGGGAAAGGGGGAGATAAGGTTCTCATTTCAAATGAAATTTATTTCTGTAAATAAGGCAAAGACATAAAATATTTTTGGGGGTCAAGCCCTTATTTCAAATTAATTTTTTTTTCTTTAAATACGAGTTACACACATTGAGTACTTATAGAGATCAGACATTCAATTCTAATTAAATTTATTTTGGTGAATGAGAGAACCAAATGAAGTACATACGGAGATAAGGCACTCAATTTTAATTTTATGACTAGGTCATTTTTTAAAACAAAATCTTTTATGAATTTCATTTTTCGTTTTGGATTTTAACTTTTTTTTGCATGTGATTTAAATTGAGACTCGTATCAGTCATGGATCATTGCTTTATTTAATTCAGGAAAATGTGTCTTGAAAATTGAAATAATTGGAGCCTATAAGGCATGAGTCTTTCCTGGAAGGTTAAAATCATTAATTAACAGAGAGAGATATTATTTTGCCCTCCTGCATTTTCATCTCCACGGCTTGCCACGAATATATAAAGTTCATGGATTCATTTTTTAATCCAGGAACTATACCGAAGGAATTTCTAGTTCCTGATAATTGAGCTGTTTGGTTGGAGATCAGATGTTTCTCATCGTGACTGAGGAGATAGTAAATAGCTAAGCTTATTGTTAGTAACAGTATTAGCAGATTTCCCTCATGGGAAATCAGCTATTGAGGTCGTACTCATGACGCGATTTTCGAAAAATTACTCCAAATGTTCATTGATCCTACCCAGGAGATGACGAAATGAGGTCCATTCAAAATTATATATATCTTTGTCTGTTAACGCTGTAACTGTCGCAACTTTTGTTTGATCGTTACCAAACTCGATATTGAAACTTTTTATGTAAAAAGACAGATCAAGTTCATTAATGGCTGAAATCGGTCTAGTGGGGGGGGGGTTTAGAGGGGGATTTTCAAGAATTCGAAATATCTCTGTTACCATATGTCGGATCAAAAGATTGTATAGAACTAATCTTATTGCATATTTAGTATAAATATTGATATATATGTTTATTCCCTATCTTTAATATTAACCGAGATATTTGCATTTTATTGAGCGTAACTGACATGATGAGATCGGCTAACTTCGGATACTGCCGTGAGTTTCCGGACGATGCTATTGTGTTACCAGTATGTAGATTTATCTATTATTAATCATCACGAGGGAAATCTGCTTAGTTTAGTTTATTTTATTATTTTCGTTGAGTATTATCATTATTTAGTAGTATCATATTATTTAATTATTCGATTTTTATCGATATGGCATGCTCAAAGCCTTAATCGTATTTAATATATAATATATTTTTTTAACCTTGAAAGGTGCTTTCTTATTTTGAAAAGGAAGGAAAGCAGTCTTTAACAACCCAACGTAATTGGGCAGCTTTAACTTTTAGCAGATTTCCCTTAAGGGAAATCAGCTATTGAGGTCGTACTCATGACGCGAGTTTTGAAAAATTTCCTCAAATGTCCATCGATCCTACCCAGGAGATGACGAAAATGAGGTCCGTTCAAAATTATATATATATATATATATATATATATATATATATACATATATATATATTTGTCTGTTAACGCTCTAGCGGTCGCAATTTTTGTTTAATCGTTACCAAACTTCATATTTAAGCGTTTTACGTAAAAAGAGAGATCAAGTTCGTTAATGGCTGAAATCGGACCAGTGGGAGGGGGGGTTTAGAGGGGGGGATTTTTGAAAATTCAAAATATCTCCGTTATTATGCGTCGGATCGAAACATATTATAGAATCAATCTTATTGCAAATTCAATTTACTATAAATATTGTTATATACATTTATTCTCTATCTTGAATATTAACTGAGATATTTGCATTTGTATTCTGCATGTGCTCGGCAGCAGTGGCTATGTTCGGACTTTCCGCCGTGAGCTCTGGCGGCCGTTATTGTAATTATTCGTCCCTCTCGTGAATAGGTTTAGAGGTTACTTACTACTACAGCTGTTATTAGGCAGGTTTCTCTATTGTAAAACTTCACGTGGGAAATCTGCTTAGTTTACGCAGCCCCTGCGTGACGGACTTTTCTATTATTTAAGTTTTTCTTCTGGTTTTGAAATGACCTAGTGAGGTGCCATGATGAGTTGTTCCAGTTGTTTGATGTACGAAATAGTTGTTAAATTGATGAGTTGACAACTGTTCTACTGATGGTAGTGTACTATGACTGGCGGTGAGGAACCTACTCCTAAACTTAACTTGTCTTCTCTCGCTCCTGCCAAAGTTCCGCAGCAACTGGGAGCACTAACTCGGATTTTGGCGACATGCGGTCTGCCATGATTAAATTTATTGATTTTCTCTTATCGGAAGATTCTACTCTGTTAGACTTCAACGACTCTCATAACCGTTATAATTTTGCATTTAAGTCGTTCAAAATTTAATTCCTGAAGTATTAGAGAATTTCCTGACACTGCAGTTTCGAGCCCCATTATTTTGGGCTGTTTTAAAGCGGTGGTGTTCGCCACTACGATTAATCCAGCGCTCGAAGCCTTTTTTTTATTTAATATTATTATGGTTTCTTTTATAAATATCATATGTTTGTGAATTATATTCAGTTCAAAATACAGTCTGCTAGAAAATTGCAATATACAATTTTTACTGATAAATGTTTAGCAATAAGTGATTAACAGGTGGAAATATTTTTGCTCTAACCTTATAGAGTTACGTATCTATTGTAGCCTGAAATTGTAGTGCAAAATGTGTTCAAGATGCATTTTTTATTTCTAATACTTCGATTAAATTTTTGAATTTTAAAATACTGATTTCCTACTCTCGACCATGGTCTTTAAGGTTCAAATAATGTGCTTCATAATATAACAGCTCATTGTTAATATGACATGACCAAGAGGGGGATTACTGAATACCGAAAAATATAAAATGCAAATATCTCGGTTAATATTCAAGATACTGTAAATACGTACAAGACAGCATTTATTGAACATTACATTTGCAATAAGATTGCTTCTATATAAATTTTCGATCCAATGCATAACAACGGAGATAATAAGAATTTTTGAATTTACTCCCCTCTAAACCCCCTCTCCCACTTGTTGGATTTCTGCCATTAATGAACTTGGTTTTCCTTTTTACCGAACGATTAAATATAGGTGGTAATGATTAAACACAAAATCGCGACCACTAGAGTGGTAACAAACAAATATATATATAATTTTGAACGGACCTCATTTTTGTCATCTCCTGGGTAGGATCGATGGACATTTGAAGAAATGTTTCGAAAATCGCGTCAAGAGTACAACCTCACTAGCTGATTTCCCTTAAGGGAAATCTGCTAAAAAAAGTTCTAATAAAGAACTGAAAACTCTACATAATACTCATATTGAAATGCCTGGCTTAGAAAAATTTTTATATTTGTAAAATATCTCTGTTGAAGCACATCAAATTGTCTGTGTATTAAAATATTTTAGAATGTTAAAAAATGCAGTTTAAAATATATTCACTTAGGTAATAAAATACCACAGTTATTGATATGTTATAACTTACTTAAACTATTAAAAACGAGATAGAAAATACAATAAAAGTTATATTTAACAATGGAACTATATCGTTTTGATTTGTGTAATAAATTATATTACATTGGACACAGAATATCAGTTTTTTTTTTCTAATAAGGAAGCGAAGTTAGAACTGAAGCAGTTACTGAGTAGATACCCGGCTAACTTCCTTGAACCGTAAAGTATTGACCTAATCCGTTCTGTGCCTTCAGATGTACAATCCCTGAATTTAGGTTGGGAGATAGTTGTTTATTATGATTTATGGGTTTAATTAGTGACTTCCTTAATTTGTTGGCCTTGTTGTGTGACTGCCTGCTTCCATGGCGTCACATACATCTCTTGGGAAATTGGGATCGCTGGATTTAATTTGGGCTTCCTTAAACTTCAGTAAGATGATTAATTTGGATTCGTTTTCATTTGGTGTGACATTTTTTTTTCTCCTATCGGAATTCACCTTCAGGGAAAACAGTTGCTTACAGGACTTGATGTGATTTTTCAAACTTTTCAGTAATCGGCCACCAATTCTATCAGCGTATTACTAATCTTTATAAACTAAACTAAATGGTTTGTCTGAGATTTTATTTAAATTTGTCGTGGATATTTTGTATTCAGACTATACTAAGATAGCTAATAGCTTCTAAATTGAAAAAAAAGTCCGTATGCAGATTTCCCAAGTGCTGGTAAAGCACTTGTGATTTCATATCACCACGTATTTTCTATTTACATATAAAAAATCGATGAGTTGAAGGGAGGGGAGGGGGGCTGAAAGTAGAAAACAAGAAACTACGAATAATTCGCTTAATAGTTGAGTTACCAAAAAATGTATAGAACAACAATTGTAGGAAATCAAATGTTTAACAAGATTGGTTCTATAACATTTTATGATCCGACTCATAATAACGATTATATTTTGAGTTTTTTAATCCCCCCTCTCTAAATCTCCACTATTCAATTGATTGATTCTATACAATTTTTCGATGCGTTTCCGACGCATATCAACAGAGCTATTTCGAAATTCTCCCTCTCTATACCTCTCCCCCCTTCACTGGCCCGATTTTAGATGTTAAAGAACTTGATCTTCATGGTTACACTGAAGGGTTTAAATATCGAGTTTTTGTATCAATCAGACAAAAACTGAGACTAGAGCCTTGACAGTCAAATATCTATATTTTTTGGACGGACCTCATTTTCGTTATTTCCTGGGTAGGTTCCATGGATATTTGATGAAATTTTTCGAAAATCCCATGAGGAGTACAACCTCTATAGCTGATCCCCCCCCCCCCGGGAAATATGCTATAATCGTGTCTATCCTACCGCCTGTTTGTTACTCAATCACTCAAAAACGGCTCAAAAGCTTTCTGTGGACTTTTACATTTGCGAGCCAACTACCCCAAGGTAAAACATGGGCTATTTAAAAATTGGAATTTCCAACTTGGGCTTTGTTTCTACGGCAAACGAATATTCGAAAATATCTGGAAAGGAGTTCTAAAACATTGTTTAAATTTATGGATTCCAGAATGTATATTCCGACTTTAGGTCGGTAAATAGAATTTATGTGTTTCATAAGAGTGCCTGGATAGTTTTGTGAAATTGTTAACTGTGTATATACATCAGGTATATGAGAATTGTCTACTTGGGCTATTTTAACCCTAAGACATTGACAGGAGAGGTGTTACTGGATTTCAAAACTTCTGTTCGTCAATATCTTTGTCAATTGGTTTTAACGGGAAAAAGTATACATATACTGTTCAAAAGTGTTTTTTTTAAATCCTTATACTTTGTTTAAATTTATGAATTTTCTGGTCACAAAGTAGAATTTATCAGCGTTTCATGACAATTCCTCAAGCAGATTGTGAATATTTAGATAAATTTATTTAGGACATGAAATGTGTTACATGCGCTCTTCTAGCATTGCTAAGACTGAGGGGTTACTTGGAATAACCTTAATATATCTTCAAGGTAAATCGTATTTTTTAGCAGATTTCCCTTAAGGGAAATCAGCTATTGAGGTCGTACTCATGACGCGAGTTTCGAAAAATTTCTTCAAATGTCCCATCGATCCTACCCAGGAGATGACGAAAATGAGGTCCGTTCAAAATTTTATATATATATATATCTATATATATATATATATATATATATATATATATATATATATATATATATTATATATATATATTTGTCTGTTAACGCTCTAGCGGTCGCAATTTTTGTTTGATCGTTACCAAACTCGGAATTTAATCGTTTTATGTAAAAAGGAAGATCAAGTTCGTTAATGGCTGAAATCGGTCCAGTGGGAGGGGAGGGTTTAGAGGGGGGATTTTCGATAATTCGAAATATCTCCGTTATTATGCGTCGGATTGAAAAATTGTATAGAATCAATCTTATTACAAATTAAATTTACTATAAATATTGTTCTGTATATTTATTCCCCTATCTTGAATATTAACCGAGTTAATTGCATTTTTTTTTAATTTTGGGCGGTAACGGTTTTTTTGAGTTTCCCGCCAAAACCTAGTTCGTCCCTTTGCCGTAAGTGTTGGGCTCTTGTATGGAGATTTCTCTATTGTATTACTTCACGTGGGAAATCTGCTTAGTTTACGCAGCCCCTGCGTGACGGACTTTCTGTGATTTCTAGGACGTCAAGTCTTGACAGGAAACTCGATTTTTTTTTTTAACCTCATGAACGATTAATTATTTCTTCAATATTCGCCCAAGCTATTCCATGCTTTGACGTGTATAATAATAATTATTATTTACGTCAACTTCGTTCAACTGAGACTAATTGGAATGGGTTATCTAGAGGCTATTATACCAACAATGTCGCTGTAATTTTCTTGGAATTTACGTTGACCCAATCTTTATATTCTATTATTTCAACTCGATCTATTGGCAATTTACTTCACGAATATTGTAGCTGAATAACTGTACAGTTGTTGTGCAAGTTACAGGATATTTACACACATTTGTGATAACAATAACAGGTTGATTTGTATATAGGCTAATCCAAACTTTATATTTACACGAGACACCATTTGAATATCTACCAAATATTGAACTAGTTGTCTTCCCAATGACGGCTAACAAAGTTAGTTCAAATGAAATAATAATACACAATGGCAGCATGACATTCCTTATTTGATTGTTACCAAAATCGATACTTACATTTACGTTAAGGTCAAGGTCGCTATTGACTGAAATCAGACCTCGGCGGTTTGAGGTTTAGAGAGATGATTGAGAATTAAATCGAAAATAACACTTTTGGTCTATTTTGGGTCAAAAGATTTTGTATAACCGATCTTATGAATCAAGTCAATTCATATAATGTAGATGGAGTTATTTTCCCCACACAATAAACACTGGGGGGGGGGTGGACTGGTGACCATGTGGGTTAAGGCATGGGTACATCTACCATCTATCCCGTAAGCTGAAGGTAAAAATAGGTGCAGGCTCGATCCCGCCAATAGAGAACATCAGTTCAAGAGTTCCCTACCAGAGCGTGCTAGTGCCTCAGTGCTGGGGGATTAGCGGGAGTCTTGATGAGAATATATACCCGTGACAACCCCTTGGGATGGCTCACTTAGATCCCCCACCTTTGGTGCAATAAGGCCCGCCAGTCTGCTTGAGACAACTCATTCCAGTCCTCCTCGGTTAACGGTGGTTGTGCGTCGAGCTAATCACGTAAACTCTGATCGCTCGAGAGTGGCTAAAGATCTCAAATCTCAGAGGTCTGTAATCTTATTAGATTTTATTAAAAAATAATCAACTCCAACTTAAGCGATTGTCATGATAACATATTGTTTTATTTATTTTGGAGCATTCGTTACGAGGTGACATTGCTGAAATAACCTAAGAGAGTGAAAAAATAAATGTGAACATCAATATAAAAAAAAATACATTAACACAAAAAACGAAAAAATCAATATTAGCAAAAAAAGAACACTAACAATAATAATAAATATATAATACAAGAATGTAAATAACAAAACACCTCAGCAACAGTAACAAGAAAACAAATTTATCAAAAACTTTAGGAGAATATATTACATCTAAGAGCAAAAAAGTACAATACTAATGTGTTATTGAATGCGAAACATAAAAGTAGGAACCAAAAAAATAGATATGGACGACAAATAGAAAATATTAAATTAATAAATAAGACCTAAAATGTTTTTAAATAGTTGATTATTTTTAAAAAAAAGTAAGGAATAAATTTGCTAAATCATATTGTTTTCACTGTACCTTTAGGGAAGTCACAATTCCATAGCTAGTTTTTAGCAGATTTCTCTTAAAGGAAATCAGCTATTGAGGTCGTACTCATGACGCGATTTTCGAAAAAATTTCTTCAAATGTCCATCGATCCTACCCAGGAGATGACGAAAATGTGGTCCGTTCAAAATGTTATATACATATATATATATCTATATATATATATATATATATATATGCCTGTTAACGCTCTAGCGGTCGCAATTTTTGTTTGATCTTTACAAAATTCAATATTTTACCGTTTTATGTAAAAAGACAGATCAAGTTCGTTAATGGCTGAAATCGGACTAGAGGAAGGGAGCGTTTAGAGGGGGGATTTTCGAAAATTCGAAATATCTCCATTACTATATGTCGGATCGAAAAATTGTATAGAAACAATCATATTGAAAAATACATTTACTATAAATATTGTTATATACATTTATTCTCTATCTTGAACATTAACCGAGATATTTGCATTTTTATGAAGTCAGTAGGACATGTGGTCGGGTATAGTTCGGATTAGGTCGGCCGTTTCCGTAACTGATCGGCTCACGTGGAATCTTCTTCTAACCTTACCTGTCGTTTCTTACCTTACCTTACCTTCGGTACTTTGTGAGATTTATGCAAATACTTTCTGTTCATCCGCCCCTCTCCTTCTTTAGTTCTTGGACTACTAAAATTTGAGCTATTAAACTATAAATTATTCTTACAATTCAGAACCGTTTCAGTTGGAAAGTTGTATTAATTAACTGACAGATTTCTCATTACCGTTTGTACTCGTATTTAATCACGGTGGTATTGTGTTACTAGTATGCAGATTTCTCTATTGTAAAACTTCACATCGGAAATCTGCGTAGTTTACGCAGCCCCTGCGTGACGGACTTTTTTTTTTTTTTTTTGATGCCTTTGTAACTTTATGAAATGCCTTACACATGGAAAATGTGCTTAGATTACTCATCATCTGTGAAAGAACATTTTTTATTAGTAAAGCCCTATTATGATATAGTGTTACTTCAGTAAGAGGATATGACATCAGTTTCCTAATTTCATATATTTTTTATAGTATCTGCAGTTTTACATGATAATTTATTTCTTATACTTTATGTTAACTAATCAAGTACTTCTTTTTAAATCAATAAAAATAAAAACTATTTAATGGCTACCGAAAATGTCGCTGTGTATTAAAGTACAAAGATTTATTTTTATAATATCAAAAATGAGATTGCAATAAAATTTAAGTATTTATTATTCCATCTTTATTTTGAGTTTTATTGAACAATAAAAACTTTATTTATTGTATTGTCTAAATGTTTTATGGTACAAACAAGTTCTGCAAAATTATAATAGTGAGTATTTGTATTTTCTTTTGTGAAGGCAATAAAAACACGAACCATAATTTATTTGTGAATCATAAATGAGAACAGAATGTAAAATAAATCAGCTAAGAGTTTAAATCCTGTTAGAATGAATGGCCTTTAATGACAACTGACATAGAGAATAATTTATCGGTACAAGCTATAATGCTGTTCCAATAAAAAGAATATACGTTTGATACATAAAATTATAAAGTCGGTTTGTAATAAGAATATTCCCTTTCAAGATACCGCAATAAAAATAAATAAATAATGCCTTTCAATATTAATGGGAGATAAGTTTCAATAGCCGCCTCCCAACATTTGAGTAATAAACGTAAATAAACAGGTTCCTAGAGCATTTTTATTGCGAAGGAGACAGTTTACGATGGAAACGACTGCGGACATGTCATTGGTCTAGTTATGTATCTATCAATGATAATATATGGTCATTGATTAGTGATAACATATGATATCAATATTGGAAAGGCAGCTCTATCTAGACGGCCATATAGGGCAGTCAGCGCCTACTCGTCGACGCCTTATTATGACCTATATAGGCTATGTACTATAATACTCATATACAACACAAACCCTTTAGCAGATTTCCCTGAAGGGAAATCAGCTACCTCAGGTCGTACACATGACGCGATTTTCGAAATTTTTCTTCAAATTTCCATCGATCCTACCTAGGAGATGACAAAAATGTGATCCGCCTGAATAATATGTATATATATATATATATATATATATATATATATATATATATAAAATTTTAATCTCTGTCTGTACATTGATTTTTCTTGAAATTTCACGATAACTTTTCGTTTCACATGTCATAGACACCATCTGCATTTTGTTTCTTTCGTGTGTGTTTGCTTGTTTGTTACCTTTCACGCATAAACGGCTGAACCGAATTTTATGAAACTTGGTATTTATATTTACTACTAACCCAACTAAGACTTTAGGCTATGTTAATATTCTCTGAGACGAACAGGAATGGGGGTTATAAGGAAGGGCTGAAAATTAAAAATAGCGATATTTCGTTTCCCTATTTCATTTTCGGGCAATTATGCACATAACAAAAGTCGTTTATTTTGTTATTTGGAGTAACTTTTGTTATATACACTTTTGTCTTACACCTAAGTATAAATGAGTTATACGTTAAAAACTAAAACTACTGCGGAAGTCAACAGTTTTATTTGGCACAAAATTCAACCAAACTAAACCAAACTCGGTATGTGAGTTAGCACTAACGCCTTCCTTATAATAAGCCATACTAACATTTCTAGGGACGGGCAGGAGTGGGGGTTTATAAGGGAGGCCTGAAATTAAAAATAGTGATATTTTCGTTTCCTATTGGGGTTTCGGTAAAATATGCGCATAACAAAAGTTGTTTATTTGTTATTTAGAGAAACTTTTGTTATATACAATATCGTCGTATACCGAAGTATAAAGGCGTTATAACGCTAAAACCTATAACGGAAGTGAAAAATTTTATTTAGCACAAATGACTAAACTGAACTAAATAAAACTCGGTATGTGTATTAGCACTAACTTCTTCATTTTAATAAGCCATGCCAATATTTCTAGGAACTAGCAGGAGGGGGGGGGTAATTAAGGGAAGCCTGAATTTACAAATTTTATTATTAACAAATCCACAGAAACGACGGGTAATTAACCCTAAACACTGGGACGGGTAAATGTCAAAATATTGTGCAAAGTAAAGCCTTGTCAAAAAAAATACCATCACCATCCAGCCTCAAATGAATTCCGGGCGAAGCCGGGTATCCTGAGCTAGTATATGTATATATATATATATATATAGATATATATATATATATATATATATATCTGTTACCAAAACTCGGAATTAGTCGTGTTATGTAAAATGAAAGTTCATTAACGGCTGAAATCGGACCAGAGGGGAGGGAGAATTTTGAAAATTCAAAATATCTCCGTTACTGTCCGTCGGATCAAAAAATTGTATAGGACCAATCTTATTGAAAATGAAAAGATCTATAAATGTTGTTATGTACATGTTTTCAATATCTTTAATATTAACCGAGATATTTGCGTTTTTTTTAGTTTTCGGGCTTCAGTAAACCCCCCCCCCACTCCTACTTATGTCATATCAACAATAAGCTGTTATATTTTGAAGCACTTTATTTAAAGCCTAAATAACAAATATTTTTATCATTGACCGTTTACGTCATGATATAAATGAGAATACGGGAAGCAAGTGGGAAATCTGCTTAGCTAACGCAGCCCCTGCGTGACTGAGTTTTACTCTATCATGAATATTAATCAAGATTTTTGCATTTTTGAATTTTCAGCCTTCAGTAAACTTCCACATTTAGTCATCGCACTTTAACAATAATTGAATATATCACGGAACGTCGTATTCCAAGCTTAAATAACAAATATTGTTTTCAACTGATCTTTACTAGTCGAGTTACATGTTGTATGATGACATCAACTGAGATCTTATTGACTGCCCGCTTCTACCCTTCGGAATTTTTTCTGGAGATAGACAATATATGGTGGGATGAGATCACTAAGCGTGTCATTCCACCAGAATTTGTGGCAGAAAGCAAAGCGGACATGCCACTGCTGTAGTTAGATTAGCGGCAGTATGTGATATCTGGTGAAGGTTGCTCCTACAACTCGACCATATATGGCCACTCTCACGGCCACGTTCTGACTTATCTGTATGATTCAAAAGTGTCATCTTTTTTTTCTCTCGGATCGATAGGAATTTGCAAATGAATTCATTTTTTTGTTATTAAGAATATTACAGTCTTGCACCAAATGCATTTGGTAATGTGATATGTGCAATTCCATCGTCCTCCATCACTCTCGACAGAAGCTACAACCGTCACCACAATGAGGGGACCAGTTTCTCCTTGCCTGGCAAGGAAATCAAGAAAAACATATAGTGTATACCTTCGACCGTTTTTTTTTTTTTAATAATAAAGCCTTAAATTAATTTAAAAAAAATTCTTTAATTCTATTTAACATGAAGAGCGGCCTGCGTTTCTCTGTCCTCCTGTTTTTTGTTGTGTTTTGTGTTCCGTTCCCTTAGGTTTGTTATTTATATTATTTTGTGTGTGTCGATTTTTATTATGTTGTTTATTTGTTTTTGTTTTTTTTCCCAATCATTAAGAAGAGCCATGTCACTGTAGTTGCGGGGCTCTATATAACAAATTAAATTAATAAATATTAAATTAATTATTGGGTTAACTCTGGAATTAGCACGATTCTGGGGAAAAAATATATGTACAATATATTTATATATAAAGCGCTTCATTCTTATTTTCACATTTACAAAAAATCGTTGTACACAAACTAGACCTGTTTTCTTCCCCAATGCGTTTACTTAAACAGAGTGCACAAGGAGCGCAACAGCTCCTTCTTCAGTGCATTTAGACACTAAACCCCCTTGAATATCAAGCACACAACATTATTTCAACTGTTAAAAAAAAAACATTTTACCTTAGAGTTGAAAAATCGAAATGAAAATAGAGTCTAAAAAATCTTCATAAAAATAGTACGCGTGTCTTTTTTATTCCTTTTGATATTGATTCTTCCTCTACAACCCAGCTTTCCTTTGAATAATTTGGAAAATAGTGCCATAAGTTTTAAGTAAATAAATTTATTTCAATAACTGTTTAGTATTACTTTAATTTCACTCATCATCATTTGTATAATAGAGTTATTCAGGAACATGAAGAATTCCTTAAATGTCCAGCAATCCGAAATTGAGGTCCGTTCAAATTATATATATATATATATATATATATATATATATATATATATATACACACACAGACACACACACACACTCACACACACACACACACACACACACACACACACACACACAAAACACACACACACACACACTCAGTTTTAAATGGACCTCATTTTTGTCATGTCCTGGATAGGATCGATGGCCATTTCAGGGAATATTTCGGAAATCCACGACCTCACTAGATCTCCACGAGTACGACCTCAATAGATGATTTCCGTTTGGGGAAATCTGCTGAAACACTGTAAAGTTTATATAACACATCTAACATTTGGTGTAGGTTTCCACGAATGTTGTGCTTCCAATGAAGTAACATTTTGCTCTAGTTTTCCTTATCATTTCGTGAAATCAATAAATAGTTACTCCAATTAATAAGAAGAAACGAAAAGGGTCCTAGAGAGTCCTGGTTGGCCGAGTACTTTGATAATGGTTACCTCTTTCCGGAAACTCAGATGAGAATAAATGTGTCTGAGTGTCTCAGGTGCCTGTGAAATGTGCACATGACCCCCCCCCCCTTTGAAAAGTTGGTCTCTCCCAGAGGAAAAACGGCCCTAGCTCGCCTGTAAATATTTTGTCCCCTTTAAGGCATTTCTGTGGAATTTCTGCGAAATGTGCGGCTTTGGACGTTTGTGGCCTCTGTGTTTGTGAACCGTGAAAGGAGTAATGTTCTGAAGAATTTTATAGAAGCCAGTTTATTTGGGTAATAGCTCATAACAGTTTATAATAAATAATACAACTCTGATTAAAATAACTCCCAGGAAAATGTAAGTAATCATACAGGCAATCAAAAGAAAATTAATTTTGAAAATAAAAAATATACTAGAACAAAATGTACTTTACATTGAATTACAATCCCACAGTAACCAGGGAGATCACACCAATATGTAAAAATATTGGACAAATCACAAGGAAATATCCAAACAGAATGAAAAATGGCATTAGTCACATAATGGGTAAATAGAATTCAATATAATTTTATTTAATAGATATTACATTTTTTATAAATTCCTACCTCTTACCGCCCCCCACCTCGCTCCCACTGGTCCGATTTTAGCCGTTAACGAACTTGATATTCATTTTTACTTAAAACGTTTAAATATCGATCAGATAAAAATTGCGAGCGTAGAGCGTTAACAGATATATACCTTTATACACATATATATATATATATATATATATATATATATATATATATATATATACGTATAATACTACTGTACGTGTATATATCACTGAACTCCTAAACAGCTGTACCGATTTGAATGAATTTAGTTTTTATGCGTTTGGGTGACGCACCGGATGGTTTAGATTCACAAATCAGCCCGGCAGATGGAACAGGAGTGGGGGTTTAAGGCAGTCCTAAAATGAAAAAATTGCGATATTTTGTTTCCTCTTGGTTTTTCTGCAAATATGCACAGGATAAAAGTTGTTTGTTTTGTTATTTAGAGTAACATTTGTTATATTCACTTTTGTCGTATAACTAAAGTATTAACGAGATATACTCTAAAAAACTAAAGAGGGAAACAACAATTTTATTGGACACTAACGATTGAACCGAACTTTAAAAAACTCTATATGTAAATTAGCATTAATTCTTCCATGATTATAAGCTTTATTAAATTTTTGATGTTTGTACGGGAGTGGGGGTTATTAGGGAGGCCTGAATAAAAAAATCGCGACAGAAGCGATATTTATTTTCTATTTGTTTTTAGGCAAACGTACACATAACAAAAGTTGTTGTTTTTGTGTTATTAAAAGTAGCTTTCGTTTATAATATTATTAAATTTAATATCATAATCGCTTGAAATATCATGTCTGTCGGGTTTTATATATATATATATATATATATATATATATATATATATATATATATATAAACGGACCTCATTTTTGTCATCTCCTAGGTAGGATCGATGGTCTTTTGAAGACATATTTTTTGAAAATCCCATCGTGACTACCACCTCAATAGCTGATTTACACTGAGGGAAATCTGCTAGTACGAAATTTGGGCGAAATGGAATTGGGGAGAGGGATTTTGAAAATTCAAAATATCTCTTTTAATATGTGTCGGATTGCATAATCTTATAGAACGAATCTTGTGAAATCATTGATTTCCACAATTATTGTTTTATAGACAAATATTAAGTGAGTTATTCGTAAATTCTTGTTTTTATTAATCCCCTGCTTCCACTCTTCAGATTTTTACTTGGACTTTAGAAATAGAGAATTTATGGTTAGATGAGACCACAAGTCTTCCATCGAGAGTGGGAAATCTGCTTAGCTTACGCGGCTTCAGCAAAACGGACTTTTAGACGGAACTTCCCTTAAGTAATATCAGCTCATAAATAAATAATATTGAAAATAGAAATTATCTTTGTTATTATGAGTTGGATTGGATAATGTTATAGAACCAATCTTTTTAAATTGTTGTTCTATATATTTTTTCATAACTCAAATACTAAGTGAGCTATTCCTATTTTCAGTCTTCATACCCCTCCCCTCTTCTACTCAGCGAAGTTTAATTAGAAATTGAGAATATATGAGGAGATCAGATCAGTAGCGTGTCGTCGTACCAGAACGTCGGAAATCCGCTTTGTTTACGAAGCCCCTGCGTGACGGACTTTTCTTAAAGTATGAGAGTGGAACTGAGCATGAATTCCGAATTAAAACATATTGCACTACTGAACATGCCCACTTAGCCATCCACCTCGTGCAAAATTTTCTTAGTTTGTCGAGTCACTTCCTCGACGGATATTGTAGTTCGAGATTTTAACGCAGTTCATGCGTTTTGACCTCCACTGAATAAATCTTGACGAGTTTCCAAGTAACGTCCTCTTTCTTCTACTCATTGGAATTTTAGCAGATTTCCCTTAAGGGAAATGTGCTATTGAGGTCCTACTCATGACGCTATTTTCGAAATATTTCTTCAAATGTCCTTCGATCCTACCCAGAAGATGACGAAAATGATGACGTCCGTTCATAATTATACGTATTTGTCTGCTTACGCTCTAGTGGTGGCAGTTATTATCGATACCAAACTCGATATTTAATCGCTTTATGTAAATTGAAAGATCAAGTTCGTTAATGGCTGAAATCGGACCAGTGGGAGGGAGGGAATTTTCAAAATTCGAAATATCTCCATTACTATAGGTCGGACCGAAAAATTGTATAGAAATAATCTTATTGGAAATTAAATATACTGTAAATATTGATATATACATTTATTCTTTATCTTGAATATTAACCAACAGGGTGGTAACCTGTAGATAACCCGTCCCAATTAGCCTGAGTTGCAAAAAGTGTACGTTAATAAATAAATAAAATAAAATAAAAATATTAACGGAGCTATTTGCATATTTCAATTTTCAGACTTCAGCATACCCTCAGATAATTAACCATATTATTCGAAGCTTAAATACCAAATACTGTTTTCAACAGATCTTTATTGTGCGAGATAAATGTAAATATGTTATTGAGCTCCCCACACGGTCTTAAGTTCTTGGACTAATAAAATTTGATTTATTGAGATAAAAAGTTGTTTGATTCATTATAAATTGCAGTACTAGGATTTAGTAAATAGTTTTCAACGAAATTAATGTCCTATATTCAGATTTATTTCAGTAATTGGTTTTCTTTCCGGTGAGAGGTTGCAGACCAGTGTGTTTTTTTTTTTTTACATTTCAGGCGCTTCCCATCGAAAGGTTACCAAAATTGATTGAACCCTATTACCGTTTTGTATTTATTCACTTAATATGCATGGTGCTGCTGTGTTACCAATATGTAGATTTCTCTATTGTAAAACTTCAAGTGGGGAATCTGTTTAGTTTACGCAGCCCCTGAGTGACACATTTTAATTTGGATATACAGAATATATGGTAAAATTCCTCCTAGTGATATACATTGAAATATTTTGACGCTTCCTTTTAATTAGTAGAAATTAGTGACACTTCAAAGAATGTTTAGGTATGACAACTTTAGAATTTACTGTATGTTGGGGAAAGTACGCCCCTATGACAAGTCTTCTTGCTATCAGTCGCGGCCTCTCACGTTCTTATAAACCCCTTTTTTTCTTCCGTCCTCTCCGTTTGTCCGTTTTTAAGTGTGTCTTCTTTTCCATTATACCTTTCTTGCTCAAGGACCTCCCCTTTTAGTTGTGGCTTTTTGTACGTGGGAAAGGAGTTGTTTTTGTTTTGTTGCGTAAGGAGCGGTGAAAGAAAAGGCAATAGGCATCCTTCTTTCGATTATGACATTTTCTCTTTATTGTAGCTACAATAGGCGGGATTCATGTTGCCCTCTATCAGACGCATACCAACTTCTATTTTACGTCCTGTATGTACATATATATATATATATATATATATATATATATATATATATATATATGTATACAGAGGACGTAAAATATGTTCCTATATATATTAGCGGACCCGACAGACGTTGTCCTGCGTGATATTTCAAGCGATTAGGATATTAAATTTAATAATATTACGTTTAAAACGGCAGCTACTTTTTATATCACAAAGAACAACTTTTGTTATGTGCACGTTTGCCTAAAAACAAATAGAAAATGAAATATCGCGAATTTTTTATTCAGGCCTCCCTATAACCCTCACTCCCGTTTGAACCTAAAAAATTGAATATAGCTTATAATCATGGAAGAATTAATGCTAATTTACATATACAGTTTTGTAAAGTTTGGTTCAACCGTTGGTGCCCCATAAAATTGTTGACTCCCACTTTAATTTTTTAGTGTATATCTCGTTTATACTTTGTTATACGACAAAAGTGAATATAACAAAAGTTACTCTAAATAACAAAATAAAAAACTTTTATCCTGTGCATATTAGCCGGAAATCCAATAAGAAACGAAATATCACTATTTTTAATTTTAGGGCTTCCTTACAACCCCAACTCATGGTCCATCTTCCGGGCTGATTTGTGAATCTAAACCACCCAAGGCGTCACCCAAACGCATACAAAGAAAATCATTCAAATCGGTCCAGCCGAATTTTATATATATATATATATATATATATATATATATATATATATATATATATATCTATATATATATATATAGTTACGTATATTACAAATATATTAGTTGATTGTTTGGTTTATTTTGAATTGAAAAATTTAAGAAACAAACTTTAACGTTTTTGTTATTACACATTTTATTTGACGATCTGTATTTTTATTTGGATACATCATTAATTATTTTGTCCGCTAATCACAATATGCACTGTTAACTTCACAACACCATAACTAATAATCACTCGAATCATTGATGTTCAACTAAAAACCGAACTGCCGGAGTTTTAAATACCCGACGTCAGCTCTAGTAGAATGGAGGCGCCAACTCGCCCGCTGGTTGGAGCTGGGTTCGTCTCCTAGAAGGTTCTAGATCCCCGCCCTAGGTCCATGTAAGCTAATATTTTGCAGGGATGTCCTCATTTACTTTGTAGTTCTTGAAAACTTGATAAAATATACATAATTTTCAAGTAGCCAGAAAACCCCTCTAGAAGACCAAAGGATTCATACTTGGCAACAGTATATATACATACATACATATATATTTATATTATGTGTGGGTTTGTGTGCGTATTATGCATGGAAAAATTTGTCGACGCTGCCCTATTCAGACTGCAGAGTACATTAAAGTTTTTGTATTCTCTATTATGCTCTGTAATTCCTATTTTTAATTAGGCAGCTTATGCATGATACTGATATGTAGGGCTTACCTCGAGTGGAGTGTTCTGGAGTGTCAATTGCTGATACCTTTATTGTTAGGTCGCCTGAAACTGGTGAGGATCCACTGGATGTCCTTTTTTTTCCCCTCCCCATAGTAACCCTATGAGGAGTTATTTACTTGAATACATGTTCCATTGCCACATGGTATATTACATGTATGATTTTGTTTCAGTACATTTTTATTTTATAATATATACACGTTAATCAACAATCTACTCAAATATAGTATAAAAAAAGGATTAATTATAAATCTGTATGTCCTTCTCGTGGAAGTCTAGATTTCCTGATCAAGGGAAAAATTACAGATGCAACCAAATTAACGTTTTCCTTAATTAAGTGGGGCGAGGAAGTGAATTCATAAAAATAAATCATTCTATCCTTGATCTCTGAATACTAAAAAAAATTACATTTATATAAATGTTTCGACGAATTTTCTAATTAGTTAAAAAAAATCAAATGATTAAATACAAAATTTTTGTATTGACAAACTTTTCCCTGCTGGTTTTAATATAGCATTTTCTCCGTTCTTTCCCTCTTGTCCATGATTTTTTTTTTCTCTCTTTCTAATATTTTTACTTTATTGAAAGCTGTATAGTGAATTTATTAGGTCATTATTTCACAAGTAATATTTTCTTACTAGGTTTCCCGTTGTCTGTTCAGTCATGGTGATACAGCTGAGTTACTTAAATGAATATCTTTAATATAATTTTTCGTAGACCTCTTCACCGGGAAAAATATTCTTCTGACATTCTGCTCCAGTTCTATTCAATTCTATTTTTTTTATTTTATTTATACATTGGAGCTTCGCCGCTGTGGCAATGTTACTCAGGAAAAAAAAATAATTTTAACGAAAACAAAACCACAAAACAGAAACTGAAATCGAAAAAAAAACAGAAATGGGGAACAAAAAAAAGAAATGCAACACACACACACACACACACACAGAAAGAAAAATGGAAAACAAAAAACAGAAAAGGAACACAAAAAGAGAATCGAGCACAAAAAAAGAAACAAACAAAAGATAGAATCCAAAAATAACTACAAAAACTGAAACGTGATAATTGATAAACGAAACATAAGAGTCACATTAGATAATAGGGAAAACAAATAAAAAATATTAAACAAAATATAATACAAATAAATAAATTGATAGATAAAATTGAATATGAATCTAATGAGATGTGTTATCTTAACGTTCTTTTCGTTCATAGGATATCTAATTTACAGCAACTTTCAGTTCGCGTTAGTATTGTTTGATTAAGAGTGTTGGCCCCCGTGTCGGAGCCTGATAACTTGATTTATCACGTGCTTGGGGAGACTAGTAACCCCTGTTACCTTTCTCGGTTGAAGAATTTTTTTAACATTTATTTGCATACAGTGGATTCCAACAATGTTAATGACCCACATTTTGCCGCATTTATGAAAGAGTGTCTAGAGGATGAAAGCAATGGAAATTCTGGTGATGATTCAATTGGTGAAGAAGATATCTTACAGGAAGAAATTGATGTTGATGACATAATAGAAGGATACTCTTCAGAAGAGGAGGAAGAAACGTCATCATCTTCGGACACTGTAAGGTAAAAATGGTCATGTATAGTCACTGAAACGACCTAAACCAACCAGAACACAAGCCCCTCCCTCGAGTAAAACCCAAATATCACATCTGAACTTGCCCTAAACTTACTTATTGACCCAACTATAGTTGAATGAAATGTTCAATTTACAAACCTGGAAATATGTATTCGTCGTGAAAATTACATCTATGCACACGAGTAAATGACAAAATGTGAAAACTGCTAGTAGGAAATGCGGAAAACCTACGTGCAGCGAGCATCGCAAGTAAGTGTGAAGCAACTGCTTCAAGTAGTGATTTTTCAATCTATTTTTCATTTATCAGTTGTCGATTGTATTAATACTAATTTAATATAAATATCAAAATGTAAATAAATCATTGAGTTAATATTAATCTCCTTTATTGATTAAATAATCCCTTGGGGTGACTCGTCACCCCATGTTATCTTTCTAAGGTTATAAATAGCGTTACCAGCAGAAGGTTAAGAGACTATTTTTCATGATTTTAAGTTGGTGCATAACTCCCGGAGAAAATAATATTTCACAGCGGATTGAGAAAACAGAGTAAACATTGAAATTTAGCCCACACATTGAGGATGTAGAACTGTTTTAGCAGATTTTCCTTAAGAGAAATCAGCTATTGAGCTCGTACTCATGAAGCGATTTTCGAAATTTTTCTTCAAATGCCCATCGATCCTACCTAGGAGATGACGAAAATGAGGTCCGTTCAAAACTGTATGTGTATATATATATATATATATATATATATATATATATATATATATATATATGTATGTTAGAGATCTAGCGGTCGCAATTATTATTTAATCGTTACCAGACTTGATATTTAGTCGTTTTATGTAAAAAGAAAGATAAAGTTCGTTAACGGCTGAAATCGGACAAGTGGGAGGGGGGGGGGTTTAGAGGGGGAGAATTTTGAAAATTCGAAATATCTCCGTTACTATAAGTAGGATCTAAAAACTGCATAAACTCAATCTTATAGAAAATTAAATATACTATAAATAATGTTATATACATTTATTCCCTCTCTTGAAAATTAGCGGAGATATTTGCATTTTTCAGCCTTCAGCAAAGCCCCACTTCTACTCATGTTACATAAACAATACTGGGTTATATAATAAACCACATCTTTCGAAGCTTAAATACCAAATATTGTTTTCAAGAGACCTTTATTATACAAATATGTATTGGTGACCCCCCCCCCCCCAAGCTTAAGTTTTTGGACTACTTTATTTGATTGATTGAGATAAAAATCATTCTTATTTATTATAAATTACAGTACTAGATATAGTAAATAGTTTTCAATAAAATTAATACGTTTTATTCGGATATATTACAGAAATTGTTTTTCTTTCCGGTAAGAAGTTGGCAGAACTGTTTGTTTACATTTCAGATGCTTTCCGTCGGAAGGTTTCGTATTATCGTTTGTATATAATCACTTAATATTCACGGTGTTGTTGCGTTACCGGTATGTCCATTGTAAAACTTCACGCGGGAAATCTGCTTAGTTTACGCACCCCCTGCGTGACAGACTTTATATACCGTCATAATTAAAGCTTTATCGTCCGTTTAAAATTGATAACGCGTATTTCAAATATTGCAATAGGTGAAGATCAATTGGTTTATTTGGTCTTTATGAACACATTTTGAAGAAATCTATACATTTTAAAGCAATATTATATCTTTATCATAATTTAAAATATATTTCTAATGTCTACCGATCCTGCCTAGTAGAAATGCAGTTTGTCCAAACAAAATTGATTTATATTCATATAAAAGTACCTTTTTTTACAGAAGGCTTGCAAAATATTTCCTACATCATTGACAGATCGATCATATACAATACTAGCCAAGGTACCCGGCTTCGCTCGGGAAATCATTTGAGACAGAAAGATTTTATTTTGTTTTTGGCAATGCTTCTATGTGTAGAACGCACTTTTCTACGCGCCGTCTAGGCGCACTTTTCCCCTTAAGGGTCCCTTGGGCGGCTTTCGGAAAAAAAAATTTTAGGTTTGAAGAATAAATGAAAATAAGTCTCTAATCATTCCTTCTCCACTGTTTGACACACCGTGAATAATTCAAATCATAATCATGGATAGCATTTATTATAATTAAATATCATCTATAATGTACGTATTTTGTATATACAATATACCCGGCAATGCCCGGGAAATCATCGTTGACTGACTAATGATTGTATTTTTATAGAAAATCGTTGAAAAACCAATTGGAATCGGAATATCACAATTTTTCATTTCAGGCCTAACTCATAACCCCCACTCCCGTCTGGACCTAAAAATTTCAATATATCTTATAACCATGGAAGAATTAATGCTAATTCACATTCCTAGTTTTTTTAAGTTCAGTTCAACAGTTAGTGCCCAACAAAATTGTTGGCCCCGCTCTAGTTTTTAGTGTATATCTCGTTTATACTTTGTTATACGACAGAAATGAACATAACAAAAGTTATTTTAAATAACAAAATAAACAACTTGTGCCATGTGCATATATGCAGAAAAACATATAGAAAACGAAATACCGCTATTTTTAATTTCAGGCCTCCCTTACAACCCCCACTCTTGCCCGTCCCTAGAAATGTTAGTATAGCTTATTCTAATAAAGGCATTAGTGCTAATAGCATACCGAGTTTTAT
This sequence comes from Riptortus pedestris, assembly GCA_019009955.1. NCBI lineage: Eukaryota > Metazoa > Arthropoda > Insecta > Hemiptera > Alydidae > Riptortus > Riptortus pedestris. The sequence goes on from CM032228.1 coordinate 42,686,111, forward strand.
TGAGTTTGGTTGAGTCTTTTGTGCCAAAGAAAATTGTTGACTCCCGCTATAATTTTTAGCGTATGACGCTTTTATACTTCGGTATACGACGATCGATAGTGTATATGACAAAAGTTACTCTAAATAACAAAATTAACAACTTTTGTTAGGTTTACATTTGACGAAAAACCAATAGGAAACGAAATATCACTATTTTTAATTTCAGGCGTCCCTTACAATCCCCACTCCTGTTCGTCTCAGAGAATATTAATATAGCCTAAAGTCTAAGTTGGGTTAGTAGTAATATACATACCAAGTTTCATAAAATTCGGTTCAGCCGTTTATGCGTGAAAGGGTAACAAACAAACAAACAGACACGAAAGAAACAAAATGCAGATATGGTGTCTATGACATGTGAAACGAAAAGTTATCGTGAAATTTCGAGAAAAAAATCAATGTACAGAGGTTACAATTTTATATATATATATATATATATATATATATATATATTCTTTAAAAGTCTCTAACTTTTTCCTATTTCATGTATATTACCCAATATTTTGTTAAAAATGAAGATGGGTAAAATATAACTTAATATTAGTGGGTTTCTAGAAATTAAAATGATGCAATTCTAAAAATAAAACTCTTATCAGTCAGAAATACTCAAAAGATAGGAAGAATTTAATTAAATTAATGCACTGTGCGCAATAATTTGTGGTCGTTTATCAGTTTTATGATACTAATTTGAGAACCTTAGATTACTGATATGTTTCCAAGTATGAAGAGGCTTAGAGTCACTTATAAATGATTAGAATGTGATTAATAAGGCTGATTCACTTTTTGATGTCTACTTTTATATCAATGAAGCTATGTTACCTGTTGTAAAGTGGTTAAAGCTTATTCCTATCAACATAGTATAAGTCAGTCACGCAGGGGCTGCGTAAACTAAGCAGATTTCCCACGTGAAGTTTTACAATAGAGAAATCTCCCTACTAATAACGGCAGTAGTAACGAATCTCTAAACCAATTCACGAGGGACAAACAGTTACGGAAACGGACGAACTAGCTTTCGGCGGAAATTCCCGAATATAGCCGACTTCTGCCGACCACAAATGAAAATATTTTGGTTAATATTCAAGATACAGAATAAAAGTATAGAACAATATTTATAGTAAATTTAATTTGCAATAGGATTGATTCTTTACAATTCTTCGATCCGACGCATAATAACGGAGATATTTTGAATTTTCAAAAATCCCCGCTCTATACCCCCCTCCCACTGGTCTGATTTTAGCCATTAACGAACTTGATCTTTCTTTTTACATAAAACGATTAAATTTCGAGTTTTGTATCAAACAAAAATTGCTTTATGACATTTTTCAAAAATCGCGTCATGAGTCCGAGAACTCAATAGCTGTTTCCCTTTAAGGGAAATTTTCTAAAATTGGGTGCGAATGCTAAGCAGATTTCCCACGTATTGGTAAGACCAACTAGTGATCTTATTTCACCACGTATTCACTATTGCTATGTTAAATCCCGATGAGTAAAAAGGGGGTGGAGGTTAATGAAGACTGAATGCAAGAAAGTGAGAATAACTTGTGAAATAGTTTAACAAGATTGGTTTTATAACATTTTACTGCCCGACTCATAATAACGGGTATATTTTGAATTTTCAAATTCCCTCGCCCTCTAAACCCACTCTATTTAATGGCCGATTTAGTCAATAACAAATACGATCTTTATTGTTGACTGAGCGCTTAAAGCGAGTATGAAACTTTAATACCTAGTTGATAAAGTCTTCACATAATGAATTAGTATGTATCTCGCATAATGTCTCGTGAAAACAATATTTAAGATTTACGTTTAGAATGAAAAGGCTCATGTTGATATAGCAGCTTATTGTTAATATGACATAAATAGTATTGGGGGTTTACTGAAGGATCAAAACGTGAAATTCCAATTTTCTCAGTTAACGTTCATAATAGAGAAAATACGTATATAACAACATTTTTCTGTAATCGTTGAATAATGGTAACATTACTAAACTGAAATGAGTGAAGAAAGTGAAACATTTTGCAATAGAGTGAAGAAAGTGAATTGCCTTCTTAATTAGTAATAAGTATAAATTAAAAAATAATTTGCAGTTGGAAATTAAATGCTTTTAAATGTTTCTTAACATTGTAAGAATTTATTTTAACAAAATAAATTGAAATGTGAATGAATTATTGGTGGAAATAATCAATATATTTTAAAATTTAAATATAATAATAATTACCTTCCTTGTTTATAACCTGCACTTGTTTATAACTGCACTACTTCACAATCATCACTAGTTGTTTTATAACTATGCTTATAACCTTTCACAACCATGCTTATAACCTACCAACAACATACCATAATCTTCACAACATCCTAATTTTGTTCATATTCTGGTTAGATCTGATCATGTATTACACGATTACAGAAAAAATTTAATATTACACTCGTGACGAAAGTAGAATTTACAACTCTCGTGAAATTACCACACTCGCTTCGCTCGTGTGGGTAAACGTTTCACTCGAGTTGTAAAATGATCTACTTTCGTCACTTGTATAATAAATAACTATTATAGGTAATTACATTTGTAATAAGATTGGTTCTATACAATTTTTCAATCCGAAAAATAATAACGGAGATATTTCCAATTTTCAAAATTAACGAATTTGATTTTTAGTTTCCACGAAACTTTCACGTAGCACGTTTAGTAGTGATTTTACAAAAATATTGACCTCTAGAGCTGTAGCAGACAACTATACATACACACTTTTGAACGGATCTCACTTTCGTCATCTTCTAGATAGGATCGATGTACAGTTAAAGGCATTTTTCGAAAATCGCGTTATTAGTACAAAACATAAATAGATTTTGAATTAATTTATATTGTAATCTTTCTCTTCTGATAGTATCCGCAAATGTTATTTGAGTTACACCCAAAAGCACCTTATATTACCTTAATAAGAACTATAATTATTTAAAAAAGAAAAGAAAAAAAAGAGTAGCAATTTAATCTGATTATGAGATGATCAGGATTATCAAAGTTTGATTTGAAAATGCCTTGAGTAGGAGTTAATATTCGCGGTACAGCTGTATATATACATCTATAGCAAACAGCTTGGCAAACAAGATTGATTATATAACATTGTCTGATATGGTACATAGTAATGGAGATATTGAAGATTATCGGATATATACGAATATTGTCTATTCCAGCACTTCTACTCGCGCGGTTTTAGCCTTAGGGAAAAGTTTTACGTAACCAGTATTGTTGATAATGTAACTTCCTACAAATTTTCGTTCTCCATTTTTTGTCTACTTCTAATATTGTAATAATTAATTGTATCTCTGCTTTTCCAGAGATTATTTATTTATTTATTTGGAGCTTCGCAGCTGTGGCGATGTTGCTCGGGAAAAAAAACCCTGTATAAAATTGAAAAAAAAAAAAAAAAAAAAAAAAAAAAGAAACGAAACAAAATTAATTTAAACGAACATAAAACAACATAACAGAAATATAACATGAAAATTAGAAAAGTAACACGAAACAGAAATGGAACACAAAAACAGGTATGGAACAGAAACAGACAAACAGAATTGATACGAAAAACAGGGCTGGAATGGATCACAATACCAAATAGACAAACAAAACACAGAAATGGAAATCAAAAACAAAATGGTAAACAAAAACAGAAATGGAACACCAAACCAAACTACAGAAATGGAATATAAAACCAAAATGGGAAACAAAAAAAGAAGAAATGGAACACAAAAACAGAAATAAAACAAAAACAGAAATGGAACACAAAAACAAAAATGGAACACAAAACCAAAATGGGAAACAAAAACAGAAATGAAACATAAAAACAGAAATGGAAAAACAAAAACAGAAATGGAACGCAAAACAGAAATAGAAAACAAAAATGGAACTCAAATAATAGAAATTGAACAATAAGTAGAAATCAAACAATAAATGGAAATCCAACACAACAAATTGACAAACATAATATAGAATCCAAAACAAAAAATATTAAACAAGATATAATTAAATATATAAATTGTTGAATAAAATGGAATATGTATCTAAAATGAATTTAAAATAATTGAGATTTAGATCAGATATAAAACTCGTGTATCAGCGGAGTTGCATACTCAATATGAGTTACTGAACATACATAACCTTATTTCTTAACATCTCTTTCTTCCCTGAACTCAGAAAATAGGTTGTGAGATGACGTAATTTATTTGTCGTCCCAGCAAACTTTGTCTACTGTTCAGGGAAACGGTTAATGTTAATGAAAACTGCTTTCAAATTTTCCTATCTGTCTTCAACAGATCCTACCTACCAAGAATGAAAATGAGTCAGGGTAATTTTTTTTTATTTCAGGTTATTAAAATTATTTCTGACTAGAGGAGGTTCTTAGAAGTGCTTGGAAACTAGTTAGCCAAAGCCAGGTTCCTTATTAAAAAATGGATTATAACTGGAATAATTATATTTTTCATTATCAAAGCCTTTTGATTATAATTATTTTTATTACACATTCCATTGATGTTTCTATAAAGAAGATTATTACTTAATTTTAAATTGGTAACTGATTATCATTAATATAACCTCTCGTTTATATTGAAACATCGTCGTCAATAGTTAAACTCTGTTGGGCATTGACGTGATCTTTGAAAATGTTCTTAATTAAACGTCAAGCTGGTCTTTTGAAATGCCCCTGTTAAAACTTGATGAAGTTTCCTCTTTTTTGATAAGCTTAAATGGGTGCTTTATCCCGAAATTAGACACCGAATGTTTCCAAACTAACTTTACTTTCAGAATAAAAGTACATTTTGGAAGTTTCTTTATTGGCTTTTATACCCTCAAGGTTTTATTTTTACAACGGATGAGAAGTTTTCCACCTTTACTCTTTGAGTAACTCTGTAATGTCCTCAAAGTGGCCATAGTTCCTTTTTACCGGAGACGTCAAATTACAGGCTGTGATCTATGAGCTCTTTGCGAATCTAGACGAGAAGTAGAACTTTCTAGTTTAGCAGAATTGCATTTATATCTATAATAGTCTGCTGCATTCACTAAGTCGATTTCCCACGCCTTGAGAATACACTAGATGACCTCCTCGTTTTCAGAACCTTAAGTAAACAAAAAGTCCGTCACGCAGGGGCTGCGTAAACTAAGCAGATTTCCCACGTGAAGTTTTACAATAAAGAAATTTCAGAATAGAGAGTCAAACAGTTACGGGAACTGCCAGAACTAGCTCTTGACGGAATCTATCGACTAGACCCGAAGTTAGCCGATCTCATCTCAGAAGCTGAAAACAGAAAAATGCAAATATCTAGGTTAATATTCAAGATAGAGAATAAATGTATATAACAATATTTATAGTAAATTCAATTTGCAATAAGGATGGTTCTTTACAATTTTTCGATCCGATGCATAATAACGGAGATATTTTGAATTTTTGAAAATCCCCCTCTCTAAAACCCCCCTCCCACTGGTCCGATTTCAGCCGTTAACGAACTTGATCTTTCTTTTTACATAAAACGATTAAATACCGAGTTTGTTGACGATTAAACAAAAATTGCGACCGCTAGAATTTTAACAGACAAATATATATATATAAAACTGAAAATAAGTAGGGTAGCGATATAATAGGTTCATGGAAAAACCTTATGAATATAAGGGGGACTCGGAAAATTCGATTACCTCCCTTAGTATTCGAGTTATTGAATCGAAATACATGGAAGGAGGTTGTCGGACCCACAATATTTCAGATATTTTCCCATTTCAAAACATCACTCCTGATCCAATATTCGCTATTAACAAAATGATCCTTAGTTTTGGGTGAAGCGATTAAGCATCGGTAATGATCAAAGACAATTTTCAGTCTTACTTCGTAGTCTCTTTAGACTCCCGCCAGGGTTACAGTGAAAAATTAAAAGCATTGGATATCCAGCGAGTTCTTAAATCTTCATTTTCCCGGCAATACCAATCGCTCAAAGCACACTACGATGTGGAGAAGTACCTCATTTTTATTAACAACATCCACGTTACAAGAATCATAGCACAGTGCAGACTTTCTTCGGACAAGGTTCTCAAAATTTATTGGAACGCCAGTGCATACAAGCTTAACTGTGAGGAATTATGCACACATTAGCAATCTTCTTGAAGAGGAAACACTCCACCACTTCTTCTTCCGCTGCCCTATGTATAGCCACATCAGAAATGCATTCATTTCCAAACATATTAACTCAACCGATTCACCATATATACAGCTCAAGCAACTGTTCACAATAGAAGCCCAATCTAAGGCCTTTGATACCTATAAATTTGTTATTTATGCGCTTTAAGTACAAGCTTTCATAATGTTTGATTGATTTATCACTTCCTACACAAGTAGTAAATATTTCATTTATTATTATTATTATTTATATATTTTATTCATAATTAATATTGTGTCTTCGTAATTGATTGATGATTTAGAAGAATTGTCTCTTTATTTTGTCTATTATTTTATATATATATATATAAATATATATATATATATATATATATATATATATATATATATTATTTCATTTACTTATTATTATTTTTTTTTATTTAATTTTTTTTCTTCCCCTTAAATTTTTATTTTAATAAATTATCTTTAATATAAGCAGATTAACGGCATTTTACGTTCTTGTTTATTTTTCTTTCATTCTTTTTCTTTATTTTTATTTTTGTTTCTATTAATTTAAGATTACTTATGTATCAAATTTGAAGATCACCAAATGTTGAGTAAGCTATTTTAACTATAATGTAATTCATTGTTTATTAATATACTAATTATAGTCAAATTATTTATTTTATCAATCACCAACATTATTGTAGTACTTTAGAGAAGTGTTGTACCTACCTATTTGTTTTAAGTTTTTTTTTTTTGTAAAAATTCGGCCCTGTAAAAAATTTATACTTGAATACAGAATTTTTTTCTATATATAGACTCCCGCGAGGTTGTTTCGAAAAGTGGCTGTGTCATAATACTACCAAAAGGCAGAGGGTAGAAGAAATTCTTCTTTCTTAGTTGGAATTCTTCTTCTTATTTGGAATTGAATGACTAACTAATCATGTCTGCCTCCGCCTGTCAGAACGACTCCAGTTATGATTCCAGCTTCGGAGAACATCTGTTGCCTTTTATGATGCCCCCATCAGAAATTCAAGATTCCTGTAGTCGGGCTATGCCTCCCTTGACCTATGAGAGCTGACCGGAGCGTAGGAAGCAGACTCCGCAGAGACCAAACCAGGGCCTGTATGCTAATTCCCGATGCCGACATTATTAATGAAGACACTAAGCAAAAACTTGAAGAACCCAGATTATTAAAAGGGAATTGTCATGTTGGGTATGCGATAGCCATATCGATGAACGTAGCGTAGGATGGAGTATTTTCCCTGGGTGTCCTCTCGCCGGGCCTGTATGCTAATCTTAGAACATAAACCTCCCTCAGGAGACCTGCATTCTTCCCCCTGCAACCTGTTCCAGCAGACACCATTTCTATTCACTCTACAATGTTTTAAGTTTACTTCTAACATTTTTCCGAATAAGACCATTTATATTCTATGCTGAATAGTTATTTTTCAGTTTTATATGAATAGTTCCACCGTTTATGTTTTATAAATGTTTTTTAAACGCTGTATCCCAGTGCCATCTGGACAGTAAGGTAATTTGCATAACTTCTCTCTCACTCTAGAATCTCCACATGTTCAAAGTATCCTGATTTCTTAATCATTAGCACTTTTGTATTTGTTGAATGCTTACATAAATATCTTTAGGATCCAGGAGTCACATATTTTTAGGTTTTAGAGAAACTCTTGATACAATCATTTTGATTAATTTCTTTTTGGCTTAAATTTTAATAATTGCTCTAAATATAACCGTTCTACTTTACCCTGAACATGAAGTGGGGAAATATAAAACCTTTGCACCTTCATGGAGTTTCACAATTATTGATGCCATTTTTTTCCTATTGCATAGTGAGTACATTTTCTAAAGGAACCTTTTTATTTATTGTATCATCATCATTATAACCATTCTTCCTACCTACAATTTTTCCGGTTGGGCAAAAGTGGTCCAATCTGTAAATTTGGGTCCTAATATACTTATATTCTGTCATACAAACCAGGTAATTATATTAGAACAGTATAAGTTATACCTCGTTTTAATAAGAGATCTTCAAAGTAAATTTAGATACTAACAACACATCTGAAGATCTTTAAGTGAAGATGGAATCATGCAAATGATCTGTTATATTATATAAATGCTTAGGTTCTTATATTTTTGGGTAATATTCTAAATAACAGCTTAATGTAGAAGGCTTGTTAGTAAGTTAGAAATGAATGATTTAGTCGGTAGTAAATGAAGGTTTTAGTATTCATATATAATTTGTGAGTAGTAGTTTTGTATTTAAATATTTAAAGGTCGAATTGTAGCATAACATTGTCTTTATTAGTGAATTTCCCTTAAATAATTCAGCTATTGAGGTCGTACTCAAGAAGCGTTTTTCGACATTTTTTTTCAAATGTCCATCGACCCTACTCAGGAGATGACGAAAATGAGGTCCGTTCAAAACTGTTTGTGTATATATTTGTCTTTTACCGCTCTAGTGGTCGCAAATATTGTTTAATCGTTACCAAACTCGATATTTATTCGTTTTATTCAAAAAGAAAGATTAAGTTCGTTAACGGCTGAAATCGGACCAGTGGGAGGGGAGGGGGGCTTTAGAGAGGAAGAAATTTGAAAATTCGAAATATCTCCGTTACTATACGTCGGATCAAAAAAATGTATAGAATCAATCTTATAGCAAATTAAATGTACCATAAATATTGTTATTTACATTTATTATACGAGATACATGCAAATATGTTCCTGTGACCCCCCACCCCTTCTTATGTTTTTGGACTACTTAAATTTGATTGATTGAGATATAAATTATTCTGATTCATTATAAATTACAGTACTCGATATAGTAAATTGTTTTTCTTTCCCGTAAGAAGTTGGCAGAACTGTTTGTTTACATTTCAGATGCTTATTACCGTTTGTATTTATTCCCTAAATATTAACGGTGTGTTGTGTTAACAGTATCTAGATGTCTTTATTATTAAACTTCACGAGGGAAATCTGCTTAGTTTACGGTTTTTTTTCTACCTTTAATTGGTCTTTTAACACTATTTTCCGCGGTTTTTCCTAACTTTTTCTGAGTCATCTTTTAACAACCCAAGAATCTGGGTAGAAATTAACAATCACTCAGCATTTCATTCAGATTGCCTATTGTGATTCTCGGAATAAGTACTATATTTATAATACGTGTTAAAAAATATTGATAGAGAGTCTTTTCAAATATCAGATAATCCAATGTTCTACCATAACAAAATGAGTATTTCAGCAGAGCTGTTATCACCATAGACATCGACATTATTACCCAACTACTGTAGGTTTATAGCTGGTCTCAGCTTATCTGCCATCTTATCGTCAGCAGGTGTCTGGAATGCCGGCCAAGGTGTGTTGGGCCCGGTGGCGGCGATTATAAAAACCCGCCAACCAGCTGTAAAAAACGGCGCCGACAGACGCGCGCGCGCATTGTCCCATCTCAATCACGCCCCTTATCATACAATGGCCTCTTCTCGAATGTGTAATGAGTCGGGATCGATCCGTGTTTTGGATAAGTGTGTGACATTATGTAAATCCTTCATAATGACCAATGATCATCCTCTGTGTAGAAAAGTTGGGCTGGTAATTTCATGAATGGCCATTCTAATTCTTAAGGGGATGAAAATGTAGAAATATGGGCTGTTTAGAATCAGCTTTGTTTCACTGTAGGTCTCGATTTATGATGAATGACATCATTGTTCATTCATTGATGATGCATGATCCATATATGTTTCTTAAATTTAAACTTATTTTTTTCTGTTAAGATCTTTCGTCTAAGAAAACACTTTTTGTGCCACTATGTCGATGAATATCTATTTAAAATGATTTAATCTGTGATAAACACAAAAAAAAAAAATGACGTAGTTTTTCCTCCCCCTTTTTTGCCATTGTCACATGTCACACTTTTTATAAGAAACTAGCTAAGGTACCCACCCGGCTTCGCCGGGTAATCATTTGAGGCTGAATGATGAAAGTATTTTTTTGGGGGCTTTACTATATACAATACTTTTACATTTTCCAGTCTCAATACTAAGGATTTACACCCGAGTCCGGAGAGCTGGGGATATGTTAATAATAAAAGTATTTGTTATGTGCTTAATTCTACAAAATACACAATATTTTTATATTACCCGTTTCCTGTGCATGTATCTTTTTTTATATATAACATAATCATAGATTATCATATTATCATTGTCAAAAATACGGAGTTTCGTTGATTTCGATTTAGTCTTTCAAGTCCCTTAACATTTTTGACCCCATCTATAGTTTTTTGTTTATACAGGTACTTTGTGATATGGAAAAAGTCTATATATCAAAAGTTACTTTAAATAACAAAATAAACAACTTTTGTTATGTGCATATCTGCCGAAAAACCAATATGAAACGAAATATAAATTTTTAATTTCAGGCCTCCCTTATACCCTCACTCCTGCTCGTCTCAGAGAATATTAATATAGCCAGAAACCTAACCTGTTTTAGTAGTAATATACATACCAAGTTTCATAAAATTCGGTTCAGCCATTTACGATTCTATAAAGGACATACAAACAAACATTCATTTTTATACATATAGATCAATTTGTTAATATTTACGGCCATTGTTCATATAAAAGGAAATATTTTGTTTCACAATTGTTCACAAATTGTTTACGTCTTTTCTATTTTGTTCATTGTTAGCTCTGAAGAAGGGAACCAATGGTGCCCGAAACTGTAAGCACACTCGATAAACTTCTTTATTTGGAGCATTTAGAATCTATATTATAGCCGATACCCATCCATCCTCTAGCATCACTCTGATGAACATAAGTGTGACAATCCAGCGAACCTCGACTTTAATAGTTACGAAGGGCGCTAACAGATATCGTGTCCATGATTCTTTAGGCGAGCAGCGTATTTGTTCGAGTCTTAGGGGGTATGCGACTTCAGGACTTATGACTAGAGCTGCTGGATGGGGGGGGGGGGGTAGGAGTTTAAATTGTCAATTTTGGCGTGGTGCCAAAATGGTCTAAGGGGTTTCGTGAAGAAAGTGTTAACTGGAAAATCCAATTGATGAATTAATTGATCAAAGTTTCGATGGCAAGGCTTACTGGGAATTCGGGGATTAGGTCTACTGGGAATTCGGGAACACTAAATGTGTTACAATCAGCCAGGTGAAAGGCTATTAATTATAGTTGTAACCAACCATTTGGCTTCATCAGAATACCTACGTTCAATTTCCTTTAGGTTTGTCCTATGTCGTAGCCGAACAGAAACCGTATTTGAACGTGTTTATAGCTGTTTTTTACCTAATGGTGTAGGGTTGTTAACTTTTGTAAGGCTTTGTATAATAATAATTACACTCTTAGAGTGTTCATTAATAACACACACATCTTGCGAGTTATAACCTCAGGCACCCTCCCTAAATATGGCGATGTACACTCTTTTCTCCTGGCCTCTGTATGTTTCCTTTTGTTTACTTCAGATTAGTTCTTTAATGGAAATTAAGGATGACTTCAAACAGACATAAGAGGTAACTTGTTGGATTAGTTGAAGGCATAGAAATGTTATTGGAAAAAATATATTGCGCAGATAAACTCGAATACTCAGAGAGATTGCACCGGGTTGCAAATGTTGCATCTGCGCCATGTCCCCACACAGAGGGCCTAACTGTAGTATGCTGGCAAGTTTCCATCATTCATCATCTTCCTAATAGTGGTTCTCATACGTATAAAATAAAGTTAATGTAAGTTTTAGAAGCGCATGTTCTTAAGAGTTCAGTTAGATTGTTGTTGTTTTTTTTTGATCTCATATTTTAAAGGACAGTAATCATTTACTAGAAAGTAAAGAGTTGATAGAGTTTTTTAATTGCTATTTATTTTTTCTAACGTCTTTTTTATCAAACGTATTGTTTTTCTCATTGCATTCTCTTTTGTGATTTCATTGTAGCACGGGTGATGCAAGCGTAGATTAATATATTCCTTGGGTACCCAAAAAAGGTCCTAAGGACTAAGGGGATGCGTAAACTAAGCAGATTTCCCACGTGCTGCTATGAGACACTTGTTATCTCATCTCGCCACACATTCTCTATTTCCATCTTAAAAACCAGGGAGTAGAGCGGGTGGGGAGGGGGTTTACGGAAGGCTTAAAACAAGGAAGGACGAATAACAATTGTAGACCATTAAAAGTCCGTCACGCAGGGGCTGCGTAAACTAAGCAGATTTCCCACGTGAAGTTTTAGAATAGAGAAATTTCAGAATAGACAGTCAAACAATTACGGGAACGGCCCGAACTAGCTCTTGACGGAAACTCACGACTAGACCCGAAGTTAGCCGATCTCATCTCAGAAGCTGAAAACAGAAAAATGCAAATATCTCGGTTAATATTCAAGATACAGAATAAATGTATATAACATTATTTATAGTAAATTACATTTGTAATAAGATTGGTTCTATATAATTTTTTGATCCGACGTATAGTAACGGAGATATTTCGAATTTTCGAAAATCCTCCCCTCTAACCCTCCCCTCCCACATACAATTTCAGCCATTAACGAACTTGATCTTTAATTTTGCATAAAACGTTTAAATATCGAGTTTGGTAACGATCAAACGAAAATTGCGACCGCTAGAGCGTTAACAGACAAATATATATATATATATATATATATATATATATATATATATAATTTTGAACGGACCTCATTTTCGTCATCTCCTGGGTAGGATCGATGGACATTTGAAGAAATTGTCGAAACTCGCGTCATGAGTACGACCTCAATAGCTGATTTCCCTTAAGGGAAATCTGCTAAAACTTTAACAAGATTGGTTCTACTCTATAGTATCCGACTTAATATAACGGAGGTATTTTGAACTTGGAGTTCCTCCCCTCCTTCTCTAAACCCGCACTTTTCCAACTCCTATTTCAGCCAATAACCTATATGACTTTAGTGTTGAATGAAACAGATAAATATCGAGTATGGTATAATTCAAATAAACATTTTTGAGACAAGAAATAAAACCTTAATTGGTTAAGTCGTCGCACTTAGTATTTGCATGTATCTCGCATAATAAAGGTCTCTTGAATAAATATTTATACTAGCTAAGGTACCCGCCTTCGCACGGGAAATCATTTGAGGAGGAAAGATGGTATTTTGTCTTTGGCAAGGCTTCTACGTGGACAACTGCACTTCCCGTCTGGGCGAGTTGTTTTCCCGTAGGTGTCAGTTAGGCGACTTATAGAAAAAAAATCAGAGATTTGAAGAATAAATGAAAATAAGCCCCTAATCATTCCCTCTCCACTGCTGGACACACCTTGAATAATTCAAATCATAATCATAGATAGCATTTATTATAATTAAATATCAGTTAAATGTACTTATTTTGTAATACAATCTAGCACAGGCACCCGGAAAATCATTGATGACTGACCAATGTTGGTATTTTTATAGCAAGTCTTCAATTACAGTTCCCTCCTCGACGAATTGTATTTCCAAAAGAGCATGGTAACATCTTTGCCGAAAAAACAATAGGAAACAAAATATCGCTATTTTTAATTTCAGGCCTCCCTTACAACCCCCACTTCTGCTCGTCTCTAGGAATGTTTATATATATATTCATATACATATGGAAATACAATTTGGAACGGACTTCATTTTCTTCATCTCCGGTTTTGGATGGATGGTCATTTAAGGAAATTTTTAAAGAATCGAAATACAACCCCAAAAGCTGGGGGCTTAAGGAAAATCTGCTAATAGGTGTTTGTTACTCAATTATTTTCTTCCTGCATCGTATTTATCGTCCTCTCCATCGCTGAGAATGAAGAAGAAAATATATCTAGATAAGTATTCGGCTTCCGAACTCCCTTTTCAGAATAATATAATTGACTTCTCACAAAATATAATTGACAGTAAAATACCTCATTTCTTTTGAGGCCTAACTTCTGTAAGCGTCAAAGGCTAACTTTTTCCGTTCAATTTGTTGAATGAAATTCGTCTACAATTCTACGTTTTATTTTTTAAATCAGCTTTTATATGTTTTATGAATGGAGCCTTTGAACTAATTTCCGAGATCATTTTTCAACATACAATTCTGAAATTACTATACATCACTGTCTTGTTAGCCGTTAGAGTTGGCAACCTCTTCACAATTCTTTCCAATATATTATTCTACGAACATAGTAAGGGCTGTTGTGTTTTAATTAATTCTATTCATGAACACAATAAATAATCTATATTGCTAATGTATGCGTGTTAAGAGGTTGATTTAAACACAGTGAATTATTTTTACGAATAATTAACAAACATATTTCAAATGCAAATGATTTTTGTCTTTTTTTTTTGTACCATTTTAACAGGCGTGTAATTTATGAGAAGAGAATAATTAAGAACGGTTCTCGTACAGCGTTATTCACAAGATAAAATTCGCATGATAGTTCCAATGGACTTGCACTTCCTGTGGTTCATACCTCTTTAGGGAGTTTTTGGTTTTGGCATATTTTTAATTCCTTTTATCTGATTTTCCTTTAGGGAAATCAGCTATTGATGCCGTACCTATGACGCGATTTTCGAAATATTTCTGTATATGTCCAATAATCCTATCCAGGACATGACGAAAATGAGGTCCGTTCAAAGCTATATATATGTGTGTGTGTGTGTGTGTGTGTGTGTGTGTGTGTGTGTGTGTGTGTGTGTGTGTGTGTGTGTGTGTGTCTGTGTGTGTGTATTTGTCTGTTAACACTCTAGGTGTCGCAATTTTTGTTTAATCGTCACCAAACTCGGTATTTAATCATTTTATGTAAAAAGAAAGATCAAGTTCGTTAACGGTTGAAATCGGACCAGTGGGAGGGGGGAATTTCGAAAATGTACTATGCGTTGAATCGAAAAATTATATAGAACCAATCTTATTGCAAATTAAATTTACTATAAATATTCTTATATACGTTTATTCTCTATCTTGAATATTAACCGAGATATTTGCATTTTTATTAAGTGTAACGGACGAGCTATGGTCGTTTCTATTCGTTCCCGCCGAATGCTAGTTCGGTCATTTCCGTAACTGTTCGGCTCTCGTATGGAGATTTCTCTATTGTATAATTTTACGTGGAAAATCTGCTTAGTTTACGCAGCCCCTGCTTGACCGACTTTTTTTTTGTTCCTCACTATTGTAGACATGAACCTAAGTGTTTTTTTTTTATTATTGGCTGTAGAGGAGTATGTTGTACAAATAATACGGTTCTCTAAAACCTTTCTCAAATGCATATCAATCCTACTTTACTTGAAAATAAGTTTCGCTCAAAATTGTATATATAACTTCTGTCTCTTACCGCTCTAGAGGTGACAATTTTTTTTTTAATTGTTACTAAACTCGAAATATAAGCTTTTAGTTTAAAACTAGATATCAAGTTCTATAATGGCATATATTGGTTCGGGGAAACTTTCTCTTTATCTCGAATATTGGCATTTTTTAGTTTTCAGCATTCTGTAAACCCCTCCTTTTTTATCCCGCGCCTATTATATATATATATATATATATATATATATATATATATATATATATATATATATAGGGCTTTTCGCTTTTTTTGAGAACACTTGAATAATGAGTAAATCGCAGGCGTTGCGGCGACTCATTTAAATAAATATCATCAAACATGTTATTCCAAACTTGTATGAAAAATATTGTTTTCAAAGGACTGCTATTGTGTGAGATAATTGCAAATAAGTTGTGATGACCCCATCCATTAAGATTTTAAGTTCTTGTTTCAAAAATGTTTATTTTATATATACCATACTCGGTATTTAAGGTGTTAGATGTTTATCTTCTTTGGATTTAATTTTAATATTTATTTGTATAGCTTTAACCTTGTTGCTATTTTAATGGTTGTATTTATAATGCTCTTTTAATAATTTATAGTTCTAATGTTTACTTTAAGGGATCTAATTTTAATATATATATAGTTGTTTTTTTTTTGTTTTTTTTTTTGATTTTTTTTTTTAAATCTTTGCTGTCATTAATGGCTGTGATTTCTCGTGATCAGCTTTAAGTCTAATGCTGTCATTTAACAGTTAATTAGAGATGTACTCCATAAGTTTAATGTAATTGGTAACAACATAATTATTCTTCTTAGTGTTTATCAATGAGTTGAAATGGTGTCTGTGATACCAGCGAGTAGGTGTAAATGCTTATGCATATGGCCGAAACCCCCCCCCCTTTCCAAAAAAAAAAAAAGAGGGGGTTGGAAAAAAATATATTTATATATAAAGTTAAAAATAATGTAAAAATATATTTATATATATATATATATATATATATATATATATATATATATATATTGTTGACGGCCGGCCTGTCTCTCGCAATAGAGAGGTTGAGTACCAGGCACGTCTAGAAATAAAATAGCTGGTCGCAGCAGAGAAAGGGGGAAACATCTAAGAAAATAACTAAAATGTAGGGCATTAATAATTTAATGATTAAAATAATAATCCTCTTCTCATGTGAGATAGACAAAATAACATAACAAAAAATTAAACCCTTTGAAATTAATGATGATAAAACTTAATATTATATTATACACTAATTGGCCAACTAATGAGCTCTTAACAAATAATAATAATATCTTATCTGAAGACAGAGAGAGAGAGAGAGGATGCGGCAGCTGGGCCGAAGAGAAGTGATGAGATGATGCGGCAGCTGGGCCGATGAGAAGTGATGAGAGGATGCGGCAGCTGGGCCGATGAGAAGTGATGAGATGATGCGGCAGCTGGGCCGATGAGAAGTGTCTGAGTAGATGTAGCCTTGGTAAAGGTCTATGCAGAACTGCTAGCTTGGTTACAGCTTGAAAACTCGGCGATAAGAATGTTTTGGGGATTAGCCTGGCCCCTGGCTCTATCTCTGTCTCTCTCTCTCCCTCACGCTCCCTCTCTCTCTCGCCCGGGTAGCCTCTGTCTGGTGCTGCCCTCGCGTGGCAGCTACCCGTACTAAATCTATTAATGTTGCATTACTTAATGCTAGGTTTATAATATAGAAGAGCATTATTTACTCTAAACTTAAAATTAAAGAGGGGACACAAAAACAAAATATGTCGTCCTCGACATGCCGCCCACCAAAGTTTTTATGCAAAGAAAAACTTTATTTAATCTATTAATCGTTGGGCAGAAGCAGTGGGACGACCTTTACCACTGGCCTTTTGTAAGTTCCGGTAGGAGTCCGGATGGTGACGACCCGTACAATGCCATCCGTTCCTGGATGCGTGGCAATCACCCGAGCCAATGGCCACCTAGTGGGAGGCGTAATTGAGTCCTTTAAGATCACCAGGTCGCCGACCTCCAGGTTGGGACGCGGAGTTGTCCATTTTTGCCGCTGTTGCAGATCGTGCAGGTACCTAGTTTTCCATTGTGACCAGAAATGCTGGACCCTCTGTTGTACGAGCTGCCAGCGTCTGAGCCGGCCCTCATTCAAGCCGGCTAGAGAAGTTTCTGACAGGGCCGTTAGTGCGCGCCCAACTAAGAAGTGACCAGGTGTCAAACACTCCATAGTTGCCGGTTCCTCGTCCAAGGGACATAGAGGTCGTGAATTCATAACTGCTTCTATCCTACAAAAGAGCGTAGCTAACTCCTCATAAGTAAGCGGGGTGTTGGCAAGGTTCTTACTTAGCAGATTCTTAGCACTCTTTATCCCGGCCTCCCAGATTCCTCCGAAATGTGGTGAATGAGGAGGGTTAAAATGCCATTGAATTTCTCTCTGGGCAGAGAAATCATGGGCACACTGTTGAACCGGCTCTGATTTGTACCATGCCACAAATTTCTTTAATTCGGCGGAAGCCCCTACAAAGTTAGTACCGCAATCAGGTCTACCTCTCCTGGAAATAAGTCTGTGGAGTGCGGCCATGAAAGCCTCCGTGGAGCAACTGGAGACGACCTCCAAATGTACAGCCTTGGTAACCATACAAATGAAGAGACACAGGTATATAAAAAAAATTGTTGGATTTTGAGCTCTTCCAGTATATTCCTGCAAGACTCTAGCAGCTGGGCAAGAAGAAGAGCCCCACATAACTCCAACCTTGGGATGGACGTCAGTTTCATGGGAGCGAGTTTACTTGTCGCTTTAAGCAGATACGTTGCGACGCATCTTCTACAGAGACTCTCATGAAGAGTACTGCAGCATATCCTCTCTGGGAGGCGTTCGCGAAACCGATCAAATCGATTGATGCTGAGGAGGCAGGTAGGCGAATGTGTCGTGGAATCTGCACGTTAGCGAGACAGGGTAATTCGGCGGCAAAAGATGACCAGGTGGACCCAAGATGCGAGGGAATCTGCTCATCCCAATCGCATTTAGCGTGCCAGACATCCTGCAGCAGTGTCTTAGCCTTGAATACCACTGGCGCTAAAAACCCAAGAGGGTCATAAATGCGGGCTATGGTGGAGAGAATGCCCCTCTTCGTAAGTGGAGTTGTTGGCTTGTCCACGTCGAAGGTAAAGACGTCTGAAGTGGCGAACCATTTTAGAACGAGGATCTTGCACCCTCCGTCGTCGTTTCCAGATAGCGAAAGTACGGATTCTCCTGAAGTCTCCGGAAGAAGTCTTGAACTGTTGCTCTTCCATTTCCCTAGCTCGAAACCTCCTAACCGTAAAAAGCTCACTAACTCATCCTGGAGCTGCACAGCTTCTTCAATAGAATTGGCGCCAGTTACGAAGTCGTCCATATAGCTACAGCGCTTTACCACCTTATCAGCGAGAGGGTAACGATGTCCCTCGTCTTCGACTAACTGATGCAACGTCCTGATTGCTAAAAACGCTGAGGAATTCTCCCCGTATGTGACGGTGTTGAGCTCCATGGTAGCCAGCTCTTCCTGGGGATCTGATCGCCACAGAATGTGTTGGTAGGGCCTGTCTTCGGGTCGAACCAAAATCTGCCAATACATCTTGACGATGTCGGCAACGAGCACTACAGGGTAAACTCTGAACCCAATCACGATGTCCGATATGTCCCTTTGCAACTTAGGACCCACCAGGAGATGATCATTGAGGGAGCCATTCTGACCCTGGCAAGAAGCATCAAAGACCACCCGTATTTTCGTCTTGTCATTTTCGACCCCTGAGACAGCGTGATGCGGAATCAAATACTTTGTGGCCGTCTGCGCCTCTTGCATATGACCCAACTCCAAGTATTCATCCATGAATTTGACATATTCGTCTTTGAAACCAGGACGACGAGAAAGCTTTTGTTCCAGGTTGAAGAAGCGGCTGAAAGCTTGTGCCCGTGGATTTTCCAACTGGCTGATGCTGGATTTGAATGGCAAAGCCACTACATAACGTCCACTAGGAAGGCGATAGTGGGTGGACAGAAAATGCTCCTCACATGCAGCTTCCTCCTCAGAAAGAATCCTCTTCTTGGGAATTTCCTCGAGTTCCCAAAACCTTTGCATCACATCGGAAATTTCTGGCTGGGTTTTTACAAATAGTGATACCTGATGATCACCCTTGTAGGGCAGAGTGCTACATCTTCCCACAACGATGTGTCCAAATTTCGATGGGACGAGCTTGGGGAGATGTTCGTTGATGCTTATGGGTGCCCCCGTGATCAAATCGAAATAAATTTCAGCACCTAGGAGCAAATCTACCTCTTGTGGTTTCCAATATGTTGGATCTGCCAATTCGAAAGCGCCTAGGTGTTGATGCATCTCGAAAGGAAGCCTTGAATGTGGGAGGAGTCCAGTAATGTCAGACACTACAATGGCTTCAGTGCAAAACTCTTCGGTGCTACAGCGCGGCCGGAGAGTACATGAGAGTGTCCCATGTGCCTTGGGCAATTGCACTCGTCCTATTCCGGCGACAATCGGGGCAGAAGCTTGAATTTTGAGGCCAAGCCGGGAGGCGCATCTCTTAGTAATGAAGGAATGTTGGCTTCCGGCATCAGTGACTACTCTTACGTTTTGGAAACGCCCTTGTGCGTCCATCATCCTAGCCACGGCAGTACCCAAAATGACCTCTCCGGAGCGTGACATGCCACCTAATGCAGCTACCTGACTTTTAGATCCTTCCGTCGGTGAAGCGTTGCCAGTAGTGGGGATATGGAGCCAGGAATGATGTTTCTCTCCACAATTCTGACATCTCCTCTCCGATGGGCAGACATTAACTTTATGTTTTTGTGATAAACAGTTTAGGCAGCCAGACCATGACTTCAACAACGTTCTTCGTTCCCCTGGGGAAGAACTGCGGAACGTAGAGCACTGGTAAAGGTTGTGCTGAGCCTTGCAAACCGGACAGCTGAGCCGAAGGAATCCTGAGCCTTTAGTCGTCTGTTTCTTTGAAGATGAGCGATTGCCAGAATTCCCGTCTTCTTCATCTACGAAAAGCGAAGTATCGAGCTTCTTGTTCATGTAACCTTGTTTGAACCTACGATTAGCGATCGTGGAATCCTTGGAATGATTTAGAGAAGACTGCGGGACCGGAGGATTCTTTTAATCGTCGGTCGTCAAGTCCAAAGTTTTCCACTCCGCCTTTATGAAGGTCACTAACCGCTCGAATGGAGGAAACTCAAGGTGAGCTACTTCCCTTTCAAAATCCTTCCGCGTTGCTGGATCCAGGCATCTAAGTACCAGATAGGATAAGATAAAGTCATCCGCGTCTTTGATTCCTAGCTGCTTAAAAGCGGAGACGCTCTCCAGAACGACTGTAATAAAATGCTTAAGGCTGTTGGCAGTTGGCCTGCTCCTGAACGGAACATAATTTAAAATAGTCTTCAAATAGTTTCCGGCGAGGCGTCTCTTGTCATCGTAATTCTCCTTCAAGATTTTCCAAGCCTGTTCGTAATTGGAGTCCATCAGAGGAACACTTCGGATCAGAGAAAGAGCGGGGCCTCTCAAACATGAAACTAAAAAATGAAATTTTTCAATGTTGGACAAGCTAGGCTCGTCATGTATCAGGGAGACAAATGTGTCCCGGAAGAGTGGCCATTCGCCCTGGTTTCCTGAGAAATCAGGGAGGTTGATCTGTGGGAGGCGCGCTCGGACAGATCGGGACTCATTTAGAGATCTACCCGCTAACGCACTCGCGTTAGCCTCTGAATTATGGGTTAAGGGAGCAGAAACAGGAGTTGGGTTCATGTGCGATTCATAAATTGCACAGGCCTCATAATAATACCGCTTCGCCGCTGTGTGCAATTTCTCCTCATTCTCGCTTGGAAATGAGGCAGGGATGTTTGCTGCCGAGTGGGCGTCCAGCAGCTTCTGCCATGTATCTTTGAAGCAGTCAAAGCATGGCTTCAGCTCGCGGAACATACCCTTAAATAAGAAAAGTTGAGTGGCATCTTTGGCTATTAGTCGGCCTTGGTCCAGTATCCCTTTTATTTCTGCTGTGGTATCACGAAGTTTTGACTTCAGGACGTTAATTTGGGCCACAGTTTCTGAATCCAGTTTATCCATGTTATAAGATATGTTAAAACGAAAAAGAAAAAAAAAAAAAAAAAAAAAATGAAATAAAATATCAAATAAATTAATACTTAAAACCAGTGGGCGTCATGTGAGGCGAACCTGTGGAATATATTATGGAATACAAAACATAAAAATAATACATAAATAAAGGCTCAAAAAAAATTAATAATAATGTTGTAGTCCTTAACTGCTGCAATCCACGCTCGGAGGACCAATGTTGACGGCCGGCCTGTCTCTCGCAATAGAGAGGTTGAGTACCAGGCACGTCTAGTAATAAAATAGCTGGTCGCAGCAGAGAAAGGGGAAAACCTCTAAGAAAATAACTAAAATGTAGGGCATTAATAATTTAATGATTAAAATAATAATCCTCTTCTATAGACAAAATAACATAACAAAAAATTACTTAATGCTAGGTTTTATAATATAGAAGAGCATTATTTACTCTAAACTTAAAATTAAAGAGGGTACACAAAACAAAAATATTCGTCTCGACAATTATATATATATATATAAATAATATATATATATATAAATATATATATATTATATGGATATTAAACTATAATCTATATAAGAAATTGTAACCTCTGTCTGTACATTTTTTTTTTCGCGAAATATCACGATAACTTTTCGTTTCACATGTCATAGACACTTTAAACTGCATTTTAGCAGATTTCCCTGAGGAAAATCAGTTATTGAGTTGTACCATGACGTGAATTTTCGACATTTTTTCTTACAAATGTCCATCGATCCACCTAGTAGATGACGAAAATGAGGAAACTGTATATATTATAGTATCTATATATATATTAGGATCCTATCTATCTATATATTTGTCTGTTACCGCTCTAGCGGTCGCAATTTTTGTTTAATCCTTACCAAACTGCATATTTAAGCGTTTATGTAAAAAAGAAAGATCAAGTTCGTTAAACGCTGAAATCGACCAGTGGAGGGGGGGTTTAGAGGGAGGATTTTTGAAAATTCGAATATCCCGTTACTATACGTCGGATCGAAAAAATTATGCAGAATCAATCTTATTACAAATTAAATTTACTATAAATTATTGTTATATACAATTATTCTCTATCTTGAATATTAACCGAGATAATTGCATTTTTCAGTTTTTCACCAAACCGTCCACTTCACTCAGCTACTAACAATACTCGATACATAGATAAATCATATTATTGGAAGTTTAAATACCAAAAAATTGAATTCAATATACTTTTATTATACGAATACATGCAAATAATTCACTGGTGACTCCCCCCCCCCATCTAAAAGTTTTTGGGACTTACTAAAATTTTATTGATTGAGATAACAATTATTCTGACTCATTATTAATTACAGTAACTAGATATAGTAACTCAGTATAGTTCTCAATAAAATTAATGTGTGTATATTCTGATATATTTCAGTAATTGTTTTTCTTTCCGGTGTGAGGCGGGACCCGTTTGTTTTACATTTCTAACCTAGTGCTTCCTGACGGCGGCTATTGAAATTGGATGAAACATTTCTTATTTTTCCGTTATGTAATTTATTCACGGTGTTGTGTTAGGAGTATGTATATTTATCTATTACTAAACTTCACGAGGGAAATCTGCTTAGTTTACGCAGCCCCTGCGTGACGGACTTTTGTTTCTTTGGTGTCTGTTTGTTTGTTTGTTTGTTACCTTTTCACGCATAAACGGCTGAACCGAATTTTATGAAACTTGGTATGTATATTACTACTAACCCAACTTAGACTTTAGGCTATATTAATATCCTCTGGGACGAACAGGAGTGGGGGTTATAAGAGAAGCCAGAAATTAAAAATAGCGATATTTCGTTTCCTATTGGTTTTTCGGCAAATATGAACATAACAAAAGTTGTTTACTTTGTTATGTAGAGTAACTTTTGTTATATACACTTTTTTCGTATACCGAATTATAAACGAGATATACGCTGAAACCTATAGCGGAAGTGAACAGTTTTATTTGGGACAAAAGACCCAACCGAAATAAATAAAACTTGGTATATGTATTAGCACTAACGCTTTCATTATAAAAAGCCATACCAACATTTCTAGGGACGGGCAGGAGTGGGGGTTATGAGGAAAGCCAGAAATTAAAAATAGCGATATTTCGATTCCTATTAGGTTTTCGGCAAATATGAACAGAACAAAAGTTGTTTATTTTGTAATTTAGAGTAACATTTGTTATGTATACTTTTTTCTTATAACGAATTATAAACGAGATATACGCTAAAACCTATAGCAGAAGTGAACAATTTTATTTGGGACGAAATACCCAACCGAAATAAATAAAACTCGGTATGTGTATTAGTACTAACGCTTTCATTATAACAAGCTATACCAACATTTCTAGGGACGGGCAGGAGTGGGGTTTGTAAGGGAAGCCTGAAATTAAAAATAGCGGTATTTCGTTTTCTATTCGTTTTTCGGTAAATATGAACATAACAAAAGTTGTTTATTTTGTTATTTAGAGTAACTTTTGTTATATACACTTTTGTCGTATACAGAAGTTAAAATGCGTTATACGCTAAACATTATAGAGGGAGTCAACAATATTATTTGCCAAAAAAGATTCAACCGAACTAATTAAAACTCGGTATGTGGATTAGCAGTGAAGCCTTCATTATAATAAGCCGTACCAACATTTCTATGGACGGGCAGGAGTGGGGGTTATAAGGGAAGCCTGAAATTAAAAATAGCGATATTTCGTTTCTTATTGGTTTTCCGCAAATATAAACATAACAAAAGTTGTTTATTTTGTTATTTGGAGTAACTTTTGTTATATACCCTTTTGTCGTATACCTAAGTATTTATGAGTTGTACGTTAAAACTTTAGCTGGAGCTAACAATTTTATTGGGCACTAACGGCTGAAGTTAGAATTAGAAGCTTAACTAAGCTCGGTATGTCAATTAGCATTAATTCTTCCATGATTATAAGTTATATTAAAATTTTTAGGTTAGAACGGGAGGGGGGTTATAAGGGAGGCCTGAAATAAAAATTCACCCATATTTACATGTATAAGAGATGGGAAATATAAAAATATCGAAGACAGTGTAGCCTTATCGAACAAATATTCTATTATTAGCAAATCCACGGCAATGACGGGTATCAATCCTAAACACTGGGACGGGTAAATGTCAAAATATTGTGCAATGTAAAGCCTGCTAAAAAATACCATCACCATTCAGCCTCAAATGAATTCCCGAGCGAAGCCGGGTATCTGAGCTAGTATATAATAAAAGTCGGTCTAGCATGCGTGTGCCTGGGACTTCCCATGACTGGGGAACTCAAATACGGTATGAAGAGTGTTGGCCATTTATAACCATGTTTTTTGCCCAAAATCAAACAAACAATCAAATAAACATCGGTATTTAACCGTTCCATTCAACACTAAAGATCATATTTGTTAAAGGCTGAATTTTAACAGGAAATTGGGGGAGAGGGACTCTACCCCCCCCCTTAATGTTTTATATAACCGATCTTGTTTAAACTTTTGGTGTTCTACACATTTTCTCGTCACTCAAATATTAAGGGAGTTATCCGAACTTTCTTGTTTTCAGCCTTCGGTAATCCCTGGTTTCTACTCATAGTATTTTTTCTTAGAAATAGAGAATGTATTGTGAGATTAGATCACCAGTGTGTCATCCTTTGCTTAGGAAATCTACTTTGTTTATGCAGCTGAGGGACTTCTATTTACTAATAAAGATACGTGAAACCGGGTTTCCTCCCACCTATTGAAGATAGGAAGTTGGGACTGTGTGTTTTTTAGCAGATTTCCCTTAAGGGAAATCAGCTGTCGAGGTCGTTCTCATGACGCGATTTTCGAAATTTTTCTTCAAATGCCCATCGATCCTACCTAGGAGATGACGAAAATGAGCTCCGTTTAAAACTGTATGTATATTATATATATATATATATATATATATATATATATGTCTTTTACCGCTTTAGCGGTCGCAATGATTTTTTGATTGTTACAAAACTCGATATTTAGTTGTTTTATGCAAAAATGAAGATCAAATACGTTAATGGCTGAAATCGGAGAATATGGAGGGAGGGGTTTAGAGGGGGGGAATTTTGAAAATCGAAATATCTCCGTTACTATACGGCGGATCAAAAAAAATGTATAGAATCAATCTTATAGCAAATTAAATGTACTATAAATATTCTTATATACATTTATTCCCTATCTTGAATATTAACCGAAATATTTGCATTTATCAGTTTTTATCCTTCAGCAAACCCCCACTTCTGCTCATGCTACATAAACAATACTCGGTTATGTAATAAACTACATCGTTCAAAGTTTAAATACCAAATATTGTTTTCAAGAGACATTTATTATACGAGATACACGCAAATATGTTCTGCTGATCCCCCCCCCCCTTCTTAAGTTTTGGACTACTTAAATTTGATTGATTGAGATCAAGAATTATTCTGATTCATTATAAATTACAGTACTCGATATAGTAAATAGTTTTCAATCTAATTAATACGTTATAATCAGATATATTGTTTTTAACAGTAATTGTTTTTCTTTCCGGTAAGAAGTTGGCAGAACGGCTTGTTTACATTTCAGATGCTTTCTGTCGGGTGGTTTCTTATTATCGTTTGTATTCACTTGATATTCACGGTGGTGTTGTATTACCGGTATGTTTTGTTAAACTTCAAGGGGGAAATCTGCTTAGTTTACGCAGCCCCTGCGTGACGGATTTTTTTTCATTTTTGAAGATATAAATCTAAGTCTTATTGTGAATGTTAAAGAAATGAAACTGTGTCTTTTAACTATTAAAAAATTTGACGATTGATTTTTTTTCCCCCCTGCTGATTATATGTTGCTTTTTGCTTGCCCTTTTAAAAATGTGAAGAGGGAAACAAATCTTTAAAATACTTAATTATTAAATAAAATTTTCCCAATGAAAGAAAACATTAGTGTAATTAAATCCCTTCCTGAATGAGTTATTTTTGCTTCCAGAGGTAGTTAATGTTCTTAGTAAAATGTTTACTCCAAACTGCCATTACTATCGATTATCATTACTGCCGGTTCAGCACGACCAGCAAATCTTTATACAACAGTTCAGGAAGTAAGCCGATTACACTTGAGCTCCTTGACGAGTTCTACTCATAATATTATGGAATTTTGGATATTAGCCTATGGAACCTAAGTTTTGTGGTCTGGTGTTAGAAGATTTCCCTTAAGTGAAATCAGCTGTTGAAGTTATACTCATAATTATATATGTTTATACATATTCTGCTTATTCTGGACAAAATATTTTTTATGTATTCTTCATATTTTACGGCAAGGATCACCAATAAAATAGTTATTTATTATACAAGTGACGAAAGTAGATCATTTTACAACTCGAGTGAAACGTTTACCCACACGAGCGAAGCGAGTGTGGTAATTTCACGAGAGTTGTAAATTCTACTTTCGTCACGAGAGTAATATTAATTTTTTTCTGTAATCGTGTAATACATGATCAGATCTAACCAGGATATGAACAAAATTAGGATGTTGTGAAGATTATGGTATGTTGTTGGTAGGTTATAAGCATGGTTGTGAAAGGTTATAAGCATAGTTATAAAACAACTAGTGATGATTGTGAAGTAGTGGTTATAAACAAATGCAGGTTATAAACAAGGAAGGTAATTATTATTATATTTAAATTTTAAAATATATTGATTATTTACACCAATAATTCATTCACATTTCAATTTATTTTGTTAAAATAAATTATTACAATGTTAAGAAACATTTAAAAGCATTTAATTTCAAACATGAAATTATTTTTTAATTTATACTTATTACTAATTAAGGAGGCAATTCACTTTCTTCACTTGTGAAGAAAGTGATTACTTTCTTCACTCATTTCAGTTTAGTAATGTTACCATTATTCAACGATTACTCAAAAAACTTGTTTTTTTTTTGGTGCAAACTTCATTGAAACTGTCCTACATGTTTCGTGGCTTACTTGCCACCTCTTCAGCGGCTATCCCTTTTCCTTCTTTCTGAAGTGCTCGTTTTCGTTTTACATTAGTTGCGACTCCTCAAGAGGGAAACGAGAAATAAGCATTTCAGAAGTAAAAGGGACATCCACTGAAGAGGTGGCAAGGAAGCCACGAAACATGTAGGGCAGTTTCAATGAAGTTTGTCCCGAAAAAAAAATGTTTTTTATTAGTGACCCTTGCCATCAAATATGATGAGTGTATATATATTTATATATGTTGCAATTTAATTTTGTTACAGCAGTTGCAATTTTTCTTTTTTCGTTACCAAACTCCATTTCTCATAGAACTAAAGTTCATTAGGCTGAAATTGGACAGAGGGTAGCGGAATTCGAAATATATCTGCTATTACACGTCGGGTTGAAAAATTGTTTTGAACTAATTTTATGGCCGATTTAATGTTCTATAAATATTATTAATACATTTTTTTCTATACGTTAAATATTATGCCAGATAATTGCATATTTTAGTTTTCCGCCTTCAATAAATTCCCGCCCCTACCCATGGCTGGCATACCACGAGCCATTTCATTCTAAGGTTAAATACCAAATATTGTTTTTATTGAACTTTTACATTTGAGACACTTAGAAATAGGTTATGATGGCGTCATTAATTCAGATTTGATTTCTCTACTCGAAAATGTTAATGTGATCTATACCATAATTGATATTTAACCGTTTAATTAAATACTTAAGTGAATATTCGTTAATGCCAAAAAATTCCGTCACGCGGGGGCTGCGTAAACTAAGCAGATTTTCCACGCGAAGGTTTAAAATAGATAAATATCCTGGTAATAATACCATGGATGTTATATGAATAAATGCTAACGGTAATAACGAATCTTTCAGTCAGTTTCCAATACAAGTTAATAATCTCTACAACGGAAAGAAGTTGAATTGTAAAGAAACAAGCCAGCCAATCTTGTAGTGCTGAATAGAATGATAGACCGGAAAGACAAACAATTAATGAAATATTTCTGAATATAACATATTATTTTTTTTGAAAACAATTTACTAAAGCTAGTGCTCTAATTTTCAATGATTCAGAATCAGTTTTATCTCAATCAATCAAATTTTAGTTATCAAAGATCAATGGGGGATATTCGAAAATTCCAAATATCCAAATATCACCGTTATTCTTGAATGAAATGTTACGTTACTAATCTTGTTGAGCTATTCATGCTCAACAATTGTTGTTTATATATTTTTTTAAAGCTTAAATATTTAGCGAGTTAATCGTACTTTCTTGATTTCTGCCTTCAGTAAATCCCTTCTCCTCATTTATCGGATTTTAATTTAGATCTAGAAAATATATTGGGTTAAAAGACGAATAGTTTGTCATATAATCACGTGGGAAATCTGCTTAGTTCACGCTGTCCCGGACTTATGTTGACTCTTATTTCTTTGTACCGCACTGAGTTCCTACTATTGTGTTTTGAATTCCATTGGAACTAGTCCAATTGTCAAGAGATATGCTTGATTCTTAAATCCTCCACCCTCCGTTAGAACAGTAATTTTCCAAACTTTTTACTTCTCCTTTGAAGGCCAATTTCGTTGTTGCAACCTCCATGTTATTTTTTTATTTTTTTATCGTTTCGTATATAATTTATTCCGCCAAGGACGAAATGTGTGCTCAATTTTTGATTTGGAGCTTGTTGCCGACGGATTAATGATTTCCAATTATTATGAGACACCTCCTTATTATTCATTAGTCTTGTTATTATAATATATTTCAAACTTGTTTACATGAGCTCCTGTTCCGAAGGCTTATTATTAAATTCATGCTTTTCCCCCAATCCGATTAATGCCTTTGGCAAGGATTAATTTATAGCGTCCACTCCTTCTTTGAGCCTTTCGAGCTATTTGTAAGGCGCATGTATTACACACACGCATGTCGTGCGCATATATCAATTATAAATCAAGCAGTCCATGAAAAAATAGCCCATTTGTCAACAGGGGCAGCTCAGAGTTAGCAGATTTCTAACGATCTGCAATGACCAAGCTGAGTCTTCCCTCTTGCAAAAGTAGGCAATGTCTCTACCGTGTAAACGCCACTTGGCATTTAAGCTGTGGATTAAGTGTTTATTTCATAAATTATGACAGATAGCAAAGTAAAAATCTTTTCAGGAGAAGGGAGAGTAGCTGATAGCTAACAATGCATACAGCCATTCATACAGGGGCTGCGGAAACTGATCACGTTTCTCGCCGGCAGAAATGACACGGTTGTTATTTCTTTTTCGGTTTAGTCTTTCTCTCTTAATAAGAACCAAACACGAACCCAGATGAACAGAAGGCCATTTTCCTCCAAAATGAGTTTATTACATCGAAGTGTACTTTTGGAGTAAAATATGCCTATCCGGTGTTGACTCTTTTCTCTAACACCCAGCATCGCTGGAAGAATTAATTTAATTCGACTTGAAATTTTAGTTTGACATGAGCCAATTAGAAATACCATATAATCGTTCTACTTGAAAAAGACGGATTCGAGGTAAACCAAAGGCTGAAAAAAAAAAAATAATAACTTGCTTAAATACGAGTTAAGGATAAAATTTATAACATCATTAATTTGGGTTATGTAACGTTTTTCGATCCTACTCAACATAACGAAGATTTTTTGAAGTTCTCATTGTTATATTTTAGAAATAAACGAAATTGAGATCTATAGTTCACTGGGAACGCTTAAACTTATTCATGCGTATACGTGGAAAGATGGTCTGCGGAAGTAGACCTATTAATACTGATTATATCCAACAAGCAATATATTATTATTAATGGGGATTTAATTATGGATACGGAACATGTTATTCGAAATAAAATTTAGTTCCGTTACACGATTCTTTCTGGATACTTCCCCATAAATAGTCTTGTAGGAAAACTATTTTGAGCACTAGAATTATCTCCTTGAACTCATTCTATCATTTCTCGGGTATTTAACCTTGAACGGAAAAAAAATCAAATTTATTATTTTGAACCCCTACTTTTAACCATTTCCCCTCTCCTTCTCGTCCAATTATGACCATTAACAATAAGTTAAATATGAATTATAGCATCGATCAACTTAGAATTAAGAAAATATAAATAAATTGTCAGAGCGAAAATATTTGCATAATAAGGGTCCCATGAAGACAATATTTGGCACATAAAATTGAAATAAGGAATTTCAATATATATTGGTTGGTTTACGAGTATTGTTAATCTGAGATGACTAGGAGTGCGGGGTTTTTCCTGCAGGCTGAAAACTAAATAAAAAGGGAAAACATATTCGGTAGTATTTCAGCTAGAGAAAAAATAGTATCGTTTGCGAGTTTTAAATAATTGAATTTGCTAGATGCTTGGTTGTATAACATTTAACGATTCAACTCATAATAACGGGTGAATTTTGAATTTTTGATTTCCCTCTCCCACTCCACGTCTTTTACTAACTCGATCCTTAGTTTTACATGTGATGCGTTTAAATATAGTTTTCATTATACTGCACGCAAAGCATGTGTTTTCAATATCCAGTTTGAGTACGCAAAGTAGCTATTTTCCGTCCTAGGACGCAAAGTAAAACAGATGTTTTGGAAAACTTAATCTTGGTTATCTTATGTTATTGAGCGATTTCAGTTCAGAGGTAACCTGTGTTTACTATTTCAATACAATGTCGGGAGCTCAAGATCATCTTGAAATACCGGAAGTTATTTTAGAAGAAGCACGGAAAGCAACGGAGGAACTACTACCGGCTAAATCACGAGCTAAATATGAAGTGGAATACAATAAGTTTTGCCACTGGTTGAATAGAAGAAATGTTAGTGTTAGTGCTGTATGTGATGAAGTATTGTTCGTTTATATGTCAGAAATATCAAATTTTTTTAAGCTACCTACTTTATGGTCAAAGTTTTCAATGATAAATGAAGAATAAATAAAATGAAGACTATTTCACGGTAGACGACCTTTTTAGAGATGATCTTGAATTTGTAGAATGTATGGCAAACCGAACTTTATTAGGAATCGAAAAAACATTACCCAATAAATGTCTAAATATATCTAATAATAACAATTGTTCAATTAATTTAAATTTTAATATGTAACAGCTGTCTAAATTTGATTTGTGTTACTTTATTAAAATGAATCAATTATAACTGAAGTGGATATTTTTTTTTTGAATGTTTTTTTTTCTATGTTTGAGCAGTATAATGAAAAGTAATTTTCATTACACGTACGAAAAGTGGCTTTCGGTGCTTGGCCAAATTTCCGAGCTCGGCTGCGCGTAAAACTAGGCCTCGCACCGAAAACGCCCACTTTGCGTCCTAGTAATGAAAATAACTATTTTGTAATATTCATTAAACTGAAATGAAAAGTATAGTTTACGACTGCTGGGGTGCAACAGACAAATTGTGGGCTACGGTTACAAGAAGGAGCTCAACTGTGTTAAATAAAATAAAATAATAAGACAAAATATGATAGACCTTGGTGCGTTCTAATAAGCGAAAAATAGACAAAGTGCAAATACAAGTATAATTTAAAATATTGTAATAAATCAGTATTTTTTTTTGCAGAATTTACTTGACGGGAACGGGCTCCGTAGGGAGAGAGAAAGGAAAGGGGGGTGATGGAAAAAATGTAAGGCAAATAAAGGAAATCCCACCAATACTCCGTCGGGTAGGCTAGAGAAGTAAGCACAGATGATTCGGGCGTATAACTGCTCCGGAGAATAAACGAACAACAATCAAGGGAAGCGGATTCCCACAGAAAAGGAGAGAAGGTACCTAAAATACGGAACCGAAAACAGAATTGGGGCATTAGGCATCGCCAATGGGAAGGCTATGGATTCCTAAATAATATATATATATATATATATATATATATATATATATATATATAAAACCTGCTCTAAATTCAAATTATACATACGTAACAAGGAATCTATATTTATTTGATTGCCTCTCTCAAATAATAATTCTTCTATTTGAACGGAACTCAATTTCGTCATCTCCTAGAACATGGATATTTGATGTAAAGTTTTCTAAAATTGTGTCATCAGTACAAAATCGATAGCTGATTTCCCTTAAGAGAAATCTACCAAAAGAAATACAACCCTTTTAATTTTTGAGGTAAAGGAAAATCTATAGAACAGGAGTTGAAGATCGCCATAAATGAATTACATTTTTCAATTTATGGCATTGATGAATTTTGTATTTTATTCTCCATTCCTCTTGCTTCAATGCCGGTCATTTATGAACTCATCATTTAGATATATAAACTTGTACGCACATCTTTCTTTTCATTTACTAAGGAGGGCTGACAGAGTTGCGTTTTTTTTTTTTTTTTTTTTTTTTTTTTAAATAGCCACTTGAGTCAAACATTAATAACGGTTTTATCTTGAGGATAAAAACCTAAATTCTGAAGGCGCTGTTTTGAATTTTCCGCAGCCCGTAAATTATTTAATTAAAACACTTTTCCGCATAAAGTGGCTGTCGTTATCTGCTTAACCTGCAGAGATGAGTGAAAAGGCAGGATATTATCAGACATGAATAGGAGACTAAAGTGAATTAAACCGCACAAACCTTCAACTAAAGAATAATAGGTATCTGAGAAAAGCCTACCTGAATACAAACGGAGTAAGTCATTCAGTTCTTATATAATGGGATTTTTATTCTGCCTTTATTCCTCATATCATTCATAATTCATGGCTAATTTGCTGAAATGTATTCAATACGCTGAAAATTACAGAATAAACAGAAGGAAGCTTAAGAAAATAATTCTCGCTTTTGCTTGCTATTATGCACTTTACGCTTATATATATATATATATATATATATATATATATATATATATATATATATATATATAACTCTAGGGCTTGTAAGACTTTCTATTTGAATTTTCTGGGATCAATTTTTTTTTCTTTTTTTTCCCAGACGATTCTGGAAACATTGGCTTGCTAGTTGAAAAGTTTGCCTATCTATCCGGCCGTTTTTTACTAATCACTCGAAATAGGCTCGAACGATTTCTTGGGTTTTTATATCAGTAAGCCAATTATTGCAAAATACGTAAAATGAACGTGGAAATATATATTCATCAATATCTTCCTTAGTATTACTAAAGAAAAAATGTAAAGTACTAAAAAATGTAAAGAATGAATTGTATTTAGAATAACGATCGTGTCCCAAAATCGTTATCTACATTTATTAATTTTGATATATTTACTTATATTCGTTAATAGCTTCATTAGTATTGATGTTCCCTGGAATTGAATGTATTATGTTTAAAATACATTTTAAATTCCTAAAACGTTATTTAGTTTTGCGTTTTCAAATTTTGACTTTTGTAATATTGTCAAAGTGGGCACTTCATTATGCTCCGTTGAGAGGAATCGGAATTGGAATTATAACGATAACCTTAATTAGATTATCTAGTTTCTTTTTAAGATATTTTTTTTGTTAAATTTAATATTTATTTTGTTTTCGTTTTTTTTTTTTTTTTTTATTTTGGTTTTAGTTTATTTGTTGATTCGTGTTTTTTTGTCTCTTTGGTTGCGTTTTGTTATTTGGTTGCGTTCTTAGTTTGTTCTGTTCTAATTTTATTGTTTAAATTTTTTCTGTTAATGTTTTCATTCTTTAATTTGTTTATATTCATTGTTTTTTTATGAGCAATATCGCCTCGCAGTGAATGCTCCACAATAAATAAATTAATTAATTAATTAGATTTCCACGGGAAACCATTTTTATTTCAGCTGACAAATACAGGCAATAAATAATGTTTGGAATTACTTCCGACTTTAAGCAAAACCTCATATATTCTTCTATGCCCTTACAATAGAATTTTGAACAGAAGCCTCAATAAAACTTTATTGTAATTTTTTTTTCGGAATGCAAATATGATACATTCATTTTATTTTGGTGGGAAACTAAATTTATTTGAATCCAATAACATTAAGAAATTCGACAACATTCGTCCAATACTTTCCACGATTTGGGCTTAAAACTATAAATATGACTAATTTGAAGGCAATGGATTATTCAGTGCTTCCTATTGTCCAATATTCATATTTCGGTCAATCAATTAATTTCGGTATAACAGAAAGGGTTACAAACACGTCTGTGTATATGTTTACGTATTTATAAACATAATGACTGGGGGCTCAGGTTGGCCGTGCGAGTTAGGGCGTTGGTCCTAATCTCACGTGGTAGACCTAGAGTGGCGGGTTCGATTCCCGCCCTGGGCACTAGAAATTTATTAAGTGACGGACTTACTAAATAAACTCCTTGAGCCCACTCTGGCTAGAAAAGGATGGTAACCTATTGATAACCCGTCCCGATTAGCCTAGTAGCATAAAGTGGACGTAAATAATAATAAACAAACGTAATCACTTTATTCTAGTGGTCGCTATTTTTATTTTATCGTTATCAAATTCGAAATTTACTAGCTTCTTGTAAAACAAAAGATCAAAATCAAATTGAGTGCTGATATCTGCAAAAAATTTGATTTATCTCCGTTATTCTGAGGAAGGTCAGAAATTTGTATATAACTAATCTTGTTCGGAATGTATTATTTTACAATTGTTAAACTGTGCATTTTTTCTCAAACTGGAATACTTTCCAGGGTATGTATATTTTTTTATTTTCTGATTCCTGAAAACATCCCTCCCCACTATTTCTCAAATCTCTGTTAGAATAAGACCAAATATCAGAAATAGTCTTATTTCAAACCTTATATAGAATCCCTTATTTGATCAGACAAGGAGTGAAACTTTTGGGAATGGGGAAATAGTTATTTATTATACCAGTGACGAAAGTAGATCATTTTACAACTCGAGTAAAACGTTTACCCACACGAGCGAAGCGAGTGTGGTAATTTCACGAGAGTTCTAAATTCTACTTTCGTCACGAGTGTAATATTAAATTTTTTCTGTAATCGTGTAATACATGATCAGATCTAACCAGAATATGAAAAAAAATTAGGATGTTGTGAAGATTATGGTATGTATGTTGTTGGTAGGTTAAAAGCATGGTTGTGAAAGGTTATAAGCATAGTTATAAAACAAGTAGTGATGATTGTGAAGTAGTGCAGTTATAAACAAGTGCAGGTTATAAACAAGGAAGGTAATTATTATTATATTTAAATTTTAAAATATATTGATTATTTCCACCAATAATTCATCCACATTTCAATTTATTTTGTTAAAATAAATTCTTACAATGTTAAGAAACATTTAAAAGCATTTCCAACTTCAAATTATTTTTTAATTTATACTTATTACTAATTAAGAAGGCAATTCACTTTCTTCACTCTGTTGCAAAATGTTTCACTTTCTTCACTCATTTCAGTTTAGTAATGTTACCATTATTCAATGATTACAGAAAAAGTAAATTATTTGAATTGTTTTCATTATAACGAATGAAAAATGTTATATAATCAATATTGTCGGAAATAGGATATTGTACATTTGTAGTTTTGTAAAGATTTTTTTAAAATTTGAATTATAGCGAGTTAATTATATATATATATATATATATATATATATATATATATATATAATATCTTAGTTAGGGGTCAAAGTTTGTTATGTGAGTTAAGGCGTAGGTCTTAATCTCATATGGTAAACCTAGAAATTTATTTAGTGACGGACTCATTAAATAAAATCCTTAGTCCCACCCTGAATAGAAAAGTTTGGTAACCTGTAGATAACCCGTCCCAATTAGCCTTAGTAGCATAAATTGGACGTAAATAAATATTCTTAGTTGAGCTATAGTTCTATTGATTCGGTTCTCATTCGAAGAGACTGAATTAATGGATATATCCAGCTTAATATTTAAGTCTTGTTTACATAGGCGTCTTGTTACGGAAGAGTGGAGGATATGATTTTGGATGATGTGGACGTAGTGTTGAAGCAGGTGCGAAATCCGCTTACTGTTCATAGCAGCTGTTGTACAAACGGTTTGAACCATAGAAGAAATAACGCGGAATGTTTCCATCTTTATGTCGTTTACACAAATCTGTAATGCCTATAATTTTTTCTCGTGTTTGTCAAACATGTCCAAACGTAAAACAAAGATTTGTTGCCGAGCTCCGAAGCATTTATGGGCTATAAAGCAACTAAAAACGTCTTAGTCACGAAAATGCCCATCATAAAATGTATGTTTCCATAATAGGAGAGATGTTTTTTCGCCGTATTTTCTTGAGGGGGATAGTTTGCTCCGGCGATATAGTAGCTAGGCGTGGGGCGAGCACTGCCTCCGCGATTATATCTTTATTGCTTTGCAAAGGGTTTAATGGTTTAGAAAGTGCAGATGATGATGGGTTTGTTGTGGCACTGGTTCCCATTGTTCCTTACTCTCTGTTCCCATCGTAATATCCATCCAGCCAAAGCATGTTATAGCATTTCATCCAATCGCGACTCAAATTATTATTGCCCGCCCTTAAAAGAATCTGAATTTGGACGCCGCTATATTTTGTTTCCTCCCGAATAAAGGGATTTTGTACTTTTCTGATCGGATTCACTGTAGGTTTGGAGTCTGTCTATATCTTTGAGATTTCTCAGAAGAGTTTTCGAATTTCCATGGTACTTTAAGGGTGTCATAGCTCGAGTAAACCGTTAATATTAGTCTTAGAGAAAATATGTATATAACAACATTTATTAACAATAAAATTTACAATAACATTAGCCCTATATACTTTTTTCATCAGACGTATAATAACGGAGAAATTTGAAATTTTCGAAATTCTCCCCTCTGTGTTAAATTAATAATTGCAAAATTTAAAGAATGGTTAAATACTATATGATTAAAACTTGTGAAGAATTGGAGTTTTTTTCTCTGCAAGTACAAAATATTCTTCACTGTGATACAGTCTACACTTTCCTTTTGTAGTGAATACTTGTCAATGGTGCAAGTCGTGCTGCACCGGCTATGAGAGCTACAGCAGTTCTAGGCTGCAATTGGTGGTCCTGGTTCCACTAGCCCTTTAACATCGCCGGTCCAGCTGCAATGTGTATTCGAAATTGTTTTAAAGTCAATTTTTTTTAGGGTGTTCTTTTTGTACAATAGCAATGCGTTATTAACCACCAAATCCAATTTTTAGCTGAAAATGTTCATGTAATACTTGTGGGAGCGGTAACCTGTTCTATAAAGTGCAACGAACATGTCACTAAGTCAACACTTCGTTGTCACACCATTTAATCATGCTGATACACTTTTTGTTATCAATGTAAAGGGGTCAGTTAAGGGTTAAATTATTGCATCACAATGGGACTTGAAGTTAATCCTTCAAGGTTTGAGTTTTTAGTGGACTGAGTGGGGTGAAATAAATAGTGCTGTACGCTTTTCAACTTGTATATTCAGAACAAGCACAAAATAACCTCTTCATCATGAGGATGTAATATGTTACACGAAACAAGTCTATTTAGAGTACTTACACTTCACACATTTTCGCCGGACGCAACACAGTCTCAGTTTGCTCAATATAATAAAGTTCCAGTTAACGCGAGACACCAGATATTTTCGCACTCAATCCGGTTAACTATTTTCACTGACTGAACATATTTTATAAAACCATCTGGTATTTTTTATACCGCCAGGTTATCATATTTGATAGCGAACGACTCACGAGTACGTGATTCGCCGCTACAAGTTAATTAAATTCATGGTAACGAAAATATAGTTTACAAGCTTTAGTGTGCCCTGATTTATTAAAGATATTCCTGACTGAACTACAGTATGTATCGCAGTTATGATCTGATTGAGCTGGAATTCGGTATTCACGATCACTGTACACTGTACCCGTGGCGATTTCTGTGTTGCTAGTAGCAGAGAATTTAAAACGGAAAGTACAATAAAAAACTTAATAATTAAAGTAACAAAGTAATAGGCTTTCGTTAATACCTTCAAGACAGTACTCTACAATTGGCATTCATCTGGGATCAACCACAAAAAAGAAATAATAAATATCTCAGTACACTTAAAAGTGATAGGTATAACTTATAAAAGGTTATCCCGTAGAATGTATTGTTTTTACGACCAATAGTAAGGAACTAATCTGCAGTCGAAGCATTTCAATTAACAATTAATGAAGACGGTGAAAGCACCGTCCGTTATTTAAAATAAATACTTTTTAAATCCGCATTCGAGGCATTTTTAATAAGTAATACCGTCTGTCGTCAATAGGTTATATAAAATTTTATTATAATGTTTACAAATATCAACTTATAAAGGTGAATACAATTAAATGAGCAATAAACGGACAGAAAGTAGTGACATAAAATGTCATGTGACTCTTCTGTCGCTGGGCCCATTGTTTTCTTCACAACACACTATTGAAGTGTTAGTCGTTGGTAGTTAGAAGTGTCAGTCCACTCATCCGAGAATCATCTTGCATATGGAAACTGTTCATACCAAATTACAACAATATAATGTGGTGTAGAATAATCAATCAATGAAAAGGCCATAGATCACTTCCAGGGACTTCCTCGTTGTGCCATAGATGCGCATAGTCAGTACGGACATTCCATGTATGAACATTTCCGGATGGTTTACTTAGAACACGCAAAGGGACAGATTTCTGAGCTTACAAGAGTTCAGAGGAAGTCACTTCTAATCAAGACCAGGTCTTGTAAGACTGGCATAACAGCAGCTTTAGAAGTTTCGAGGTGCCAGATTCCTAAAGACCAGCAACTCCAATCAAGCCCCAGAGGGAGAGGCCAACTTCAAAGAAATGAAGACCATCTCATAGAGAGAACCGTAACTCAGAACTAAGATGGTAGATTATCTTTTTTTAGCCCTATAACTCTTAATGCCGAGGTAAAAACTAGAAATTCCTTGATTGACAAAAGATAAATTTTATGAAAATCAGTTAAGGATGTTCACTTTAAGTTCATAATCAGTTTTAGCAGATTTCGCGATTGCGTGTAAAATTAACTGAACGATTTCTCATGACCGCTTGTATTTATTCACTTAACATTCACGGTGATGTGTTTGTTACCAGTATGTAGATTTATCTATTGTAAAATTTCACCTGGGAAATCTGCTTAGTTTACGCACCCCCTGCGTGACGGACTTTTCTTATTTTACGCACGTGATGACCCTTCATATTGAATACATTTGTACTCAGTACTTTCGGTTATTTTTGTAGTGTATTTTATCATTTTATGGTGTGTGTTCAGTGTATTGATGTTTATTAGAAGCAGTTATTTGTATATAATCGTTAACACCTTGTGGTATGTTACCTGTTGCAGATAGTGTTATATGCGGGAACCAAGTGCGGTGTTGTTCTGCCGAGATGGAGGCCATGCTCCAGACGACAGTAGCACACGACCTACACTCACTTCTATACCACAACTTCCATTCCGTGCACGGCATGCTTGCATCAACTCAAGGAGCATTAGCAGGTATTTATAATATTATTTCTTTATTTCTTTTTTTATGTCATTTCTAGGAAAAAGAAATTATAAAACATTATAAAGAAAAATTTTCTAAAACAAAAAAAAATACTATTGTCATACCTCTCGGTGGAGACCGTCGTCACTGGCTGATGGTTGAGTACCGCTGGCAAGCGCTTTCGATGCGATGGCTTCTTCTTCAAGCCTGTTAATAGTAGTACTGAGTTGGTTGTCCGTCAGCCAGTGGGTTTTATGCGTAAACAACCTACCACACGAAAACAATTTACCTGAACATCAACATCCCTCGTTTGAATGATCTTAGGGGTAAGTAAACAGATCTGGACTAAACGTAAACAACTAATACGGTGAACAGAGCATAAAACCCACTGGCTGACGGACAACCAACTCAGTACAACTATTAATAGGCTTGAAGATGATGCCATCGCATCGAAAGCGCTTGCCAGCGGTACTCAACCATCACCCAGTGACGACGGTCTCCACCGAGAGGTATGACAATAGTATCATTTATATTGGCGGTTTTAACCCTTAATTTGAAATTACCAAAAAAAAATACTTATAAAGGACGTACAAACTCCTACACATTAGCATCATATTTTTCCATTATACGCACGTATTGTTTCTTCCAATCCACCCACTTTGGGGTACGTTTAATCAAATAATTTCCTGTGGATATATAGCTGGTTCATTACTCATCATCAAATATTCCTTCTTTCTCTCTTGCTGTTACGTTTCTCCTTTCTTTCGTTAATAAGACGGGGTCCTTTTCTAGTTTTAGGTTTTTCATGTAATCTTATGCTTTCATCTTTTAACAATTTTCTTAAATGTAGAGTGTTTTTAATATTATTCTCTGCAATATCTAACATCTAAATCCCGTTGAACTTGTTTAAGCCAATTACATTTTGTTTTTTTTGTTTTTGGAAAAGTTTAATATTAGTTTTGTTTTTTTAATCTGCTTTTATTTGTTCTCGATATGTGGACGTAATAGCGTATTCTTCTTTTTACCAGATTTCCCTGAAGGGAAATCAGCTATTGAGGTCGTACTCATGACGCGATTTTCGAAATTTTTCTTTAAATGTCCATCGATCCTACCCTAGGAGATGACGAAAATGAGGTCCGTTCAAAACTATATATATTTGTCTGTTACCGCTCTAGCGGTCGCAATTATTGTTTACCAAACTCGATATTTAGGCGTTTTATGTAAAAAGAAAGATGAAGTTCGTTAACGGCTGAAATCGGACCAGGGGAGGGGGATTTAGAGGGAAGGATTTTCGAAAATTCGAAATATCTCTGCTACTATTCGTCGGATCGAAACATTGTATAGAAATAATCTTATTATCAAATAAATGATCTATAATTGTTAATATGTACATGGTTTCATTATCTTTGATATTTACCGAGATTTTTGCGTTTTAAAGTTTTCGGCCTTGAGTAAACCCTCACCCTCACTTCTGCTTATGTCATATTGACAATAAGCTGTTATATTATCAAGCACTTTATTTGAAGCCTAAATAACAAATATTGTTCTCATTGAACTTTTAAGTCATGAGATAAATGCAAAAACGGAAAAGAAAATAAGGATCAATAAGAAGGCCAAGTACTCTACAGTTTGTTAATGTTATGCAGGGTGCACTTTCGGAGTCAACGCTCCATCCTCAGTGCCTGCTGATTAAAGCTGAGTAGTCTGGACAACGACTGCCGGGCCCGAAAAGAAAATACTTGGAATACGTGGGAAATCTGCTTAGTTTACGCAGCACCTGCGTGACGGGTTTCTTTAATCTAAAGTGGCTCAATTTTCTGATAGAGTCACATATAATGTTTTCAATACTACAGTACATCCGCAGATATTT
The DNA here is from genome assembly GCA_019009955.1 of Riptortus pedestris. NCBI lineage: Eukaryota > Metazoa > Arthropoda > Insecta > Hemiptera > Alydidae > Riptortus > Riptortus pedestris. The sequence goes on from CM032228.1 coordinate 42,727,958, forward strand.
AGTCTTCTTTTATTTGCTAAACAGTTATTTACTTTTGGATTGTCAAGTCTGTCAACTGATTAAAATCGTGTAAGATCCTATAATTGGCTCATTAATGTGTCTGCCAATGTTGCCAGTTGCTCACCTTGTCCGTGTATTACCATTTACTCATTGCCCGTGTATCAGTTTGGTTTGTAAAGTACAGCTGGTCGATGTATATGTGTGAGTCACCTGCTGAACATATGCTATTGGCAGACACGTGGCCACATACCCGGGTGTCGAACCGGTAGAATTGGAGCACAGATGGAGGCAGGTAGCACCGGTCAGGCCCCTCTAACGGGACTTATCTGTCTTATCGCCCTTTTCTCATTCATAGTCCAAATACATCAGGCTCTCTTCTATGTTAACTATTAGCCACGTCCCAGACTTAAATAGCAACAACGAAACCTAAAGCATAATTTAAAAAATGCTTACATTGAAAGTCCTGGTTAGAAATTGAATGCCGGTTAGCTATACCCGTATAATTTAGTACTTATTTGCTTCAAACATTTATATTTCTGTTAAATAGTTTAGAGATTCAATTTATTCAGTAGCTTGCCTCACACATCCCACACTTCAGCATGTACACCCCTGATCTGTCTCCTAGAGGAGTAGCATCCTTAATTTTAGGGATAAAATTCTCCAGTGATGCCCCCTTTCTGTCGGCTGTTCTAATGTCCTACCAATTTAGTTTTCTGCAGTTTTGCACATTTTTTAAAAAAAAAATTTAGGCCTAATCCCTTATTTATTGTGTTTTATTGTTTGTAGCTCTGATGACGGGAAAGTAAATTCCTGAAAGCTCTTAGCGCTTTTAAAAATAAATTTTGAGAAGCCACAACTGTGTCCTGAATAACCTAATTCGTCACCTCACTACCAGCAGAAAGTAAAAGTGAGTTTAGGGATTGTCTCTAGATTGAGTGAATTTAAATACATGGTTCATAGAGGTCTCGAAAATCGTGAAATTCGGTAGTGAGTCACGAAAACTGTTAAAAGCTAACGAAAAAGGCAATTTAAAAAATATTCTTGGCATCTAATGTCTAGATTATTCTGATCTCTTGAAAATGACTACAGCAAAAGCAGAGGTGTAGCATTTAGGTTGCTTTTAGCAGATTCCCAGATATTCACTAATAAGTGTTATTTTTTAGCAGATCCCATCAACTATTGAGGTCGTACTCATGGCGCGTTTCTTGAAAGTTTTCTTCTAAGGCCCATCGATCACAGATGAAGAAAATGAGGTCCGATCAGAACTACATATATATACAAAGACAGATATATGTCTGTTAACGTTCTGGCATTTGCAATTTTTGTTTAATCGTTACCAAACTCGATATTTAACATTTATATGTTTTCTCCATATTCAATATTAACCGAGATATTTTAGTTTTCAGTCATGAATAAACCCCCACTCCTAATCATGTCATATTAAAAATAAGCTGTTATATTACTTTATTCCAAAATTAAGTACCAAATATGGTTTTCATTTAACTTTAACTTTGTGAGATACATGCAAATACGTTATGTGATAAAGCCATCAATTAAGAATTTTCGTTTCTGTACTCGAAAATGTTATCTTTATCTAAAACATACTTGATATTTAAGTTTTTCAGAAGATCATAATTGTTATTGACGGATATCACAGCTGGAATAGTGGGGATTTAAAGATGGGAGGATTCGAAAGTTCAAAATATCTCCGTTATTATGAGAAAGATCGTAAAATATTATAGGACCTTGTTAAACTATTGATGATTTTTTCGTAACTCAAATATTCAAGGAATTATTCGTACTTTATTCCCCTTCCCACCAACCTTCTACTCACCTGTTCATTATATAGAAATAGGGAATTTGTGATATGAAAATTATTTTATACCTGCACATGTGAAATATGCTTAACTTACGGAGCTCCTGCGTGTCGGATTTTTATTTAAGACACCAAGGTGCCTAAAACCTCCCGGGCAATTCATTAATGAATTAAGAAATTTTTGTATTATCAAATTCGTTTCAAATTTATGCTGATGTTGCTATTCTTCTGGGGTTATTTTCAGATTATTATCCGTTTTCACGTCAGGGTGGAACTTAGGATTCTATTTACTGGGTTTCTCACTAAATACATTTTTATTGGTTTTCTAGATATCTTTTGTGAAATGCATTCATTTTTGGAGCTTAAATTTCTCTTTGTTGTATTAATTCTTTTCATTCCTTGTATACTGACATCTAAATTGCAATGTGAAGTATATAGTGATGTTGTCTGGCTTTGATTTATGAGCCTTGAGCTGTATATATATTCAGGAAGCCCGGAGGACAAGCAACCACCACCTCCATTTTGGTTGTATTCGCCTTCTCCTTGGGGGTTAACCACTTACATAGGGTTACCACTCACGTAGGCCAGTCGCTGTGTACTCTAAACACTCTCCTAGGATTAGGATTATGTAGGATTTGCAACTGGGTCATTCTCATCCAACGTCAGGCTGCCTTATACGCCAGTGGTTGTTCCTGTCCTCTGGCTCTATTGGTTATTAACTAAGGCAATGATGATATAAAACAAATACAAACAAATTGCATGTGCTTATATGATATTTACAATTGATTTTTATGGATGAGCCAATTTGGACGTGAAGTAATAAAAAAAAAGTCCGTCACGCAGGGGCTGCGTAAACTTAGCAGATTTCCCACGTGAAGTTTTGCAATAGAGAAATCTGCATACTGCTAACACTTAACACCAGCGTGAGTAAATACAACCGATAATGAGAAATCAGTTAATAAGCTCCCAACGGAAATGGGTTATGAATTGTAAAGAAATAGGTCTGGTAACCACTGAGAGATGAACAGATAGACATATTCTTCACCGAAAACAATTAATGATATACATCTGAATATAACACATTAACTTTATGGCAAACTATTTGCTATATCTAGAACTGCAATTTATAATGAATTAGAATAATTTATATTTTAATAACTGAAATTTTAGTAGTCCAAGAAATAAAGAAGGGGGGCGCGGATGAACAGAAAGTATTTGCATATATCTCACAAAGTAAAAGGTTAGAAGACAAGAACGGTTAGGTTACACGAGAGCCGAACAGTTACGGAAACGGCCGAACTAATCTGGAAACAGGACAATAGCCGCACACACACTTCATAAAAATGCAAATAACTGATAAATGATTAATATTCAAGATAAAGAATAAGTGTATATAACAATATTTATAGAATATTTAGTTTGCAATAAGATTGGTTCTGTACAATTTTTCGATTCAACGTATAATAACGGAGATATTTCGAATTAACAAAAATCCACCCCTCTAAAATCCAACCCATGCTGGTCCGATTTCAGCCATTAATGAACTTGATCTTCCGTTTTACATAAAACGATTAAATATCACGTTTGGTAACGATCAAACAAAAATTGCGACCGCTAGAGCGTTAACAGACAAATATATATATATCATTTTGAACGGACCTCATTTTCTTCATCTCCTAGGTAGGATCGATGGACATTTCAAGAAAGTTTTCGAAAATCGCGTCATGAGTACGACCTAAAAGAGAAAATGAGCGTCCGCTTATGCAACTTAGTCTAATTGGTACGTGTTACCTATTGGCTACCATGGTTTTGGAAATAAATTGGATGCTGTCAGAGCAGTGTCAACACTGATTCCGGTTCGTTATGTAAAAGATTACTCGGACCTAATGAAAGGTTTTGTATCAATAGCAGATCACGAAACTGAGTCCGCTAAATTTATTGTCGGCAATATAAATTATATTTATGATGTAAAACCTTTGGAAAAAATAAATAAATAAATTGCCTCCACTAAAGGGCTGAGTAAACTAATTAGAATTCCCTCGAGTGAACGACACAACGTTGATTGAAAGTCCGTCACGCAGGGCCTGCGTAAACTAGGCAGATTCCCCACACGAAGGTTTACAATAGACAAATATACATACAGGTAGCACTACTGTGAACGATATGTGAGTAAATACAAACGGTATGAGGAATCTTTCAGTCAATTTATAATACAAGTTAATAATCTCTACAACAGAAAGCGGCATTGTAAACAAACAGGCCAGCCAGCCACGAGGCGCTGAATAGAAAGGTAGACCGGAAAGACAAACAATTAATGAAGTATATCTGAATATATTGTATTAAATTTATTGAAAACAATTTACTAAATGCTGTAATTTGTAAAGAATCAGAATCAGTTTTATCTCAATCACTCAAATTTTAGAAAAGCAAGAACAAAAGAAGTGGGGGGGGGTCAAAAGAAAGTATTTGTATATATCTCACAAAGTAAAAGTTCAATGCAAACAATATTTGGTGTTTAACCTTGTAATGAAGTGGTTCATGAAATAACAGCTAATTGTTAATATGACATGAGTAGATGTGGGGGTTTGCTGACGGCTGAAAACTGAAAAAGTCCATCACGCAGGAGCTGCGTAAACTAAGCAGATTTCCCACGTGAAGTTTTACAATAGAGAAATCTGCCCAATAACAAGTGTAGTAAGTAGTAAGGGATCACTAAACTTATACACGAGGGACGAATAGTTACGAAAACGGCCGTCAGAGCTCTCTTCGGAAAGTACCAAACAGCTCACTCCTGCCGACCAATGCAGAATACAAATGCAAATATCTTGGTTAATATTCAAGATACAGAATAAATGTATAGAACAATATTTATAGTAAATGTAATTTGCAATAAGATTGATTCTATACAATTTTTCGATCCGACGCATAATAACGGATATATTTTGAATTTTCCGAAAATCCCCCCCTCTAAACCCCACCTCCCACTGGTCCGATTTCAGCCATTAACGAACTTGATCTTCCTTTTTACATAAAACGATTAAATTCCGAGTTTGGTAACGATAAAAAAAATTGCGACCGCTAGAGCGTTAACAGACAAATATATATATATATATATATATATATATATATATATATATATATATATAATTTTGAACGGACCTCATTTTCGTCATCTCCTGGGTAGGATCGATGGACATTTGAAGAAATGTTTCGAAACTCGCGTCATGAGTACGACCTCAATAGCTGATTTCCCTTAAGGGAAATCTGCTAAAATGCAAATATCTCGGTTAATATTCAGGATACAGAACAAATATACATCACAATATTTATAGTAAATTTCTTTTGCCAGAAGATTGGTTCTGTACAATTTTTCAATCCTACGTATAATAACGGGAGTATTTTGAATTTTTAGCGGATTTTCCTTAAGGGAAATCAGCCATTGAGGTCCTACTCATGACGCGATTTTCGAAATTTTCCGTCAAATGTCCAACGACCTTCCAATGAAATTCTTTTTTAAGAATATTAAACGTGATATTTCCACTTTTTAGTTCTCGCCATAAGTAAACCCCCACTCGTGCTCATGTAATGTTAACATTAAGCAGTTATATCATAAAGCATATTATTGGAAGCTTTAACACCAATCATCGTTTTCATTGAACTTTTACTGTGTGGGGTACATGCGAATACTTTGTGTGATGACGTCACCATTTAAGATTTTACGTTCTTAAATCGATAATGTTTATTTGGTCTACACCATACTCGATATTTAACCGTTTCATCAAACTATTTGAAATAAACGGTCATATTACGTAGTTAAAGGCCCCGAAATCCAAGGGGGGATTCCAAAATTCCAAATATCTCCGTTATTATCTATTGGTTCAAAAAATATTATAGAACCAAACTTGTTAAACTATTGATACTCAACAATTCATTGTTCTTTAAATGTTCAACCAACTCAAATATTAGGCGAGCTATTAGCTCTTTCTGGTTTATGCAGTCCCTGCGTGACAGACTTTTGTTAAAAGGGCCTCTAAATTGTCAAGCGAATTGTCATTGTTGTTATTTGAAGGGCGGTAGTGAACTTTTATTGATTCTGTTCTGTAGAGATTTTATTGCCCCTGTTTTTTGGAAAAAAATGGATCAAACCACCTTGGTTTATGAGGCCTTATAGAATACTGTACTTATGAAAAAGATATAACATTGAATGCCAAAGTTAGAGAGTATGGGTTAGCTTGAAGACATAAAGTTGTCAATGTGTTGAAAAGAAGGTCTGGAATTACTGAAAAGCATTTGGAAAATAAATAATAGCTTATTATATGAATTCAAAACTACTTCAGGCTTTAGAAACGGGTCCAAATATAACGTATTTACCTCTCAAAAATTATTAATAATATATGTTTAATAATACCATAAGCAATACGTGTTAGAACAGATTTTCCTTAAGGGAGATTACAAAATTGAGGTCCACTGAAAACTATATATAATATTTTATTTATTTATTTTGTCAGAAAAAACAACTGTTTAATCAAAAAAAAGTCCGTCACGCAGGGGCTGCGTAAACTAAGCAGATTTCCCACGTGAAGTTTTACAATAGAGAAATTTTAGAATAGAGAGTCAAACAGTTACGGGAACGGCCCGAACTAACTCTTGACGGAAACTCACGACTAGACCCGAAGTTAGCCGATCTCGTCTCAGAAGCTGAAAACAGAAAAATGCAAATATCTCGGTTAATATTCAAGATACAGAATAAATGTATATAACATTATTTATAGTGAATTTAATTTGAAATAAGAATGATTCTATATAATTTTTCTATCCGACGTATGGTAACGGAGATATTTCGAATTTTCGAAAATCCTCCCCTCTAAACCCCCCCTCCCACTGGTCCGATTTCAGCCATTAACGAACTTGATCTTTATTTTTGCATAAAACGTTTAAATATAGAGTTTGATAACGATCAAACGAAAATTGCGACCGCTAGAGCGTTAACAGACAAATATATATATATATATATATATATATATATATATATATATATATATATAGAGAGAGAGAGAGAGAGAGAGAGAGAGATTTGAAGAAATTTTTTGAAACTCGCGTCATGAGTACGACCTCAATAGCTGATTTCCCTTAAGGGAAATCTGCTAAAACATATAATTTAAAACACATTGGTGATGGGGGCTCAGGTTAGCCATATGAGTTAAAGCGTCGACTTTAATTTCACATGGTAAACCTAGAGTGACGAGTTCGATAACATAGGTGATGAAAATAAATTAGATTAGAGAAGGAAGAAAATTGGTTATTTTTGAACGAGTAGGGCTAAAATTCAAAACTATAAGCAATGTACCGTGTGTGTGTGTGTGTGTACACGCATTCACACATGACCGTTATCGCAATAACATTTAATCGTCTTTACTTTTATATTATTTATTAACGTCCACTTTTTGCAATTCATGCTAATTGGGACGGGTTATCTACATGTGACCACCCTTTTCTGTCCATGTCTTTACTATAGATGATTTCCCTGGAGGGGTCTCTTCGCGATTTTTCTAAGTATTTATTGATTCCACTAATGTTGTATATTATATATTTATTGTTAGCCTCTAAAAAGGTTGTTTCCTGTTTAAAATAAAATAACAACAATAACACTAATTAAAAGAAAGAAATACAATTATACTAACTAATAAAATGAAACGATTGTAAAAAATTTCAGATGAACTAGCCAATAAAACATGAAAAATATAAACAAACTAATAAAAGTGTGTGATGTGATTGTTTTCTTTTTTTGTGAGAGTTTTACTAGATTTCTGAGTATATATGTTGTTTTAATGTATTGACTAATTGCTTCAATGCGTCAGCTGTCGCCTATCAATAGTTGGCGCATGTCGAATGATAGTTAATTCTAAATGGTCTCGTTGTTGCATTGACTCTGTGATGTGTTTATTGTTTGTGTCACGTAGCTCTCTGCTGTATATATAAACTTTTCCTTTAATTCATTTAATTATTATTTTACTATTGATGGCTATGACATATCAATACTATCTTATATTCCAACGCACAAACACACACTCATAGACAGACATAAAGTTCTCTTTAATGAACCTTAAACTACAATTGTTCAATATGATATAACTCAAATATTAGCGTAGTTTACTATTTTGTAATTTTCATCTTTTTTAATTAAAGATGAAAAATCTAAGAGATGGAGATTTAATTTATCCGCTCGTACTTATTTTTTTAAGGAGATTTCCCTTAAGTTTAATGGCCTATTGCTGTTGTACTCATAATACGAATGTCGAAAAATTTCTCAAATGTCCTTTGATCCTATTTAGCGGTGACGAAAATGGGGTCCGTTGAAAATTATATATAAATGGTGTGCTATTCTTTTCGGAGTTTTGGTCAATGTTGGTGAAATAAATCTTAGTTTTTGCCGATATTTCGAGAATCTTTATTTTCTCTTCTTTAGGCATAAACTAAAATTTATTTCACCAACATTGACCAAAATTCCGAAAAGAATAACACACCATGTATAAATATAACCTGGTCGAAAACATCAGCACAATTATATATATATATATAAAAAAAATTTTAGACCAAACTGTAGAAAGTGCTTAATCAGAACATAGGCTTGCAAGGAGTTCAGGAAGATGGTCGTTTTGTACTATACCTTAGTATTATTTGAAGTGGTAGCTGTTCTTGTCTAGAATGGTTGGAATTTGGGGTTGTTTGTTAACCTGTGGAAGGTTTCATAGGTTGCTGCCCCTGCGTGTCAGACTTTTTATAATATACACCGGGAGAACCATCCCACCACTACTTGATATTGAAATATGGTTGAATATGGGATGTGGAATGAATGGCGGAAGGTTTCCCATGATGGGCTGGTCCTACCTGGTTGGGGTAGGTATGGGGCAAGGTGTGGATTCCCGACCCCCCATTGAGACGGCCTCTCTGCTCGTTTTTTGCGCCCCCCTCCCCCGAATTCCTCAAGACTGGGTCTCCCCCTCCCCCATAAAATTACCGCTTTTGTCTCAACACCGATCGGCCCCATAATACAAGCCATTTGACAGCTTAACAAGCTGCCGTTCTTCCAGACTGGTTTCAGTTCCTCTAGTCCTATACCTACTCTCCTATTAGTACTTCTATTATTGGTTCATCTTGAGAGTATTCATCACGCTTCTAAACCAGCCCAACTTTTATATTTACTTTTGTTATATGAGTACTTATGAAAATTTAGCGACAACAAAACTGCTGTTGTTGGTGACTTTATGTTGTCAAGTGCTCCAGCGGTGTCGTTATTGTGGTTTTCCATGATATTTCACAGATTTTCCAATCGGCTTACTCTGGGGTTGCTTAATGACTCGTGGTAGCTCCTAATTAATAGCCTTATCATTAGGAGCTCCACCTCGGAGAAAAACCTTACTTGACTCTAATGAGATCCCAGCGATGAAATTTAAAACTTCATATTACATATAATTTTATTTTGAAGAGTTGCATACCAACAAAAGTTCAAACGATTGGAGCAGATAGCCGAACTCCTCACAATGAAAATACTTCCCAGGGATGCAGACTCAAAAGAGTCGTCCATAGATTTTCAGGGAAAATGAAGAAAATATAAAGAATACTACTGACTGACCAATTTTTATCTACAATGTAATTAACATTTTGTTTGATAACCAGTTCCCATTTTTGGGAATTTTTCATAATTCCATTTTTATGAAACGTTCTAGACTTATTGCCGAAAAATTGATCCAGGTGACTTTTTGCAGTCCTCTAGGGGATTAAAATTCTTATCGTTAAGGCAGTTTTCGAAGGGATAAAGCAAATGATAGACCGAGTCGGCTAAATCCGGTCTTTACTACGAAATTTAATTATAGATAAATTATTTGATTTTATGAAAATTACAGATTTGTATAAAGAAATTTAAATTACAAATTTGCATTAAGGAATATGTTGTATTCTCGTTTCTATTGTTCTAAATAGAGATATAAATGAGGATGTAGCAATTTTAACAATATACATAAACATAGTTTACTCTCAAAGTACAGGTACTTATCCAAAACGAGAATTATAGATATTACTGGGCGATGATAAACTATTAGTTTTCCGCCCTTAAACCTTAACAATCAAACAAACGGTCTATACAAAGTCCAACGATTTTTTCTGTGTAATCAAAGGCGTGTTTGCGTTTTGGCATTTTTATGGTCAAAAACAAAGCCTCTCTGATTTGCCAACTGCGGTCGGGTCTGGTCAATTGCTTCCTTTAATTTGTCTAACTGACAACAGTATTTATCAGAGTTTATAGTTTCATTGTTAACGGCCTTGATATTGTCAACCATGTCCGCAACTGGCCTCCCAGAGCGTTTGCCGTCTTCGGCACCCAATTCTTCCTTTCTGAATTTCACAAACCACTTCCGCACTGTCCGTTCACTTAAATGCATTTTCCCCATATACAGTGCATATTTTGTTTGCTGCTTGAGCTGCATTCTGGATTTTGTGGAAATAATTAATACTCGACATAGGGAATGATAGAAAATTGTATTTCGAAAATGATTAGTTATAGAGTTTTTTGTTATCTGACTCTCAACAGAATTATTTAGGATTTATGATTTTAGAGGTGAGGCCGTCCATATTCCACGCTCAATCCTCCCATTTTTCCATGATTAGTGACGGACAGTGATCATGGCGTAACTGGTACTTGTACCAGTCACTTGAGGCTGAAGGCTATCTGCTCCTGTTACTGGTTTTGTTAATAGCTTCGAATGTTCCCATCTATTAAAAATACCGTTTTACCATAATTGGTGACGGACAGCGATCATGGCATAACGGTCCCTTGTGACAACAGGATTAGCAGCACCACACTTGTGGCTGGAGGCAGCCATCTTCAATGAACATCTTCTAGAACCGGAAGAGCATAATTTGGGTGACTTCCACACCCACTCCCTTGGACAATAAGCCTGTATTCCTTGTTTCTGGTTGTGCTAATCGCTTCGAAGGTTACCATCGCTTATCGAGCCCGTATTACTATCATTAGCTACGGACAGCGATCACATGTTTTAAAGGCTCCTTGTGACAGCAGGATTAGCAGCACATCACTTGTGGCTGTAGGGAGCCATCTACAATGTACACCTTCTAGAACCAGAAGAGCATACTTTGGGTGAATTCCAACACCCACCGTCAGGAGAGCAAGCCTATATTCCTTGTTACTGGTTGTGCTAATCGCTTCGAAGGTTACCATCGCTTATCAAGACCGTTTTACCATGATTAGCTACGGACAGCGATCACATGTCTTAAAGGCTCCTTGTGACAACAGGATTAGCAGCACCACACTTGTGGCTGGAGGGAGCTATCTACAATCTACACCTCCAAGAAACGGAAGAGCGTACTTTGGGTGAATTCCAACACCCACCGTCAGGAGAGCAAGCCTGTATTCCTTGTTACTGGTTGGGCTAATCGCTTCTAATGTTGAGCTATCGCTCATCAAGCGCATTTTGCTGCTTTTATGAAGTTACTTTTAATTTCATATCTTCCTGCCGGACCTGGGTTCACCTGAGAAAAGACCAGCATGCCTTTGTACTCTTGTAAAACGAATAATTATTAACGGACTTTTTTTTTCTTGTCACGAATAGGGAATTGTCGAGATGCGAAGATAAGATAGGGTTCACGGGTGAATAAACAAATATGAAGGTAGGGAGGGATTGGGATAAAGCCGAGAGGGATGAGGTCGGGATATGCCTGAAGGCTGAACATGCAGGGTCCTAGCTGATCCCTAGGTTTTGATAGGACCACCTCCATCCTTACGCACAACCATGCTCTTCCTGTCTCCCTAGAGACCTCTTATATTCACAGCGAAATATGTTCCGTAAGTTATTCCGTAAAAGATACCCGGAAATATTAGACGAAGTATCCTGTCCAATTTCTTTTATTTTGGAAGTCACTCTTTTAGGAAATTACTTCCTAATGAGACTAAAATTCCGTCACGCAGGGGCTGCGTTAACTATGCAGATTTCCCACCTGCGACACGTATTTGCATTTATCTCAAAACTTAAAAGTTCAATGAGAAAAATATTTGGTTTTTAAGCTTAAAATAAAGTGCTTCATAACATAATAGAATATTGTTACTATGAGATGAGTAGGAATGGGGCATTACTGAAGACTGAAAACTACAAAATGCAAATATCTCAGTTAATAATCAAGATAATGAAATAATGTACATAACAACATTTATAGAACATTACATTTGCAATAAGATTGGTTTTATACAATTTTTCGATCCGACGCATAATAACGAAGATATTAAGAATTTTAGAAATTCACCCCTCTAAACACCTCCCCCCCTGATCCGATTTCAGCCGTTAACAAATCCTGGGTAGGATCGATGGACATTTGAAGAAAAATTTCAAAAATCGCGTCAAAAGTACGACCTAAAATGATGCTAAAAATGGACCGAAGAGTAATTCATTTTTTTAAAAAAATATTTATTCGTTTATTTGCAACAACATACATAAATATTACAAGCAAATGATGTGAATGATGTAACAATTGGCTTGATTATTCACTTGAGGTGGGAAGTTGTCCATTGACAATACCATTGGAGGGAAGATTGGCTTGTACTAGGTCGTTGTCTTGGGTTTTCTGGAATATGGGTAGATGAAAGTGACTCGACTTGAGGATTAGGATGTGCGGGAAGGAGAGAGTGGAATTTCTGATATCGGGATTTTGCGAGGGCATGGACAAAAGGAATGTTGAGGTCGTTATGGGAAGTTAAGTTGGATACGTAAAATGGGGAATCTGTAATTTTGCGGAGCATTCTGGATTGGAGGGTTTGGATTTTGTAGGAATTTGAAGTAGAGTAATTAATGAAAGTAAAAAGGCCCGTCAAGCAGCAGCTGCGTAAACTAATCAGATTTCACACGATCTCACCTCACCACATATTCTCTATTTCCATGGAAACAATATTTGGAATTTAAGAATAAAGAGGTTCATGTTATTACAGCTTATTAGGACATGATTAGGAGTGGGGGTTTGCCCAAGGCTGAAAACTAAAAATCCAAATATCTCGGTTAATATTAATCTTAGAGATAATATCTATAAAACAACATTTATAGTCAATTAAATTTACAATAACATTAGCTCTATACACTCTTTCGACTCAATGTATAATAACGGAGAAATTTAGGAATTCTCCACTCTAAACCATCCCTCCCCCCCGACTTAGCAATTAACGAACTTGACCTTTAGTTTCTCATGAAACGGTTATATATCGAGTTTGGTAACTATAAAACAATAATTGTGTCCGCTAGAGTGGTAAAATATATATACATACATGCAATTTTGAACTGACCTCATTACGAACTGACGTCATCTCCTGTGTAGGATCGATGGACTTTTGAGGACATTTTCCGATAACCGCGTAAGGAACACGATCTCATTAGCTGATTTCCCTTCAAGGAGTACGAATAAGTCGTTTAATAATTGAGCCAAGAAAAAAAAGAAGTATAGAACAACAATTGTAGAGTATCAATTGTTCAGCGAGATTTGTTATGTAGCATTTTTCGATACGATTCATAATAACGGAGATATGAAACTTAGAATACACCCTTTTAACCCCCGCCTCTATTTTTCGTCCTGTTCCATCCATTACTATTACGATTTTTTTTTTCTGTTTACTAAAATAGTTAATATTTAGTGTAGTATTGATAGAGTATCTATCTCACAAAGTAATATAATACAGGAATTCTCAAAAATATTATTAGTCCGTATTTATTTATCCACTCTGTTGTGGATGTTTGTAATTTGATCATATATTGTTTGGCTATATATCTATGAGCTTTTTGTAAACTAATTTCATGGGTCTCAGCTCATAATGAGAATAATTGTTTTAGAATTTAATTAAAAGGTATGAAGGTTGCGCTCAATTATTTCTGTGGCCCATCATTAATTAGAATGTTTTATTAATTATTAGATAATGCTATTGTATGTTTTTATTAGAGTGATGTCGTAAGTCCAAGTTGGCATTCCGAACTCTTTTTCACTGAGCCCTGTGAACTTTAAACTTGTCAAATCAATCTAAAGCTAATGAAATAATTAATGTAAACGCTGCCTCAAATCACAACTCCGGCGAACGTCTTGATACTATCTTCCTTTAATTGAGAATGATTTATTTAATTAGTCTGAAATTGCTTGAAAGTTTAGTTCTTTCGTAATTCTCACTTCATCTTTTATTCATATCGGTAGAATTGCTTTTTCCTCTCCCGGCATTACCTGGTCGGAATTTTCTTTATTTAAATAAGTAATTTACATTTGTATTTAATTTGCATATAGCCTTATTTGGCCTCCATGGAAATTGAAATGAGACGATATCGCTCTGCAGGCCAGAATTATTTAGTTGTGTTTATGAATGGTTAACCTGCGAATTAAAGATTGAGAGCTCATTTGCATGCAAATTCATTATAGTTTGCCTGTACATGTGTCACCCAAGTACATCCCGCTGCATTCATTCATAAAAATATATATAAAAAAACCTGCGCATTTCTCCCACCACCTCCTAACGCTTAGCATCAGAGTATTTGATTTATGTTGTAGCTTAGACTTGTTACGGCCCGTACGTCCGTCTTACATGTGTTGTCCAAGATTGAATTCTTCTATAGGTGGGCATTCTAAGATTCTTAAAATGCCAGGTCATAAATTAAGATTTTACTGTCTTGTCTTGGGATTGTTGATTTGGTCTATACCGTGCTACATATTTAACCGTTTCAGTCAACACTAAAGATCATATTTGTCAATGGCTAAAATCGGACCTAGAATAGGAAGACTTTTTAGGGGGAGGGGGGAATTCGTAAATTCAAAACATCTCAATTATTATATCGTATTCGATCCTAAAATGCCATAGAACCATGCCTTGTTCATTTATTTATGGCCTACAATTGGCGTTCTATGCATTTTTTCGATTTGCAACTGTGGTTGAGGGAATGAAAATTGAAATTCGGTGAAAATGTAATTGAAATGGAATTGTGATAACGAATGAAAGACATGGTTGGAGATGCACATAGAAAGTGTGGTGAGGGTTTGGATTGTAAATGAAAAGTGTGCAGATGGACGGAGGTATGTCTGATAGTTAGCAGAAGGTTGAGGATATAAATAAGAAGTAAACGGAAGGTATGTGAACGACTGGAGATGCAAATGAAAAGTGTGCTGAATGTTGGAAATGCAATTGAAAATTGAGCTGATGATTGGAGATATACTGGGTGTGACTATTAAATAACGAGACTGACACTGCTACAGAAGAAGTGCGCATGCGTCAAACGCCAGCACCTAACAGCTGTTATCGTGAAGCTTCCTCTTTCAAATATAGTGCCTCTCGCTCCTGTAAACAAATCAGTACAGCCGTAGCCTTCGTTCGCATTAGAGTTGTTTTTTTTGTTTCGCCGGAAAAATGTTAAGTGTAACAGTAGAGCAACGAATTGTTGTGAAATTTCATGTGAAACTTGGAAAAACCGCTACTGAAACTTATAATTTATTGAAAGAAGTGTATGCCAATGAATGTTTATCGCGTGCACGTGTTTTTGAGTGGTTTAAGCGCTTTCAAGATGGCCGAGAAGACGTTCAAGATGATTCAAGCCCGGGTCGCCCTTCCACGTCGAAAACGGATGACAATATCGAAAAAATCGGTAATCTGATTCGATCTGACCGTCGGTTAAGTATTCGTGCGATTGCTGAAACTATACGAATTGATAAAGAATCCGTACGGCAAATAATACATAACAATTTTAACATGCAAAAAGTGTGTGCCAAAATGATGCCTAAAATTCTTACATTTGAACAACTGGAAGCTCGCAAAAATGTTGGTACTGACACTTTGAATGCCATTGAAAATGACCCAAACTTACTTGAAAGGATAATAAGGAAAAACGACCTGAATTGTGGAAGGACAAGTCATGGGTTCTCCACGAAGACAATGCGCCGGCTCATTCCGCATTGTCTGTTAAGAGGTTTCTAGCCAAATTCAGCATCCCAGTGTTAGACCATCCGCCTTATTCGCCGGATCTTGCGCCGTGCGACTTCTATCTGTTTCCTAAGGCTAAATCTGCATTAAAAGGGACAAGATTTGAGTCTGTTGAAGCTGTGAAAGAGAAAGCGGCACGCGTCCTGAAGGAGCTGACAGAAAAAGACTTCCAGCACTGTTTCGAACAATGGAAGGTTCGCATGGAGCGTTGTAGGGATAAAGGAGGGGTGTATATTGAAGGTGATAATAAGTAAAAATGTATGAAATAAAAATAAAATGTTTTACAGCGTCAGTCTCGTTATTTAATAGCCACACCCCGTATATGAAGATTGAGATGGTGGTAGAAATGTAAATGAAAAGTGCGCTGATAATTGGAGATATAAATGAAGAGTTAGCTCATAAATAAAGAGTGAGGATGAAGGGAAGAATGACGAGTTGAGGATTTAAATAAAAATGTTTTGAAGGTTAAGGATGTAATAGAAAAGTAGGCTGAACGTTGGAATGTAAATGGAAGGTATGTTAAAAGATTGGAGATGCAACTGACAAGTGAGCTGATGGTTGAAGATATAAATGAAGAGTAAGGTGGTGGTAGGAGATGTAATTGAAATGTCAGCTGATGTTTGGAGAAATAAAATGAAAAGTAAGGTGGTGGTAGGAAATGTAAATGAAAAGTGCGCTGATAATTGGAGATATAAATGAAGAGTTAGCTCAGTTAGCTCATAAATAAAGAGTGAGGATGAAGAGAAGAATGAAGAGTTGAGGATTTAAATAAAAATGTTTTGAAGGTTAAGGATGTAATAGAAAAGTAGGCTGAACGTTGGAATGTAAATGGAAGGTATGTTAAAAGATTGGAGATGCAACTGACAAGTGAGCTGATGGTTGAAGATATAAATGAAGAGTAAGGTGGTGGTAGGAGATGCAACTGACAAGTGAGCTGATGGTTGGAGATATAAATGTAGAGTAAGGTGGTGGTAGGAGATGTAACTGACAAGTGAGCTGATGGTTGGAGATATAAATGAAGAGTTAGCTCATAAATAAAGAGTGAGGATGAAGGGAAGAATGACGAGTTGAGGATTTAAATAAAAATGTTTTGAAGGTTAAGGATGTAATAGAAAAGTAGGCTGAACGTTGGAATGTAAATGGAAGGTATGTTAAAAGATTGGAGATGTCAATGAAAAGTATGCTGAGGGTTGAAAAGGTGGTGGTAGGAAATGTAAATGAAAAGTGAGCTGATGGTTTTGGAAATGCAAATGAAAAGTGAGCTGATGGTTGGAGATTTTAATGAAGAGGAAGGTTGTGGTAGGAAATGTAAATGAAAAGTGAGCTGATGGTTGAAGATATAAATGAAGAGTAAGGTGGTGGTAGGAGATGCAACTGACAAGTGAGCTGATGGTTGAAGATATAAATGAAGAGTAAGGTGGTGGTAGGAGATGCAACTGACAAGTGAGCTGATGGTTGAAGATATAAATGAAGAGTAAGGTGGTGGTAGGAAATGCAAATGAAAAGTGAGCTGATGGTCGGAGGTATAATTGAAGAGTTAGCTGATGGTTGAGGATATAAATGAATAGTTAGCCGATAGTAGAGATATAAATGAAAAGGATGAGAGAGAGAGAGAGAGAAAGAGTGATGAAGGACTAGGTATGAAGGAGAAGGGATGACAGCTGGTAGAGAAGAGATAGAACCATCTCCCCCTTACCTGGCCCTTCTATTTATAACCTAAATAGTCTAAATTGTCTGCTAACCACTCCAGTCATTATCCTAAACTCCTTCGATTGCTCTCTGTCCTCTTCTCCTACTAACTGCCTGCGGTTTTCGTCATTCGTCAGCTTCCTAGGTTGAATTCCGAGGTAGCCCGGAACTCTATTCCCCTTGGTCTAAATCCTCTCTATCATCGTGCCACTGGGTACTTCCGGAGGGTAATAGTAGGTTTTTGTCATAAGGAGTTGGATTTTTCCCCTTTTTCTTGATGATTTTATTGTTGAATTGCCTGTTGCAGGATGAATTGGAAACAATATGCTCGTCCTTTTGCCTCTATTCTCTCTATTATTCGTCACTTTACAAAATGATGGTTCCCCTTAAATGGAACTCCTTTATTTGCAACCAGTAGGCACAACAGGAACCAGGACTTGAACCAACAATTCTTTTTGTAAGAATTGGCTCTCATAATGCCTTCACTGCTATATGAGTATCTGTATACGACTGTCCTGTCTCTCTCTTTTCCTCCTCAGAATAAAAATGGGTCGTTGATATATTTATAACAGTGTATTTGATGAATTAATATTAATAATTTTCAAGAGTTAAGATACCCGATATCGCTCGGGAAATCATCAATTAGAGGCTGTATGGTGATGGTATTTTTTTTCAAAGCGTTACTATGCACAATATTTCCCCTCCTTAGTGTTTCGATACCTGAATACCTAGGGATTGCAATTTAATGAGTTGGTTTTTGCATAGGTAACAACTGAGCCTAAAGTAACATTTTGCACGGAAAAAACAGGAAATTTATTTTTGCGATTTTTAATTCTAT
This sequence comes from Riptortus pedestris, assembly GCA_019009955.1. Taxonomy (NCBI): domain Eukaryota; kingdom Metazoa; phylum Arthropoda; class Insecta; order Hemiptera; family Alydidae; genus Riptortus; species Riptortus pedestris. The sequence continues at coordinate 42,746,303 of CM032228.1, forward strand.
ACCCTCACAATTACTTCATTTGTAAAAAAAAAAAAAAAATTAACGCAGCCGCAAGACCTACCTGAATTTCCTAAAACACGAATACCGAGACCATACAATTATAAACGCATAGTTTAATAGATGCCTCATATTGTAGCTGTATGGGCATATCTTGTTTATGTATCATTATTTTGTCGATATCTACAAGTTATTCTAATTAAGAAGATAAGCAATTTTGGTAAATTTTGAAGAAAAAAAAATTCGAATACGGAACGAAATATGTCGATTTTTCATTTAATGCCTTCCTTAGAAGCACCATTCTTTACTTCTCTTGAAATATTACTATAGCTTATAATCATGGAGGAGTTAATGGTAATTCACAAATCGAGTTATGTTTAGTTTTTGTGGCTAATAAACTTGATGACTCCTACATTAATTTTTAATGTATAAATCCTTTATCCTTTGTTACACGTCAAAAATGTATAAACCAATAGTTACTGTAGACAACAAAATAAATCACTTTTGTTATGTACATGTTTGCCGAAAAACCAATAGGAAACGTAATATTGCGATTTTTCTTTTCAGGCTTCCCTTATAACACCCATTCTCTCAAAACTAAGTTATGTTATTTGACCTCTATAATGACCTCTAAACATTGGAGAATATAATTTTACAAAATTAAATATTACTAATGTACAAAATAAATATAATGAACAAAATTAAATATAAAATTTTATTAAATTTACAACATAATTAAGAAAGAAAACTATAATGAAGTAAACTGGAAGGAGATACATCTTATGTTTCATAAATACAGTGCTTACTATAAATAATTTTACATAATGATAACTAATAGCTTTTATATTTCATCAAATAATCCATTATTTTTTAAATACCTAACACATCATCTATAAATTGGTCACTGTCGGCTAGTAATTGACATAAATTTCTGGGTCATGGCTACGTTATTACTTGAGTGCAGTCAGTTAATATGTGTTTTACAGTCAGCGCCCTGTTTTAGTACAGACAAATAGGTTCATCTTGTCTGCTCATTAATATAAATGTGATAGTTTAGTGTGTCCTGTACGTAGGCACGTGAAAGTACTATTTCTTCTCTTCTGGAGTGTCTTTTACTTGAAGTCCAGTTTAGCGTATTCGATTTAATTTCTCTAACTATACTGTCAGAGTTATACCAAAAATTATTCCAATCATTAATTACGAGTTTTCTTATATCAGAAAAAGAATCTTGGTGAGGTACGTTGGTAGTAGTAGTAGTAATACTGTAGTTTAGGCGAGAAAAGGTAACAGACACGAAAGTCAAAAATTGAAACAGAAAAGTATCATGAAAAAAAAATTACACCTAGAAGTTCCGTTTTTTTGTATATATTATTTATATAGATAAAAGATGAGGGTACTCATTCCATGATTTTATTGAGTCTTTTACAATGTCATCCAATATTTCTCTACAACTGACATAGCTTCTAGAATGCTTCTGTAGGAGAGTAGTGGAGAGCGCTAGGATTACCTCGGGTATAGAACACGGGTATATTTGTTTATTATAAAAACACGACGAGTGAATAGGGCATTGAGAGTGGATGCGATTGGTGTGATGTGTATCAGCTGGGGAAATAAGGATGAGCTCAGCTGTAGATAAGGAGGCATAGATGCAACAAGTGCATTGAGCTGGCCTTGGAGATATCGGAGAACAAGCCGGGCCGTTCCCTCCGGCCGTTATCGCCATGCGCCATGCTTTGGCGACTGTATCATCCATTCCTCTTGTTGCCCGCCAACATGGAAGTATCTAGGACCACACTCTGAGCTGCTATCATGTCACGGTTGAATAAGTTCGTGTTACCTTCACGGTATTATTCTAAGAAAATGTATAACAGCTTTTGTCCATAACTTTTAGTAGAGTTCCTTTACAGGAAATAAGCTGTTGAGGTTTACTAAAATCAAGGAAACTCTTACGACTATTGAAACAAGGGCCTATAACTCCATTACCTAACCTCTACTGTTGTATATACCCGTTTCAAAGGTAAGAGCGCAAAATTCTTGTCGTGCCATACTAGGACCAAAGTGGGAAGGAGACCTAGGACTTTGGAGAAGAAAGACAATAGAGAAGATATATCTATATATGAAGAAGGACACTACAAAGTTCTACGTAGTGGACAGGAAGCCATCGCCCACGATAAACAGAGGTGGAGGAGACTTGTAAATGTGGCTAAGTCTAAGGCCTCTAAAGCCAACCGGAAAATAATTGACTGGCAACATGTAAGTGGGATGAGACTGGAGTGCAAGTTGAAGTTGTAGTCTGCATATGCATACTGACTAATGACTATATTAGTCAGCTTATGAAAACTATAGAGGAATAGCTTTTTAACAACTTGCTTGTCTTGAGTGGGATTTCTCCACTAATGCTTTTGATTGTGAGTTTGACTCACAAACGTCTCAAATGTAAACAAACAGGTCTGCCAACGGCTCACCGGGGAAAAAAAAAACAATAACTGTAACATATCAGAATATAAAGTATTAGTTTTATTGATAACTATGTACTATATCTAGTACTTTAATTTTTAACGAATCAGAATAATTTTTGTCTAAATAAATCAAATTTTAGTAGTACAAGAATTTAAGACTGGGAGAGGCACACGATCATATTGGCAGGTATCTCGTATAATAAACGTCTCTGAAAACAATATTTGGTATTTTAGCTTCGAATAATGTGGTTTATTATATAACAGAGTAATGTTTATGTAACACGAACAGAAGTGGGGGTTTACTAAATTCTGGAAAATGCAAATATCTCGGTTAATATTGAAGATAGAAAATACATGTATATAACAATATATATATATATATATATATATATATATATATATATATAGTACATTTAATTTTTGCAATAAGGTTCATTCTATACACTTATTCGATCAGACTTATATTAACGGAGATATGTCGAATTTTCAAAATTCTCCCCCCTGATTTCAGTCTTTAACAAACTTGATCTTTCTTTTAACACAGTTCGACTAAATATTGAATTTGGTAACGATAAAACAAAAATTGCGACCGCTAGAACGGTAACAGACAAATATATATATATATATATATATATATATATATATATATATATATATATATATATATATATGTCTACAGTTTTGAATGGACTTCATTTTCGTCATCTACTAAATAGTATGAGTACGACCTCAATAAAAACCTACTAAAACAACTAATTGGTGAGCAGATGCCTACCTGAAGGATGTACATTGTTGAGCTACTTAGAATTATTTAATTACAAAGACTTTTTAAAATCTTTTTAAAAACGTCCCAATTTTTCTGAAAGGTCATCAGTAGACATAATCCATTTCCCACCCATTGGGATTGCGAGAGGGTGTATTGGGGGAGGGGTGATGGACCGTGTTCAATTTTCCATCTAAAAATAAGGCTGACTCCAGAGAAAGGCTGTTCTGTTCTCCTATGCTTCCAGTATTTCCTACATGTTCCAGATGGTTAGCTGTTCCATCCGCCTTTTCTCCATCTTTATGAGACATTTCCAGAACCGATCTGCATAACCCTTTTTTTTTATGCCCTTTTCAATTTTTCATCCATTCCTCCCTAAGCGAATAAGAGGATATCGACTTACTTATATTTTAGAGAGCGTATCTCCATTGTACTATAATACGAGTTATTATCTTTTTACTGTCGCGTATATGTATCAGCATTATCCAAGTCAATTTTACTTGTGGATCAATGTTCACGTTTGGTCTTTTTCGCCAAAACGATACATTGGTCCGCATGAAAAGAGAAATAAGAATGTATTTCAGTTCAGGCTAAGTACGTTTCCAAACATCCATAATGATTGCATCTTCAAAATGTTTTCTATTTCAAAGTGAAATATATGGTATATTTCTCTCGCTCTCTCTCTCTCGCTCTCTCTCTCTCTCTCTCTCTCTCTCACACACACACACACACACACACACAACCATCTTTTATCACTATACACTCTCCCGTTACCCCTTAATGCTTAAAGTATTTATATCCCATTTTCAAGGATATTACGTTCAAACTAAGGATGTAAATTTTACCCTATTAACTCGGGGATTTTAGATTGCAAAATTAAATGATATCATTATCTTAGATAATGAGTTAACGATGTTTTAGATTATTTTATTTTATTAAGAATATTAAATGCATTTTGTAATGTGCTATGTACAATTGAATCGTCCTCCATCACTCTCGACAGAAGCTACACCCTTCACCACAATGAGCAGCTTCTCCCTGCCTGGCAAGGAAGTCAAGAGCTAAGGAGGAATGGCACTTGATAAGAAAATAGCCACTGCTATCACTTCACTTTACACTTCTATAGGAGATCTCTGGGGCATGGTCACTTGAGGCGCCGTGGAGGGGAATATGGATGAGTGGTACTGGAAAGGGCTAGGACTTGTGGATTAGGATGATTGGATAGCCTGCTGTGGAATTTTTTTAATCTTAAGGGAATTAAGTCCTTTACAAATGGGATATTAAGATCTTTATGGAGGGTGTGGTTGGTGATATAACATGGAGCATCTACTATGGGGCGCAGGACTTTGATTGGAAAGTCTGGATGCGTCTCGTGTTCGATGGTTTTGCTGTACCCCACACTTCTATTGCGTATGTCCATATTGCTTTAAGCAGTAGCTTGTATATTGTTAGTTTGTTTTCGGTAGACAAGTGAGATCTTCAATTTAGCAGTCCGTAAAGTTGTCCGAATCGTCTGTTAAGTTCCTGTCTTCTAATTAATGTCTGGAATTTCCAAGTTGGTGTCCAAATGTAGTCCAAGGTAGCGTACACAATCGGCTGGTGGCAAAGGAATATTCTTGATATGAACAGGAGGACAGGAACTTCGCCGAAGGGAAAAAGGGATATGGTGAGAAATGTCTAACAGAGGTAAATATAATAAATGGTCTTAAGACAAATCCTAAAATAAAAAAATATAAAATGCAGAGAGTGAGAGATCCATTGAGGTATAGCTCAAAAAATATTTACTGACCTACTTGCATGCGCTCATAGGGAAAGACAGCAAGTGACTGGCTGGTGCGCGGGAGATAACATCGAGGTCCAGTACCCCCACCATTGCAGACTTATAGCAATCGGTCTTCTTGTTCAAACAGCGACTACCAATAAGCTTCTTGTTCAATGCAATCTCCAGACCTACAGAGCTACTTCTTCATTTTGAAAGGGAACCCTTCCCCCCTCTCTTGAAGAAGTGTTTAAAGTACAGCGAAACATATATTTTAAGAAGTTAATACAATTTATATTGGTGAGAAGTGTTTTATATTATTCGGTTCCAGCCATGACTTAAGGTGAATTACAGGCTATTAGAGGTGGATTATATCCGATCACTACCGTTGTATTTGTCAAGATGGAGTTAAGACTGGATTTTTAAGTTTTTAAGAACGGTGATCTGGGAAGAATAGTATTACGCATTATTAATCCAAGATTGAACTCGAATTACGACTCGACATATTTATGGCCTGGTCATTTATTAATAAAATCCTCTTAAATAGAGAGTATTTTTTTTTCTTATAATTTATTAATTAGCGCTCTTCTTAAGTGAAAACATTTAATTATAATCCTCGGTTATAATAAATATTCCAGCTGTCTTGCCAAAGAAGCTTTTGTAAATGTACGATTCCATAATTCAGAATTAATATTGTATGAATAAGTGAGTGTGGAATGGTATTGTTTTAATTCTTTCAGATTTATTCCCTTCAAATAAAATGGAGCTATTAATGCGTACCTCTTGAAAGGAATTTGTGACTCTGGCTAAAATATTTTCCTGAAAAGAATTCAATTACCTTTTTATTTAGTGAAGGTTCGGAACGTCCCCTAATGGCCGATCCAACCTCTGAGATATTAGACCTCTTTCAAGTGTCACGCCTCGAATTTCTCTCTCTTTGTTACCCTAAATATCATTTGTCCCCGGACTTAATAAATGAATCGGTGTCTTTTTTTTTTCTCACTATCTCTCGAATCGCTTCCCATTATTTCTGCCTCTCTCTCCAATTAGCCAGACTTTTTTTTTAGGTTTCTAATGATTGCATTCCTCAATTTTGAATATGAATATCGTGTTAGATATTGCACAGACCTGGTAAAGGGGAGGAGGCATTGTTTAGTAAAGGTGGCGAGGCGGTCATTAGTAGAAAACAACCTATGACTTTTTTTTTGTAAAGCGTTAAAACCGAAGATAAATCTACAGGATTTCAAATGCAGCGTAACAATGTGATGTGTAACTATATATTGTTACGTTTTTATTACCAAAATCGGTAATAAACGTTGTTTATTAGAGTTCTTTTGGATTGCAAAATTAAACACACTCAGGTTTCACAGTTTTTATCACTGCACATTTTATTTAACAATGCACTACACACTTGGTTACATATTCTTAATTACTACTCACAGTATACACTGATAGCTTCACTGTTCTTAGATTACACAGTCCAATAATTCACTCACGATCACTGAAGTTCACAAAAACAGACGGCAATGCACTGGCCTTTACTTCGCCAAGTTAACGGCACTGCACTGTTCTTTACTTCACGAAGTTAACGGCACTGCACTGTCTTAAACACGGCACCAAACTGTTACTTACAGTCACCGCACAACACTGTTCTTCACATAAAAACACTTTACCGCACTGCAACTGAGTCGTAGTGTAGCACTGAACGCACAGATGAGCACTTGAAGACAGCTGAGAACAAACTGAACTGTTGGCCAAGCTGTATTCTATTTATAGAGAAGCGACAACATCGAAGCCGAATTGCCTGGGCCCTTCGAGGACTGGACTAGAACGTACGCGACCATATTGCAGCATCCCTTTGATCTCCTTGCTCCCCAAATACGTGACTATCTCTGTTTAATTTTTAATGTATTTCATTTTCGCAACAATATATTGAAATGAAAATCTTTGGCTCAATAGACACTAGGAGGCCTCACAGCTTTGGAGGTATGTCAAATGGTGAAATTGGTGAATTTTTCTTGCATCATTGAAGTTTCATTACAGACAACTGTCCATGCTTATTCAAATGCTTAATTATTTTAACCTTGCTGGCTGTGTATCGTCTGCATAGACAGAAGTCTAACTTCCAAACCATAATACGAAATTAGACTTATTCAATATTTCAATGTCTACCTCATTTAGTTTTAACATATTAAGAAGAAGCTAAGACTATTTAACAGAGTTTTCTTGGTTTTTAATTTTTGTACTTCATTTTTTTTAAGATTCTAGCAAATACTATACAGCAGCTATGGAGAACCTTTGACATGTTGTGGGCCAAACTTTAGTGTACAAATACGTTCACGGGCCGCTTTTAAAAGTAGTGCATTTTAAAGTAGTGTTCATAATTTTTATGATAGATACCAGACATGAAATTATAACGACAATGCAATTATAATACAAATTATAAAATTACAAAATGAAATGAAAAAATTTCATTGAGAAATTTGGAATTATTAAAAACAACGTTAAGTAGCTACACGGAAATCAATGAGCTTGAATTTGGGAAACTAAGCCATCGCTGTTTGGATTAATTCCACTGATATAAAGATAGACGTAAAGAATTTCCAAATTATCGTCAGTCGGCCTTGTACGATATTTCGATTTATTAACTTTTATTATTAAAAGAACTGTTCGCATTTATAAGTACTGCCAAACGCACAGATCTCTGCTCATCTTCCTCATTTGAAGTAAGTTGTGTAATATTTTTGTTTAATTGGATTTTTCAAAATATCTAGCGGGCCGGTGATTGCCCACATATGGCATAGATAGTAAACAAAGTTCTGGGCCTTAAAACGAAATTAAGCTTATTCAATATTTCAATGTCTATCTCAATTAGTTTTAACATATTAAGAAGAAGCTATGGCTATTTCACAGAGTTTTCGTGGTTTTTAATTTCTGCACTTTTTAAAACTTTTTAAGATTCTAGCAAAAAACTATACATCAACATCACGTAGGCAGAACTTCAGCTCGATCCGATCTTAATTGCGATCGCTATCAAATTGCAAGCAGGCAGACGATTTTTTTTAATTCTCATTCTTTCATATACTCCTGACCTACCTTTTTATGCGAAGGAATAAACTTCATGTCAAATATAGTGTAAGCTATGCAGTACAAATGCCGACTTTAATAAATAAATGAAGATTACTTATCTATTTAGTTTTTAATGCATTATATACATTTCAATACAGATCTTCGGGTATTGACTGACCTTATTTTCATGTTTAGGCCAACGTTTTGCTAGACTTACGTTCAGTTTCTTCAGGGCTTATATACTTATATTTGGATTTTTTGAATTTGGGGGAAAATATGCCAAGCATTAAAAATAAAACATTTAGTGCTTACATGCTATATTCAACAAGCTGAATTTAAAACATATTATATGCCGGCCCATGAATTGACCAACAAAGAATAACCTGTATTTTTATTCTTAAATTATTTTATCGATAAATAGCTTTTGGTGTAACATAAAAGGTCAAATTTTTAACGACTGACATCTTCCTAGAAGTTGCGGGGTTTTCAGTTACAGGGTTTAGTGTTTACCATCAGAGCAGAGGGAGGAGGGAGTTAATAAGAGGGGTAAAACCTAAAATTCAAAATATCGCCGTTATGCTACGTTATTTAAGCAGTTTTGCTTGAAATTTAACATTCCAGAATCGTTGTCAATACAGTTTTTCTTCAAATTTGAATTTTAACTGAGTTATCTGAATTTCTTGGTTTTCAGCCTCCAGCTAACTTCCTGCTAACACTAACGTGTTTTTCATTTAGAATATTTGGGAAATATTGCAATATCGCTGAAGTTTAAATCCCTAGGTTATACACTCAACCGCAAAAAAACCGGACACTTAGATTTAGTCTTATAATTTTGTTAAATACTTAATATATATGTATATTAATCTTTTTAATTAAAATAATTGGTTAATCTATAGGTTATTTAAACAAACTCTGCCAAAAGTGAATAATGTTTATTGATTATTTACACAAAAATACAAAATAAAAAAAAATAAAAAGATAAATTAACACATTTAAAATAAAAAAAATTATTATTCATTTTTATTACAGTGAATGGTAGACTTCGCTACCCCAAGCGTTTCGGCAATGTAATGTAAGCTCCGGCCTTTCATCTAAGTTTGAAATACCCATTATTCTGGACCGAAATAAAAATAAAACATTAATTAAAGAAAATGCTTGGTTAATAATTAAAGATGTTTAAATGTGCGAAAATCTACTTACAGTTTAGAATAGATCAACTTCACGACAAATAAATCTAATCTGAGTATTATCTAATTGTTTACTAATCCTGAAGGGATGTTCAATTGACTTAGACTCTAAATTCTCTGTAATAACTAGAATACCCACATAAAGAAAATTGCTGAAAATTAGCTTTTAATACGACAAAAATGAAGTGTCCGGTTTTTTTTGCGGTTGAGTGTATTTGAAATCCATTTTTTCTAAGGGGGAGGGGGAACATTTTAGTAATATTGTATCGTTTTAAGAAGTTGTTTAGATTTCTGTTTTTCAAAATGATTTTGATTTCCGACTTAACGAATACTTATAAATGATGAAAGTAATGAGAATATTTAGTACTTAAATTAATCTAATCTTTATATTTCGTTTCTTTTGTTAGGACCTACCTTAATTTACTTATTTATTTGGGGTTTATTGCATAATAATTAATACATAAACTTAAAAAAAATACAATACAATACAATCACTTCCTCTAATAAAAACTGGAGTGTTACTGTTAAAAGTAACATTTGGGGATGCCTAACCGCAATGTTGCCCCTAAAATTGGTATTTATAAAGGAGGTACATAGATAACAGCCTGAATGCCACTTCAGCCAGAAACTATGCCAGTGAAGCGTACACTCGTTCATATCTCGTTCACAATAAATCACACAGAAAATGCTATATGGTTTTTCTTGATAATATAATACCCTACAGTTCTGAACATTATTTCTGACCATTTATTCGGCCCCAGAATATTACCAGAGTCACCTGTATTATTTTTGCGAGGGCTTAGGTTAGTCGTGAGTGCTAATTACGTTGGCCTTAATGCTTTCGGCTCGCATTGAGTCGATGATGAGAATTTATATGGTTGACAGACTCACTAAATGAATCCGTATTCAAATTCAGCATAGAAAAAAGGTTGTGAACGTACGCATAATTTGTACTGATTAACCCTTCGTGGCCGTTTTCCCCGCTATTTCAGAAATATGCTGAACTCAATTTATTTTCAACGGGATATGTTAGCCATAGACAATATATTTTTATTTTCATGCGATGAGGAACTCATTTATTTATTAAATAAAAAACTTCAAATTTAATTAAAGAGTCTATCTAATCTTTCTTTATTTTTTTCATGATTGCGAGAAAATCATTTTTCCCTCTTTTTCCCTTCTTTTTTTATTTTTACGTTAGCAGTTAATGAAATTAAGGAGGAAAAGAACGAGTCAGTGTTTTTATTTAATCATTAAAAAAAAAAAGTTTAACATTGTAACTTTACGAATAGCAATTTCCTCTATCATTTATTATTAAAATGTCATAATTGACATTTTGGTATATCATACACGTTTAATTAAGAAAATCTGATTGAATGAAGAATGTTTATCTGATTTTATATCAACAGTCTGAACTATGTACAAGCGAAAATTCAAATTATTTTTCTTATTAAGTTTACGTTGGATTCGAAAATTGTGTAGAACCAATATTATTGCAAATTTAATCTCTTGTAAATATTGTTACATACTTTCTCTGTATCCCGCACATTACTAAACCCAGCTATTTGCATTTTTTAGCAGATTTCCCTTAAGGGAAATCTGCTATTGAGGTCGTACTCATGACGTGAGTTTCGAAAAATTTCTTCAAACGTCCATCGATCCTACCCAGGAGATGACGAAAATGAGGTCCGTTCAAAATTATATATATATATACTAGCTAAGATACCCGGCTTCGCCCGGGAATAGATTTGAGGCTGAATAGTGATGGTATTTTTTTGGCAAGGCTTTACTTTCCACAATATTTTGACAGTTACCCGTCCCAGTATTTAGTGTTAATACCCGTTGTTGGCATTTGTTAATAATAAAATTAATTTTTTATGTAAAACTTCACTGTCCTGCATATTGTCATATTTCCCGTCTCCTGTGCATTATGCATAGATTTGAATTATTAAGGAGAAAATATTGATATACATTTGAATTAATTTTTTCAGGTGAGGTACCTGGTAGTTCATATTGAAAAGAAGTGTTGAGCAAATTTCTCTAAATAACAAAATAAACAACTTTTGTTATGTGCATATTTGCCGAAACCCCAATAGGAAATCATTATTATTAATTTCATGCCTCCCTTATAACCACCACTCCTGCCCGTCCCTAGAAATGTTAGAATGGCTTATTATAAGGAAGGCGTTAGTGCTAATACACATACTAAGTGTTTTATTTAGTTCGGTTGAGTCTTTTGTGCCAAATAAAATTGTTGTCTCCCGCTATAATTTTTAGCGTATAACGTCTTTATACTTCGGTATACGATGATAGTGTATATAAAAAAAAAGTTTCTCTAAATAACAAAATAAACAACTTTTGTTATGTGCATATTTGCCGAAAATGCAATAGGAAACGAAATGCCACTATTATAAATTTCAGGCCTTCCTTATAACCCCCACTCCTGCCAGTCCCTAGAAATGTTAGTATAGCTTATTATAATGAAGGCGTTAGGACTAATTCACATAACCAGTTTGGTTTAATTCGGTTGAGTCTTTAGTGCCAAATAAAATTGTGGACTCCCTCTTTAGTTTATAGCGTATAACTCATTTATGCTTCCGTATACGGCAAAAGTGCATATTACAAAAGTTACTCTAAATAACAAAATAAACAACTTTTGTCATGTGCATATTTGCTGAAAAAGCAATAGGAAACGAAATATCGCTATTTTTAATTTCAGGCCTCCCTTATAACCCCCACTCCTGTTCGTCTTAGAGAATATTAATATAGCCTAAAGTCTAAGTTGGGCTAGTAGTAATATACATACCAAGTTTCATAAAATTCGGTTCAGCCGTTTATGCGTGAAAAGGTAACAAACAAACAAACAAATAAACAAACAAACAAACAAACAGACACCAAAGAAACAAAATGCAGTTATGGTGTCTATGACATGTGAAACGAAAAGTTATCGTGAAATTTCGCGAAAAAAATCAATGTACAGACAGAGGTTACAATTTTATATATATATATTTGTCTGTTATTGCTCAAGTGGTCGTAATTATTGTTTAATCATTACCAAACTCGGAATTTAATCGTCGTTTTATGTAAAAAGAAAGATCAAGTTCGTTATTGGCTGAAATCGGACCAGTGGGAGGGGGGGTTTAGAGGGGGGGATTTTTGAAAATTCAAAATATCTCTGTTATTATGCGTCGGATCGAAAAATTGTATAGAATCAATCTTATTGTAAATTAAATTTATTATAAATATTGTTCTATACATTTATTCTGTATCTTAAATATTAACCGAGATATTTGCATTTGTATTTTGCGTGTGGTCTCCAGTAGGCTATGTTCGGACTTTCCGCCGAGAGCTCTGGCGGCCGTTTAGGTTTAGAGGTTAGGTTAACTGTTTTTTGGGGCTAGAAACTACTGGGTTATTACGCCTTAAATAATGTTTTAGGTTTAGAGGTTACTAACTACATGTTGTTATTAGAGCAGTATTGTATTGTAAAACTTCACGTGGAAAATCTGCTTAGTTTACGCAGCCCCTGCGTGACGCACTTTTTTTTATGAATAAGCTACTCATTTACCAAATGGTTCTGATTGGACACTGAGTGAATGGGAAAACAGCATTATAATTTCTAAGCCCCGTGATCGCAAAGCAAAATATAATATCTCGTATATTACAATATCGACCCCGATATCCTGGCAACCTAGGAAAATAATTTAATATCAACTACCCCGTTAGTTATCATGTCATATTGAAAATATTATTTTTGACAGGTGATTTAATTAATTATCTGAGTGGGCAGGGCAGTTATCAGTCAGCTGTGGAGGGGATGAAGTAGGATTAGCATTGAAAGCTTGTTTAATCCCACTCCAGCTGTTATATATATTATATTCGTCGAGCCTCTTAATATATACCTCTTAATATTAGATTATGCATATGAAGTGGTCACTATTAACTTTTCACGCATACACTTATGCGGCTTAAATTTATTAGAAATTTTACTTTTTTCTCTCTTTAATATTAGCAGTCATTAAGCATTTTCCTCTGGTATGAATATGTTCTATTCATTAAACGGCTTTTCAAAACTTTCTTCTAAATATTTACCGAATTTGACAAAAAGGGTTATGTTCAGCAGATTCCCCCTATAATTAGGACGTATTGTTTGGACCTTTAGTATGTTAAATGTTTAGTTAATTAGCAGATTTCCCTTAAGGGAAATCAGCTATTGAGGTTGTACTCATGACGGAATTTTCGAAATTTTTCTTCAAATGTCCATCTATCCTGCCTAGTAGATGACGAAAATGAGGTCCGTTCAAAACTGTATATATATATCTATATATTTGTCTGTTACCCCTCTAGCGGTCGCAATTTTTGTTTAATCGACCAGTGGAGGGGGGGGGGTTTAGAGGTTGGATTTTTGAAAATTCAAAATATCTCCGTTATTATACGTCGAATCGGAAAATTGTATAGAATGACTCTTATTGCAAATTAAATTTACTATAAATATTGTTCTATACATTTATTCTGTATCTTGAATATTAACCGAGATATTTGCATTTGTATTCTGTGTGTGGCCGGCAGGAGTCGGCTATGTTCGGGCTTTCAGCCGAGAGCTCTGGCGGCCGTTTCCGTAACTATTCGTCCCTCGTGAATAGGTTTAGAGGTTTCTTACTACTACAGTTATTATTAGACAGATTTCTCTATTGTAAAACTTCACGTAGGAAATCTGCTTAGTTTACGCAGCCCCTGCGTGACGGACTTTTTTTGAAATGTTAGTGAACCGGGGATCGTGAGCGACTTTTTGTTCCAGTTTTGTAAGCCTATAAGTCTTAAATTTGTTAGCAAAAAAAAATACGTTTAAGCTGGCAGTAGACTCTCTGAAGGACATTCATTATTGGTCTTGTATGAAATAAAAACAACTATATCCATTGGTAGAGCGATTTCAATATTTCTTCGTAGCGTCGAAGTAGAGTTGCAGCGTTAATTATTGATAATATATCGCTCAAAGCTCAGTGAGACTCATGAATTATTGATAAGGCAATGCAGTGGAGATTGTGCAAGGCCGCGGTTCATTACCATTGCACTGAGGTTGTTGCTCGAGGTACTTTGGTTGAGCTACGTGTTATTGGCGTGCTAGGCACGTATTTAGCACAACCACACGTCACACATGCCTTTTCTAGCGCCAAAAAGGCCGGAGCTCTGCTTCGGAAGAAAGTCATTACGGCGATTATTCAACAAGCAAGAAAGGCCCGATTTCCGTGAAATGCCCTCTGGTCTTACTGTTCTCTTGGGCTCTCCTTTGTGCCCCCGGGTCTGAGTGTTTCTTTTATAGCCGTTCCACGCTAATTAGCCAGGTATTGGAGAAATAATAGGCGAAGGCACGAGTGAGTGACACGATTGCTAGAAAATGGGCTCAATATCTTAATAGTTCCTTACAAATACGTTGTTGTACGTTCGTCAGACACTTGGTGGGATAATATCCGATATTACCTTTTCGGAACTACAAATTTCCTGAAATTAATATTATCTCAAATAGGCCTTGATGTCTTTCTATTTTTTAGCTGATTTCCCAATTTTAGTTTGAATTATTATTATTATTTATTATCGTCCACTTTTTGTAACTTAGACTAATCAGGACGGGTTTTCTACAGGTTACCACCCTTTTCTAACCACGGTGGGATTTTAGGACGTTATTTAATGAATTTCGTCACTAAATAATTTCCTTTGCCCCTGCAAGAATCGAACTCGCCACTCTAGGTTTGCCATGTGAGACAAAGGTCAACGCTTTAACTCGCATGGCTAACCTGAGCCCCAAACATTTAGTTTGATCTTTACTAAATTCGAAATTTAAACGTTTTATGTTAAACTATATATCTCCGTTATTATACATACTATCGAAAAGGCGTTACGAACAAATCTTATTGAAAATATGTTTACTATAATTTCTTCGTTCTGTGTTTTTTTTCTCTGTCTTGAATATTAACTGTGATATTTGCATTTTTGTAATTCTCTTGCCTTTAGTAAATCCCCTATCCTAATTTACAATAACCTGTTATACCATGAACAACTTTATTCTAAGCAGAAATCATTTTTTTTTTCTGCAAATACGTCGTTTGAGGACGTCATCAAAAAACATGTTACGCCCTTTACTTTATAAATTCAACACTAAAGTTCATAGTCGCTAGTTGCTTGAATCGGACAAGGAATTGACGGGAGGTTCAGAGGGGGATTTGAAAATTCTAAATATTTCCGTTATAATAACGGAGCCGTATCGAAAATGTTTATAGAACATATCTTGTTAAATTATTAATGATAACAATTGTTATTTTATACAATTTTTTCGTAATTCAAATATTAAGTGAGTTATTACACATTACATTTTATGTAGAAATAAAAAATATATGTAGAGATCATTTATGAGTCCTACCAGCAAGTGGTAAATCTGCTTAGTTTACGCAGCCCCTGTGTGACGGGCTTTTTCATCGTCTATACTGATAGGAAGGAACAGCCTGGCACCAAATGATACCATAAATATTAACAATAAGGTTTTTTATTATGAAGCACACTATTTGACTTCTAGATTTCCAGATAAATGTAAATACGTGACGCACGTGGGAAATCTGCTTAGTTAACATAGACTCCCATGTGACGGACTTAATTTAAGAGTTGCATAGACTCCACTATGTAAACTTTTTCAGAATGTAATCTTGGTTTACCATTAGGTTGATCTCTAAGTGCGGGTTTCTCAATTTTAAGTTTGTGAGTTGCCTATCATTTCTCCAATTTAAAAAGTCCGTCACGCAGGGGCTGCGTAAACTAAGCAGATTTCCCACATGAAGTTATACAATAGAGAAATTTCAGAATAGAGAGTCAAACAGTTACGGGAACGGCCCGAACTAGCTCTTGACGGAAACTCACGACTAGACCCGAAGTTAGCCGATCTCATCTCAGAAGCTGAAAAAAGAAAAATGCAAATACCTCGGTTAATATTCAAGTTACAGAATAAATGTATATAACATTATTTATAGTAAATTTAATTTGCAATAAGATTGATTCTATTTAATTTTTCGATCCGAAGTATAGTAACGGAGATATTTCGAATTTTAGAAAATCCTCCTCTGTAAACCCCCCCCTCCCACAGGTCCGATTTCAGCCATTAACGAACTTGATCTTTATTTTTGCATAAAACGTTTAAATATCGAGTTTGGTAACGATCAAACGAAAATTGCGACCGCTAGAGCGTTAACAGACAAATATATATATATATATATATATATATATATATATATATATATATATAATTTTTCGAAAATCGCGTCATCAGTACGACCTCAATAGCTAATTTCCCTTAAGGGAAATTTGCTAAAATACGGTAGAAGTCAGCAATTTTATTAGTCACAAATGACTTTTGGTGGGAAAGGGATAGTCATGACGATAGTGAGGGGTAGTGAAGTATATTTGTATAAAGTTTTGAACGGAGCTCATGCAATAAATAATTTGCATATCTGTGATATTGGGAATTAGGTTGATGACGAGTCCTCGTACAAACTGATATCGGATAGCTACAATTTAAATATATGTACTACTTCAAAGGTTAGTAGAATCAGTTGATTGAAGACTACGTTCAACAGACTCGTCAGTGTCTTTAATCAGAGGGTGCTGATTGTTTTGAGAATTAATAATAGGAGGAGACCATAACGGGAAATATAAACGAGACCGGCTCAAGAAAATTTGCAATGCAAATCCGATAATCCAATCGGGGCCTATCACACCTGCTTCCTAATTAATCAAGCCCTTGATGTATCTGAGGAGGTGATCAACCGGCTGATGACGATATCATCTACGCTACACTTATCTCGTATCTTGGTGGAAATTCTGAGGCACAACTGATATATGGTAGCTTTTGCTACCAGCAAATGACAAGCTCTAGCAGGTTTGTCTTAAGAGTAATCAGCTATTCAGACTGTACTGATGCCACAATTACTGAAAATGTTGGCTATTCAAATTTGTATGTGTGTGTGTGTGTATGTATATATATATATATATATATATATATATATATATATATATATATATATATATATATATATGTATTTATATATGGAGTTGTTATTCTTTTTGGAGTTGGAAATAGAGAATATTTGGTGAAATGAGATCAGTAGTGTGTCATGTCAGCACTCGGAAATCTGCTAAGTTTACGAAGCTCCATCGTAAATTTAGGTTTTTTAATTGGCAGACACTAGTGAAAACGCAGTATTCAATAGGATAAAACAATATGGAATTTAATGTTATAACAAATAATAGTGAATTTAAAATTATAACTTCTTATTACGATAGCAAATAATATGGAATTTAAGTTATATCTTCTTATCGTGAAAGCAAATAATTTGAAATAGAAAATTATTGCTTCTTATTGTTATAGAAAGTAATATGGAATTTGAAGTTACAGCTTCTTATTGTGGTGCCAAATAATGTAGAATTTAAATATATAGCTTCTTATTGTGGCAGAAAATAATATGGAATTTGAAGTTATAGCTTCTTATTGTGATAGCAAATAATATGGAGTTTAAAGTTATAGCTTCTTAATGTGAAAGCAAATAATATGGAATTTAAAGTTATAGCTTCTTATTGTGATAGCAAATAATATGGAATTTAAAGTTATAGCTACTTAATGTGAAAGCAAGTAATATGGAATTTGAAGTTATAGCTTCTTATAGTGATAGGAAATAATATGGAATTTGAAGTTACAACTTCTTATTGTGGTACCAAATAATGTAGAATTTAAATATATAGCTTCTTATTGTGGTAGAAAATAATATGGAATTTGAAGTTATAGCTTCTTATTGTGATAGCAAATAATATGGAGTTTAAAGTTATAGCTTCTTAATGTGAAAGCAAATAATATGGAATTTAAAGTTATAGCTTGTTATTGTGATAGCAAATAATATGGAATTTAAAGTTATAGCTTCTTAATGTGAAAGCAAGTAATATGGAATTTGAAGTTATAACTTCTTATTGTGATAGCAAATAATATGGAATTTAAAGTTATAGCTTCTTAATGTGAAAGCAAGTAATATGGAATTTAAAGTTATAGCTTCTTATTGTGATAGGAAATAATATGGAATTTGAAGTTATAGTAGCTTCTTATTGTGGTAGCTAATAATGTGGAATTTAAAGTTATAGCTTCTTAATGTGAAAGCAAGTAATATGGAATTTGAAGTTATAACTTCTTATTGTGATAGCAAATAATATGGAATTTAACGTTATAGCTTCTTATTGTGGTAGCTAATAATGTGGAATTTAAAGTTTTGGCTTCTTATTGTGGAAGCAAATAATGTGGAATTTAAAGTTATAGCTTCTTATTGTTATAACAAATAATAAGGTAAGATCAGCTCATCCATCGCCTCCTGTGTTAATAAACACCACATATCATGGACTTCACGCATATTTCCTGCTTTCAGCTGGTTACAAGAAATCCCGCAAACTGGGATGAAAGCATTGAAAATGTCCTAATTGGGCTTGTAATAATACGTTCAAGGCCCCACCTGCCACCGTCCTTCCCCAAAATCTTTTGATGCCTCTCCGGTGTTTGAAGTTTTACTCCCTTGAGCAGTTTCCAATTAAATTAAACTTAATTAGCTCATAGAAAGCACCATGTAGTTTCCGGAAAATTATAAACGAAATTCATGTACGTTTCTCTGAAGTTAATTAACTTAATTAAATATATATAAAACGCCATATTTTGCATATATTAAATTAATTATTATTTAATGAACATGTTTCCGTATGTAAATATTTAATCATGTCACTTGATGAATCTCAATGAAAACACCATGTCAATTCTCAATTGGGGTGATAGCATGAGCTCTTTCAGCTCAATTATTAATGAAGCTATTCGTATTTTCTGGTTATTACTCCTCATTGGATTCTTACTTACAAATGGAGAAATATTTTGAGATGAGATCAGTAGTGTATCATCTGCCAGTTTGGAAAATCTGCTTAGTGGACGCGGCCCCTGCGTTAGGGGCGTTTTATGAGTAGTTATCACATTTAGTACTTTTCCCGCTTTATGGGTGTGCTCCTGTTTATATTGTAGATCATATTCTAATGCAGGTGGCAGAGATTGTGTCAGTAACCAATAATATGTTGAAAACTCAGTAACCCAAAAAAAAAAAGTCCGTCACGCAGGGGCTGCATAAACTAAGCAGATTTCCGCCGTAAAGTTATACAATAGAGAAATCTCCGTACAAGTGCCGATCAGTTACGGCCGAACTAGCTTTTGGCGGGAAACTCAGTCGTCGGTTACACTTAATAATAGTGCTAATATCTCAGTTAATATTCAAGATAGAGAATAAATGTATATAACAATATTTATAGTACATTTAATTCGCAATAAGATTGGTTCTATACAAGTTTTCGATCCGACGTATAGTAACGGAGATATTTTGAATTTTCGAAAAAAAACCCTCTAAATCCTCCCCCCTCCCACTGGTCCGATTTCAGCCGTTAACGAACTTGATCTTCCTTTTTACATAAAACGATTAAATACCGAGTTTGGTGACGATTAAACAAAAATTGCGACCGCTAGAGTGTTAACAGACAAATATATATATATACATATAGTTTTGAACGGATCTCATTTTCGTCATCTCCTGTGTAGGATCGATGGACATTTGAAGAAATTTTTTCGAAAATTGCGCCATGAGTACGACCTCAATAGCTGATTTCCCATAAGGGAAATCTGCTAAAAAATAAATAATACCTCATTGCAAACTACAATGGATTATTATCTATGCAGATATTATTAATTAACGTACACGGGGGTTGGCTGAATCGCAGAGAATTTAGCGAGTTGATTTGCAGTATTTGTACGCATATTGTTCGTTGTCAAAACACATTGAATCTGTCGACCCCCAATTGGAAATTTGAAACAATGCTAATTAATAAAATAGAAACTTTGATGTAAATTATTTATTTCGCCTACTCATTTATCCTTGTGGGTGTTTCGTAGATAAAACCTGTTGAATCTGGGATTCCTGCAGCTTGCCTCGTATCTTGATGATATTTTTTTTTTAATTGGAATAAGCGCGCATGCCTAGTAGATTGTGCCGTCCCTGGAATTAGACAAGAAAGGTGTCTTTGACAGTAAGAGATAGCCGATTACTGAGCTATGCATATTCAGATCTCCGCCCCATTTTCCCTTCGAGTCGGAATAAGGTCTCCTATTCATCCCTCTCTAATGTAGCTAATGATTAATGCACTTTAAATGTTAATCACGAGCTGTTGGAAGTCTTCCACGGGCATCGTCTGGCTCAATGACGCTCTGTGTCCCGGTGCACTTTGTTCACGACCGCGATACCGTATTCGTCCCCTACCTTTGTCTAATGTGGAGACGTTTAAATACGTTCTCTTTGTTATTGCTAGAGAGCGCTTAAGCTTAGCTTGATCCTTGGTCTAAGCAACAGAAGCTCGAGTATCTGGGATGGCGTCAAATTTGGCTAGTTTGTACAACGTTCGGCTTTTAGCAGATTACCCTTAAGGATATTGCACTCACGAGGCGATTTTCGAAAAAAAAATAAAAAAACAAATGTAAAAATAAAGGTAAAAGACTGAAATCGGACCGGGGGGAGGTGTTGGGTTTAGATGGTGTAATTTCAAAATTTCTTAATATCTCCGTTATTACGATCCGGATCGAAAAATGCTATAGAATCAATCTTAATGCAAATATAAGATCTATAAATGTTGTTATGTGCGTTTTTTTTTCTCTATCTTCATTATTAACCGAAATATTTGCATTTTTTAGTTTTCGGTTTTCAGTTACCTCTCACTTCTACTCGCGTCATATTAACAATAAGCTCTTATATTATGAAGTACTTTATTTGTAGTCTAAATACCTAATATTGCTCTCATTGAACTTTTATGTTTTGAGATAAATGCGAATACGTGGCGCACATGGAAAATCCGCTTAGTTAACGCAGCTCCTGCGTGACGGTCTTTCATTTATTGATTTTAACAAATCACTATGGAAGTTCCTATCGTTTTTGGATTTGAAAATGGGTTGTTAATGGCAAAACGTTGGTTTTAAGCTTATCAGATGCAAATACCAGACATGTCAGCAAGCATTACTCTCGATTAATTAAAATGAAGTTTCACGGCGTTTTGCCAACCCCTTGGAATAGATTTTAGATTGAATGAGGCTATAAATATCGTCTGGTTTGATCATACAGAAGAACAACATTCTTAAACCAAAACCGCGATAGAAACTATATTAATGATACAATAAAATTAAATTCATAGTCGATTACCTTGTGGACGGTCCACTCTGCAATCTCTAGGTTTAAATCCTGGGTTGTTAGAACAATGAATTCAATTTTTTGGCAGGAGCTGTTTATAACGGAATTCGTAGGCCTGTAAAGTCATTTCCATTATATGGAATACTGCTGCTTTAAAAAGATTGTTAAAGACTCCCGCATGGCCTATCAGTACCGATATTTTATTTTCAAAACACCCAAATTTATTAAAAACAATAGCGTTTGATATTCTTAAGCTGAGTGAGGAAAGGATAATATAATATTAATGTTATGTAATTTTTTTTTATTGGTTATTTAATTGTGTTCTTTAATTTTTCTTATTTAATGGGTTTTTTTGTCAAGTTTAATTTTCATGTTCTTATTTACATTTTTAATATGTATATATATTATTATATAAAAATAGTTAAATGTTTTGACAAAATGCACATGTAACGCAAATATGTATGGGATGTGCAGAAAATAAAATCCCTCTACATAGTATTACTTTGTAGAGGAAATACTTAAAAGAACAATAAAAACATGGAACACTTCATGAGTTTCACGCCTTTATATCAATTAACACCAGGTACTAGACATTGGAAAAATCAAAAATATTATTTTTATATGTTGCTTGAAAACTTCTTCATGCCGGCAGCCTATTTAAGAAGTTAAAAGGTATATTCGTTCTGTCAATTTATAGACATTTACAGATGAATACTGTTACTGAAATAAAACTTTAGTTTATTAAGTCCAAAAAAAATGAATAAATAATACAATGTACAATCACAAAATAAGATCAGAGACATCCTACAAGTCTCTAATAACAGACAAGGCTTTAAACAATACGAGAATGTTCTGTATTTAATCTATACCACAATATTCTACATTTAAGTTATTGCATTATAATTTTACTAGATGAATCCCATAAAAAAAACCCTGAAAATTAAGTCGTAAGGTTGGGACAATTTCTTCTCTAAAAAACCATAGTTAAAAATAATATTAACAATGTGAATATTGTCGATGTCCATGCTCTTATTATTATCACAATTCAATGTGAGAAGGGATAAATAAAAAAACGTATTTGAAATGAGAGATCGTTGTTTAAGTTATTGAAAACTACAATTCCCAGAAGTAATTATTATGAGGTTTGCAGTATTAGATAATTACTGTTCGTGACTTGAGGTTGCGTAAGTAGTGGCATTTGTGAAAATTGTGACCATTTAAAATTGTTACATGGAAGAATTTTAAACGCTGACCAGTTATTAATAGGGTACACGAATAATAGCTTTCCTTTCCCTATGAACGTGTTACTCTTGACACGTGCAAACGTATTTAATCTTGGGTTTTATCTTTGATATATTCAATATTAATAAAGTATTATTAAAGTTATTACTATAAAAAAAAACAAAAAAAAAACAGTCCAATATGGAGGAACTGCTTAAACTAAGCAGATTTCCCCCGTTGCTTGGATGAGACGGGAATGATCTCATCTCACCGTCTATATTCTCTCGCAGAATGAAGTATAAACTGGACCCAAGATGTATAGTGACCCAGTAAGAAAGTGAAAATCCGAAAAATACTAGTAGACCTTTGCCGAAGGCTAAAATAAAATAAAAAAAGGTCCTTCGCGCAGGGGCTGCGTAAACTACGCAGATTTCCCACGTGAAGTTTTACAATGGAGAAATTTCACGAGAGCCGAGTAGTTAAGAAAATGGCCAACCTAGTTTTTGGCGGGAAACTCACTCTCATCCGTTATCCGCCCCGATTTCATAAAAATGCAAATATTTCGGTTAATATTTAAGATAGAGAATAAATGTATGTAACAATATCTATAGTAAATTTGATTTGCAATAAGCTTGATTCTATATAATTTTTCGACCCGACGTATAGTAACGGAATTATTTTGAATTTTAGAAAATCCTCCCCTTTACACCCCCCCCCCCCTCCCACTGGTCCGATTTCAGCTATTAACGAACTTCATCTTTCTTTTTACATAAAACGACTAAATATCGAGTTTGGAAACATTGCGACCGCTAGAGCGGTAACAAACAAATATATATATATATATATATATATATATATATATATATATACAGTTTTGAACGGACCTCATTTTCGTCATCTGCTCGAGGTAGGATCGATGGACATTTGAAGAACAATGTCGAAAATTATGTCATGAGTACAACCTCAATATCTAATTTCCATTAAGGGAAATCTGCTAAAAGGAACACGGTTAATACCGTAGTTGGAGAACAACTTTTTTAAACAATATTTGAGAAAAATTGAATTAGTACTAAGATTGGTCATATTACATTTTTAGTCTGACTCATAATAATAATAAGACTTCTTACAGCAGATTTCCCTTAAGGGAAATCATCTATTGATGTCGTACTTAGGACGTGATTTTTGAAATTTTTCTTCAAATGTCCACCGATCCTACCTACGCGATGATGAAAATGAGGTCCGTTTTTTTTTTTTTTCGAAAATTCAAAATATCTCCGTTACTATACGTCGGATCGAAAAATTGTATTGGACCAATCTTAGTGGAAATTAAATTTACTATAAATATTGTTTAATACATTTATTCTCTATCTTGAATATTAATCGAGATATTTGTATTTTTCTAGATTCTGAAGAACTAGCTTTCGGCGGGAACGATCAGAAACGACGATAGCTCGTCCGTTACACTTAATAAAAATGCAAATCCCCCCACCCACTCGTCAAATTTCAACCGTTAACGAACTTTATCTTTCTTTTTACATAAAATGATTAAATAACGAGTTTGGTGACGATTAAACAAAATTTGTGACCGCTAGAGCGGTAACATACCAATATATATATATATATATATACACACACAGTTTTGAACGGACCACATTTTCGTCATCTCTTGGGTAGGATCGATGGACATTTGAAGAAAAATTTCGAAAATCGAGTCATGAGTATCGACCTCAATAGCTGATTTCCCTGAAGGGAAATCTACTAAAAAAAGTAGATTAATTATTCCAAATCTACCATAATAACTTCAGTGGCCACAATATGCACCAAAAACTCCGGGAAAACGTTATGTGTTAATTACTAACCTAATTAGGTCTCCAATTCAGGATCACAATAACCAGTGCTTGGTTTCCATGTTTGCTTGCTTTCCATCCTTATTATTAACAGTTCCAGTCTATAAATAACATTTGTAAAATGTGTTAGTATTTGCTTTTGACAGAAGTTTGAATGCCTGGCTGTGGGCGACTAGTGAAGGGCTTGAATGACATGAAAACCAACAGGCTCACCCCCATGAGAATTTGTAAACGTGAATTGTACACAACCAAGTCTATTTATGCTTGTTTTGTATGCCCATATATCTGTATATATATATATATATATATATATATATATATATATACATACATTTTTATTTATATACATTATACATACAGAAGGAAAATACTCTATTTGGGTTGTACTACTCATGGCGCAATTATTGAAACATTTCCACAAATGGCCATCTATCCAACCTATGAACTGAAGAAAATGAGGTCCGTTCAAAATTATATATATCATCATGAACTAAAGGTTGCGCATTGTAGTTGCAACCATTGTGTTCTCTCGGAAGATGTTTGATGACATCAAACTGGGGTTTTCTAGGCCACCCTCTTCCCCCTATGTCCAAGAACTTTATCTTCAAATACATTTGTAATGAAGTCATTGTCCCTTGTGATATGCCCAAGAAGATTCACTCTTCTTTTTTTTCATCGCCTTGATAAGACTTCTGTTCTCACTTACTTTATTTAGAACTTCAATGTTGGTTTTTTTTAACAGATTTCCCATAAGAGAAATTAGCTATTGAGGTGGTACTCATGACGCGATTTTCGAAGATTTTCTTCAAATGTCCATCGATCCTACCCAGGAGATGAATATGAGGTCTGTTCAAAACTGTATATATTTGTCTGTTACCGGTCGCAATTTTTGTCTTACCGTTACCAAACGTGATATATAATCGTTTTATACAATAAGAAAGATCAACTTCGTTAACGGCTAAAATATCGGACAAGGGGGAGAGAGGGGGTTAATTTCAAAAATTCTTAATATCTCCGTTATTATGAGCCGGATCGAACAATCGTATAGAACCATTCTTATTACAAATTCAATATTCTATAAATGTTGTTATATACATTTTTTCGCAATCTTGATTATTAACTGAGATATTATTTTATGAAACAGTTTATTTGAAGCTGAAATACCAAATATTGATCTCATGGAAATTCTAATTTTTGAGATAAATGCAAAAACGTACGAACGTGGGAAATCCGCTTAGTTAACGCAGCCCCTGCGTGACGCATTTTTTTGAGTGCAACCTGTTCTAGTGATTTTACGCCAGGTTCACATTTCCATTGTTCGTACCTATTGTTTCCCTTTTGTGGGAAGTCCAACCTCTCCTGTAAAACAGTACACTCCATACAAAACACTTAGCAATATATATATATATATATATATATATATATATATATATATATATATATATATATATATACCTCATTTTCGTCATTCCTGGGTTGGATCGATGGACATTTGAGGAAATTTTCTGAAAATCGCGCCATGAATAGTATTGGGTTGTAATACATGAAGTGTCCGATTTTTTAAACCCTAATCTTTATAAAGGATTAAAACGTTGTGTGTTGATTCCAAGCAAAATATTTACGATCTATAAGAAACATTTGTTAATCCTCTAGTCGCAAGCTATGTTTGTTTTTGTCCCAAGTAGGCTTACATATTTTAGTTTAATATCAATCGGGAACATGGAAACACGCGATTTCCGGATAATTTTCTTTTACGTGTATAAACATGGTCATTCCGCGGCCCAATCAGCAAGGAATATTAATCATGCGTTTGGCGAAGGAAGTGCTAATGAAAGAACTATTCGTCGTTGGTTTTCAAAATTTTCTTCAAGAGATACGACTTTAGAAAATCAGCCCCGTGGACGACCTCACTCATCAGTGGAGGACGAAGATCTTAAAAAAGCTGTTGAAGAATGCCAAAACAGAATCTCCATCCGATGAAGTTAATGGTTACAGTATGGTGGTCTATGGCCGGGGTCATTCATTATTTTTTTCTACCAGAGGGCAAAACAATTGATTCCACATTATACTGCCAAGAAATTGAGCAAATGCATCAAAATTTGATCAAGCAACAGCCGGCATTGGTAAACAGGAAAGGACCGATTCTGCTTCATGACAACGCCCGACCACATGTTTCAATACAGACAGTGAACAAATTAAAGGAGTTGGGCTATGAAGTCCTACCACACCCCACATATTCCCCTGATCTATCTCCTACAGACTACCACTTTTTTTTCGGAGTTTGGACAACTTTTTGCGAGGAAAATTTTTTATAGATGATTTAGACATTAAAAATGCATTTTCTGAATTTCTTTCAACACGTGACACAAACTTTTTCAAAAGTGGGTTAGAAAACTTGGTAAGTCGTTGGCAGAAGTGTATTGAAAATGATGGTAAATACTTTGAATGAATAATATTTCAGATTCGATCTCAATTTTTCATGTTTTTCCTGATTCTACAAACGGTCATTTCATATGTTACAGCCTCAATTTCTCTTAAGGGGCATCTGCTAAAAGAGTAACACTACATAGATTAATGCTATTCGTGAAAGACCTCTCCGAAACTTAAAAGCAACGTCTTGATGCTAAGGCACCATCTGGAAGACATTATTAAAGTTGGGATTATTGAAGTTAGCAATCTCGCTCTCCTGCCCTACTATTTATTTCTGCCTTTATTGGATATAACGTTTTTCAAAATCGAATAGTTTATATAACACCATTAGTGTCTCAATTTTTCTTTTCTATATTGAGTATTTTTAAGTTTAATTGTTAGAAATAGCGAGCAACCTCTTTCGAATTGCCGGTTAATTTCTCTCTGGAATATATAATTGTCATATTAATCTAACTGAGAGGAAATTAATACCGCAGGAATTATTCCTCGTCCTGTTCCATCTGATGGAGGAATTGCCATTTTAATAAATGTATTATTATTGGAGGTTTGGTTCTCCCGGCTGCTCCCAGAAATGTATTTAATACATTAAAACTTCTTGAAGAATTAATCCTTTATGGATACATTATTTTTTTGTCTCCCTTATTTTTAGCAGATTTCCCTTAAGGGAAATCAGCTATTGCGGTTGTACTCATGACGCGATTTTCAAAATTTTTCTTCAAATGTCCATCGTCTTCCTAGGAGATGGCGAAAATGAGGTCCGTTCAAAACTGTATATATATATATATATATATATATATATATATATATATATATATATATATACATATATGTCTGATATCGCTCTAGCGGTCGCAATTTTTGTCTTGTCGTTACCAAACTTAATATATAATTGTTTTATACAAAAAGAAAGATCAAGTTTTTTAACGGCTGAAATCGGACCACGGGAAGAATTTCGTAAATTCTTAATATCTCCGTAATTGTGCGTCGGATCGAAAAATTGTATAGGACCAATCTTATTGCAAATGTAATGTTCTATAAATGTTGTTATGTACATTTTTTAACTATCTTGATTATTAACTGAGATATTTGCATTTTTTAGTTTTCCGTCTTCAGTAAAGCGTCACTCCTACTCACCTCATATTAACAATATTCTATTATGTTGTGATGTACTTTATTTGAAGCTTAAATACCAAATATTGTTCTCATTAAACTTTTCAGTTTTGACATAAGTGCAAATAAGTGGCGCACGTGAGAAATCTGCTTAGTTAGCGCAGCCCCTGCGTGACGGACATTTATTTTTATTAATGTTGTAGAACCAATCTTGTTATACTATTGATGCTCTACAATGGTTGTTCTGTGACGAACTCATTGAATAATCTCCTTGGGCCCACCCTGGCTAGAAAAGGGTGGTGACCTGTAGATAACCCGTCCCGATTAGCCTGAGTTGCAAAAAGTGGACGTTAATAAATAATAAATAATGCTTGTTCTATCCATTTTTAAGTAACTCAGGTATTATCCGAGTTATTCGAACTTTCTTCTTTTCTCCCGTCAATATGCCCCCCTCCCCTTCTAATCATCTGTGTGGAGTAGCAGCTCCTTCGAGATGAACTTATAAACCCCTCGAAACGCTGTGGCCCGTTTGACCGCTCCCTGAATGCAGTCAAATGTTACACACAAAGGTCTTTTGTCGTTCAGTCTCTTTAGCAAACAGCATTTGTCTATAGTGAAATTGTGTTTTATTCAATCCTAACAAGAATATACAACTCAAACAATCTCCGTAATGAATAATTCTGCGCAGAGAGCACGATTTCCCAGTAACCCAGATCCTTTTTTTAGGCGGCTCAAATATTCATTACTTTGACAACTAAGGCTGCTGGTGTTTGCAAGGAATTCAAAGCTTGAGTACGCGGTCGGAAAAGTTTCACAAAGACAGGAGTGGGGGGAAGGCAGACGGACATTTTCCAAGCACTGGAAGTTTCCCCTCACACTTTAGAAAAGGAAATTCTCATACCTGATGAAAACTTTTGCTTCTCGTCTTCCTGAAATAATCATCAGCTCTTCCTAGTACTCCTTCTCTTCATTCACCGTTCTGCCTTGTTTATTATTCTCTGGCGTTGCATAACTTTCGGGGTCAGCCTTAAGGATCCTTAACGTCTTGCCATTGCCTTGTAGTCAGTCAGCCTATGAAACTCTTTATTTTGGTGGGACGAGAAGGCCTTAATTTACGAAGTAGTGATTACTTCCTTAAATTAAGGAGGACTTGTAAACTATTTTTGTGAGCCTGAAACTGTTCGTTGGAAAGGTCTTGTTGTGCCCTCTTTCGACATAGACTACTTATTATGTTGAACAGTTAAATATGACTGGAATTATTTTAGCAGATTTTCCTTAAGGGAAATCGGCTATTGAGGTCGTATTCATGACGCGATTTTTGAATTTTTTCTTCAAATGTCCATCGATTCTACCCAGGACATGACGAAAATGAGGTCCGTTCAAAAATGTATTTATATATTTGTCTGTTACCGCTCTAGCGGTCGCAATTATTGTCTTATCGTTACCAATATATAATTGTTTTATACAAAAAGAAAGATCAAGTTCGTTAACGGCTGAAATCGGACAAGGGGGAGGGGTGAGTTTAGAGGGGGAGAATATCGAAAATTCTTAATATCGCCGTTATTATGCGTCGGATCGAAAAATTGTATAGAACCAATCAATGTAATGTTCTATAAATGTTGTTATGCACATTTTTTCACTGTCTTGATTATTAACTGAGATATATGCAATTAGTTTTCGATCTTCAGTAAAGCCCCACTCCTTCTCATGTCATATTAACAATATTCTATTATTTTATAGGCACTTTATTTGAAGCTTAAATTCCAAGTATTGTTCTCATTGAACTTTTAAGTTTAGAGGTAAGTGCAAATATGTGGCTCACATAGGAAATCTGCTTAGTTAATGCAGCCCCTGCGTAACGGAATTTTATTCTATCTTTACGTCTAATAATATTTCACCTAATAGCTTGCCCTTTGACCTACGACTGTAGACATTTTTACATATTTTTCTTTTATAATAGGGTGGCTATACCAAATTTTAGTTTTGTAATATGAGTATGTGTGAATCGATAAAATTGCGACACACCTTAACAAATAAATAAATAAATATTTTACCTAATAGAAAAACATTAATTCTAATAATATATTCTTGAGACCTTAAGTATTTCCAATTCATTTGTAAAGATCCGTTTCCCAGATTATGTGGAATATAGGCCAGATAATGCCAAATTCTCAACTCCTCCTTTTCAAACCGTCTAGCGACGGAAAAAAAACATCAGGGCTGCGTTAACTAAGCAGATTTCCTACGTGCGCCACACGTATTTGTATTTATCTCTAAAAGTAAAATTCAATGAGAACAATATTTGGTATTTAAGCTTTGAGTGGTACATGATATAACAGCTTATTCTTAATATGACATGAGTAGGAGTGGGGGTTTACGAAAGGTCGAAAACTTGAAAACTGCAAATATCACGGTTAATAATCAAGATACTATTAACAAAATTTATTGAACATTACATTTTTAATAAGATAGTTCTTTACAATTTTTCGATCCGGCAAATAATAACGGTACATTAAGAATTTTCGAAATCCCCCCTTTTAGTTTTACATAAAAAGTTTAAATATCTAGTTTGGTAACGATCAAATAAAAATTGCGACCGTTCGAGCGATAACAGATAAATATCTCTCTCTCTCTCTCTGTATATATATATATATCTATATATATATATATATATATATATATATATAAATATATATATACTAGCTAAGCTACCCGGTGATGCCTGGGAAATCATTGTTGACTGACTGTCTTTATTGCTAGACTTCAATGTGTATAATTGCACATCCCTGCACGACGTATTGTTTTTCCGAAATAGCCAATCCTAAAGTGTACTTTTGGAGAATAATAGAATAAAAATTTTAGTTTTGTCGAATAGATGAAAATGTGTTCATAATCTACCCCTCTCGACTTTTTGATTCATCGTTTTTAAATAAATCAAACCATAATCATGGATAGCATTCATTACAATTAAGTAGCATCTATAATGTACATATTTTCTGTCAAAAACCAAACCGAGCACATATAGTTTAAGCATAGTTTTGTAACTAAGATTATATTCGTAATAGGAAATCTCAGTAGAAATCACTTCCCGTAGTGCCAACATTTCTCAAGAAATAAGTAAACTCAATTAACTGCTTTGCCTCCCGTCAATTTCCGCTCTCGCATGAGTGATATCATCATTGTTTTCCTTAGATTATTGATTCAGAATGATTAATAATTTATCTACCTGATGGAACTAAATAATAATGGTACCCTAAAAATAATTTCATTTATATGCAAAAAGCTAGAGGAGGGGAAGAGAGCCCTCCCTGCAACCTAAGTAATACTTTAAACATCCATATCGAGTTTCACCCTGAGGCAAATTAGCTGTTGAGTTCATGCTCATAGTGACAGACACACAAGTATTAGTTTATGTAGTGTTTGTGTGTGTGTGTGTGTGTGTGTGTGTGTGTGTGTGTGTGTGTGTGTGTGTGTGTGTTTACGATTTCGAATGGAGCTCATTTTCGTCATCTATTAAGTTATATCGATGAACTTTTCAGGAAATATTTGGACAATCGCATCATGTGTATAACCTGCTGTATCTCAAAGGGAAATATGCTAAAAGTCAGAGCATTACGATGTTTGAGCGAGGTGTGCTTCTGTCGGTACAATAAAACATGGAGAAAGTTTGCAGAGCTGCTTGACCTTTTTTGACCCCGGTAGTGAACGCAGAGATTTCGGGGGAGGCCGAACCGGCTGTGGGGTGTGTAATAGCAGCTGATAAATGACAGTTTTAATTGCATACAGACTGACCGGCTCTGCTACAGCTGGTCCCCGAGTATTCCCGCGCGATTCAACCCGCCTTTCAATCCTTTATTAGCTCGTCCATTCCAAGTCGTGTCAGTTTAGATTCCCAGCCCAATTAAATTATACCAAAATGGAATTTTTATCGATCGTTTCTCTATCAAACCACTTAATAAATTCATTAGGGCTATTGAAAATAACTTTTGCTTTGGTATATTGTTTTTCCCTGTTTTTTTTTTTCAGACAACCAGCTAAACTAGAGAGTTTTACAACGTGAATATTTTTAAGACATGAGTAGGAGTGGGGGTTTTTCTGAAAGCGTAAAACTATAAAATCCAAATATTTCGGTTAATACTCATTATACGAAAAATATGTATAGAACAATATTTATAGTATATTGAATTTGCCATAAGATTGATTCTGTGCAAATTTTCGATCCAACGTATTGTAACAGAGATATTTCGAATTTTCGAAATTCCTCTCCACTAAATCCCACCCCTTCCCCTCGCCAGATTTCAGCCATTAACGAACTTGATCTTTCTTCTTACATAAAACGACTAAATGTCGAGTTTGGTAACGATTAAACAGTAATTACGACAGCTACAGTGACAACAGATAAATACACACACACACACACACACACACACGCGCGCGCGTTTGGAACGGACCTCATTTTCGTCATCTCCTTGGTAGGATCGATGGACATAAAAACGTCGAAAATCGCGTCATGAGCACGACCTCAATAGCTGATTTCCCTTCAGGGGAAATATGCTAAAACATTCTATAAACGTTGTTACGTACATTTTTTTCTCTATATGGAATATTAGCCTAGATATTTCCATATTTTGGTTTTCGGCCATTTATAAACAACCCACTCCTACTCATGTCAATAAGCTGTTGTATCATGAACCACTTCATTACAAGGTTAAATACCATGTATGGTTTTCATTTAGCTTTTACTTTGTGAGATGCATGCAAATACGTTATGTAACGAATACGTCATTTTTCGTTCTTTACTCGAATATGTTTATCTGATCTATACCACACTCAGCATTTAACCGTTTTCGATACACAGAAAAATCATATTCCTTATTGGTTGAAATTGGATCTTGAACGGTGGGGGTTTAGATATTTTAGGATTCGATAATTCAAAATTTCTTCGACCCGGATGACCCGGATCATAATATGTCTTAGAACCAATCTCGTTAAACTATTAGTGGTTTAGAATAGCTATTCTATGTAATTTTTTTGTAACTCAAGTATTAACCGAGTTATACGTAATTTCTTGGTTTCTGCCTGCAGCCCCCCCCCCTTTTACTCTTCGGTTTTTGTTTTCATATGAGTAGAGAATATTTTGTGAAATTAGATCACAATTGTGATATACCAGCTCGTGGGAAATCTGCTCAGATTACGCAGTTTCTGAGTTTAGTTTTACATGAAATGCTTGTAAATCGGGTTTTGGAAGAATCAAACAGCAGCTTCGACCACTAGAGTGGTATCAGACGAAGTGTGAGTATACATTTTTTGTAACTCAAATACTAAGATTTATTCTTACTTGTTTTAGCAGATTTCCTTTAAGGGAAATCAGCTATTGAGGTTGTACTCATGACGCGATTTTCGAAATTTATCTTCAAATGTCCATCGATCCTACCCAGGAGATGACGAAAATGAGGTCCGTTCAAAACTGTATATATATATATATATATATATATATATATATATATACACTAGCTAAGGTTCCCGGCGATGCCTGGGAAAATCATTCTTGACTGAGTAATGATGGTATTTTGATAGTACGACTTCAATGATTTTCCGAAATAGCCAACCCTGAAGGGTAACTTTTGGTGATTAATATAATATAAATTTTATTTTTGAAGGTTAAATGAAAATTTGTTCCTATTCTATCCCTCTACAATTTTTGAATCACCGTTTTTCAATAGTTCAAACCATAATCATGTGTAGCTTTTATTACAATTAGATACCATTTATACTGAACATATTTCCTTTCATGAGCCAATCCGAGCTCACATAGTTTTGGCAAAGTTTTGCACGTAAGATTATATTTGTAATTGTAATAGTGAATCTCACTGGAAATCGCTTCCAGTAATGCCAGACGGGAAAAAAGTAAACACAATTAACTGGTAAGGATCCCGTCATCTTCCGCCCCCGCATGAGACCTTTCAACATTCTTCTACTTAAATTATTGATTCAAAACATTATGTTAATACACATATTTATTTTTAGCTGGTGGTGAGGGTGATGAATGGTTAATCACAAAACTTTTTTATGGCTCCTCACAATTTTAAAAATTTAAAATTGTGAGGAGCCATAAAAAAGTTTTGTGATTAACCATTATTTTAATAATTTATCTACCGGGTGGAATTAAATAATAGTGGTACCCTAAAAATATCATATCGAGTTTAAACGCATATTGTTTTTTGTTATAATGGCATTACCATTAAAGTTTAATTGTTACGATACTACATATTTATTTCAATAACATCTAGGTACATTGTACAAATTAAACAATGGAAACGCTCTTATAGTTTATATTTCTATTGGAAATAAATAACAAAGTTATTTTCTAGGAAAAATAAATAAATGAGTAGGGGGTGACGAAGATTTATAACCTCACTAATCATACTTTGAACTATCATATAAGACGAAAACATAACATCATTTGTCATAATATTCCTTTATTAAAACCCCTTAAATAAGTACTAATATAATTATTGACTCCCGTTTAGCGTATCTCCCGTGTTTACTTCATTTTACGACAAAAGTGAATGCACACAAAAGTTACTCTAAATAACAAAGTAAACAACTTTTGTTAGTGCACGTTTGGCGAAAAGCAAAAATAAAATAAAAAAAAAACGAGTTTTTCATTTCAGCCTCTCTTATAATCCCCACTCCCCTTTGAACCTAAAATTTTTAATATAGCTTATAATCATGGAAGAATTAATGCTAATTCACACACCGATTTTTGCTAAGTTCGGTTCAATCGTTAGTGCCCAACAAAATCGTTGGCTCCCGCTTTAGATTTTAGTGTATATCTCGTTTATACTTTTCTATACGACAAAATTGAATATAACAAAAGTTACTTTAAATAGAAAAATAAACTACTTTTGTCATGTGCATATTTGCAGCTGAAATACAGCTATTTTTAAACTCAAGCCTCTCTTACAACCCCCACTCCTGCCCGTCCCTAGAAATGTTGGTATGGCTTATTATAATGAAGGTGTTAGTACTAATTCACATGCCGAGTTTTATTTAGTTCCATTGAGTCTTTCGTGGCAAATAAAATTGTTGACTACCACTATAGTTTTTAGCGTATAACTTATTCATACTTCGGTATACGACAGAATTATATATAACAAAAGTTACTCTAAACAACAAAATAAACAACTTTTGTTATGTGCGTATTTGCCGAAAGATCAATAGGAAACGAAATATTGCTATTTTCACTCCTGTTCGTTTCAGAGAATTTTAATATAGCCTAAAGTCTAAGTTGGGTTAATAGTAATATACATACGAAGTTTCATAAAATTTGGTTCAACCGTTTATGCGTAACAAACAAACAAACATACACGAAAGAAACAAAATGCAGTTATGGTGTCTATGACATGTGAAACGAAAAGTTATCGTGAAATTTCGCGAAAAAAATCAATGTACAGACAGAGGTTACAATTTTATTTATATATATATATATATATATATATATATATATATATATATATATATATTTGTCTGTTACCGCTCTAGCAGTCGCAATTTTTGTTTGATCGTTTCCAAACTCGATATTTAGTTGTTTTATGTAAAAAGAAAGATCAAGTTCGTTAACGGTAAATCGGACCAGTGGGGGGGGGGGAGTTTAGGGGGGAGGATTTTCGAAAAATCAAAATATGACCGTTACTATACGTCGGATCGAAAAATTGTACAGAATGAATCTTATTGCAAATTAAATTTAATATAAATATTGTTATATACACTTATTCTCTATCTTGAATATTAACCGAGATATTTGCATTTTTATTAAATCTGGGCGGCTAACGGACGAAGTGACTTTCCTGCCAAAAGCTAGTTCGGCAGTTTCATTAACTGCTCTCGTGAAATTTCTCTATTGTATAACTTCACGTGGGAAATCTGCTTAGTTTACGCAGCCCCTGCGTGACGGACTTTTTTGTATCTCAAATACTGAGTTATTCTTACTTGATTGTTTTCAGACTTCTCATTCTAAACACCCTTTCAACTCTTCGGATTTTCATTTATAAACTCAGAATATATGGTGAGATGATATCATAGGACTTGGGAAATCGGCTTACTTTACGCAGCCCCTGCGTGAAGCACCTTTTGTCTATCTAGTTCTCATTTAGAATATAGTAATGTTTAAGTTGTAGCTCCATTGGTCACTCTGATTCCAATTTATGGGTGCTTATGCTAATGCCCCTATTGTTTAGATTTATAGGTGTGAGAGATAAATTAGCTTTAGTGATGATGCTTATCAGTTTAATCTGAGCTTTTTGAGTAAAAATGTTGTTGCATGGTTCGCCATTGTTGTATAAATGCCCTTTCACATAGCAGAGACCAAATACTTCTTTCGGTTCGGTTTCGGTTTGTCACTCTTTCCTATTCTAAATTGTAACCAGTGAGGTTGACTCATGTTGCGATTTTCAAAATATTTCTTCGAAAAATGTCCGCCGATTCGCCGTAATGAGATTTTCTCAAAACCTTATCTTTATATATATAATTCTACTGTACGTGTGTATGTCACTGAACTCTTACTAAACTGTTGGGCCGATTTGAATGAATTCTTTTGTATGCGTTTGGGTGACCTGGATGGTTTAGATTCACAAATCAACCCCGCAGATGGAGCAGGAGTGGGGGTTGCAAGGGAGGCCTAAAATTAAAAATAGCTATATTTCGTTTCCTATTTGTTTTTTTGGCAAATATGCACTGGATAAAAGTTGTCTATTTTGTTATTTGTTTAAGTTGTATAGCTTTTGTTATATTCACTTTTGTCGTATAACAAAGTAAAAGGAGATATACACTAAAAAATTAAAGCGGGAGCCAGGAATTTTATTTGGCACTAATGACTGAGCCGAACTTAACAAAACTCTATATGTAAATTAGGTTAATAAGATTGCTCTTACTGTGTTAAGTCTTGATAATTCTTCCAGAAAGGCCTTCATGATTCGTTAACCAATAAAAATGATCATGAACGTTATACCTCGTAAATTCCATTTAGTTTAGTTAGTTTCGTTCAATATGTCATCCTGCCCATAAATACATGGTAAATAATATCAATTCTTCTATAAGTAGGTAATATCCTTGCTGCAATAGTAAAATTGCTATAATAATTGCTTGGGTGAAATGAGAAAATTGCAGGGAAGTGCTAACTCGTTGAAGGGTTCGGCAAGAATGGCCCTTTAGGATATGGTTAGTGGTGAAGGCGGCCACCATATGGTTGTTCACAGCCATATCCACTTCAACCCATGTTCCCATTCTTCAGCTGCTCCTCTTATTATGAAGCCTCACTTACAAACTCCTTCCTTCTACTACACAATGGGCCTCTGAACGTTTTTTATAGCCCCCTGTAACTAGATGTTCATGTTTTATTATAAGACGTACGTGGGGATGCCCCATGATGGCGATAATACAATTATTTCAAAATGTTGTGCGTGAGTGTGAGTGTGACCCTCATTTTGTTGAGAAAACTGCGTACATGAAAAATGTACACAGAGTTAATCACATATTTAAGAGGTACGAAGTAGATGTAAGGAGCCGACCGATGAAAGCGGCAGAACAGTGCAGTGCCCGGTTTTGTGATCTTCAGAGATTGTACTGTGCAAAGAAGAAGCGAAGTTATCAGTGCATAACTGTGAGTAGTAGTTAAGAATAATTTACCAAGTGTGAAGTGCATTGTTAAATAAATTGTGCAGTAATAAAAACTCTAAAACTCGTGTGTTTAATTTTGTAATCCAAAAGAACTCTAATAAACACCGTTTATTATTTTTTTTTTGGATTGAACATAGCAATATATTTATCAAACTGTCTAAGAGCTTTCAGAGCACCCTCTTCATCGACAACGTCATCTGGTTAAAACGAAGCCTTTTATTGACACACACACACACGCGCTCACACATTTGCTACCGATTTGTTTTGTTTTTCATAATAAACATTTGTCTGGGGGGATAATGTTTTGTATGGTTTCATAAAATTAATCCATTAATCAAGACATTTCGAATCCAATAGGAGGTGATCTAACTTATAGAAGAGATATTTGTAAAGTAAGTGCTGGAACTAATAAATAACTACTCCAGACTTTACTATCTTATTAAAAATATTGTTTGTATTTTCTTTGTCTAATGTCTGTTTTTCGTTTTAGGTATGGCTTTCTTTTGTGCGAAGAAATTAGTGATACGTAAGTCATATTTTTTTAGTTTATTTGTAATTCACTTAGCAAAAGCCGGCAAATTCCAATATAGGCTCGAATGACTCCTAAGCCATTTTTATTATCTGCTGGTGGCGAGGGTGATGAATCAAGAACTCAAGTTTACTCACATTTTTTTTTTTTTTAATTTAGTGCTTTCAGGAATTTAAATTCCCGTCATCAGAGCTACAAAGAATAAAGCACTATAAATAAGAAGTTTGGGCTAAAACTATTTTAAAAATAGGGGCTCAGGTTAGCCATGCGAGTTAAAGCGTTGACCTTTATCTCTCATGGTAAACCTAGAGTAGCGAGTTCGATTCTTGCCTGGGCAAAGGAAATTATTTAGTGACGAAATTCATTAATTAACGTCCTAAAATCCCACCCTGGCTAGAAAAGGGTGGTAACCTGTAGATAACCCGTCCCAATTAGCCTAAGTTGCAAAAAGTGGACGTTAATAAATAATAATAATAATATTTTAAAAATATACATAACTGGTCATGCATATAAAAAACAGTCAATAAAACTATCAAAGTTACAACAATAAAATGTTTCTACAACATCTTATTTGTAATTAAAATAGAATAAATTAATATTTGTTTAGTTATTGTCTATACATTAAAATTACAAAAGATTAAAATTTGCCTAACAAAAATTTACCGTCAGAGCGTAGGACTTGCGTAGAGATATGTTATGGGGCTGCACTCTGCCGATGCACTAAGGCCGAAGGGATCTGTCCAAGCCGCTAGGGAGGGGGCAGGTACAAGTCTGGACGTGAGAGAAGGGTTTGTGTCCGTCTGCACATTTGCATTCATCTTATTATTGGCTTTCTAGAGTTTTATTTCTATATTCCATTCTACGGAATGGGCACAGTCCAGATTTTGTCAGGAAGATATATGATCCGAGATCTAGTATAAAACTGTTCAGAGTGACTTTTAGGGGTGGTGGGGATGATGCCAAATCGTGGGGAATTTTGTCATATTTATGTCGACTTTACCTGGGAAAAGAACTTAATTTCCACTCCGTTCGTAGGGAATGAAATAACGTCTCAGCTTTCATTTAATTTTATTTACATTGAAGACGATATGTTTGAGCTTGAATACTTTTTTTGATTGTTAATGTTAGATGAATGGGTGGAGGGGTGCGGTAAACATCTTTTGACATAGAGTTCTATTTTAATCGCGAGAGAACTTTTGATTTCAGCACAGCCTAGTGTGTGTGTGTTTATTTAGCAAACTCCTCCAAGGCAGGTGTTATTTAGGATTATCTCTGCCGTTCTTAAACATATACGTGTAACCTTTCTTTAACAAATAACACACCAGGACGTTATCATAGCGGGATCGGCCACTAAAATTGAAACTACAGGAAGGCACGATAACATATTTAGCTGAATTCGAAAATTTAAAATATCTTCATTATTTTATTTATTCGGAACGAAAACTTTTATAGAACCAATCTTGTTAAAGTGTTGATAAAAATAACACATACACTGCTGAATTGCATTAAATACACTTGGGACTGTCTCGCATACAGGCTATATACTCCGATTCATTAAGTTGTTTACTTTCCTTCAAAAATATTTCACACTCATCCCTTAATCATTCATATTCTACAACAAATTTCTAAAGACAAAAGTGACAATTGTGAGGATTCCAGGACATGAGAACATTGGACGTACAAACGACGTGGACAAACTCGTCAAACATCCAGCACAGAGACAGTCTTCTGATTTCAAATTACTGACCCTCCCAGACTTACATTTACAAATGCTTCAGTCAACATTAAATGGATGGCAAAAGTGTTGGCATGGAACAGCAGAAAATTATCTGCAAGAAATAAAGCCTTGTATAACCGAGCGGCCTTCCAGCATACGTGTCAATGCACATGACGATGTTTTACTAATGATGCTTATAGGATAGGGCATTCATATTTAAAAGAAAGAC
This sequence comes from Riptortus pedestris, assembly GCA_019009955.1. Taxonomy (NCBI): domain Eukaryota; kingdom Metazoa; phylum Arthropoda; class Insecta; order Hemiptera; family Alydidae; genus Riptortus; species Riptortus pedestris. The sequence goes on from CM032228.1 coordinate 42,786,579, forward strand.
CTCTATGCTGAACATGCTATGAACCATTAAACACATACTGACTGACTGCAGGAACATTGAATACTTAGAGACTCTACATAACATATACGAACTTTTTATAGACAGGAGCCCACATATCGACAATATACTAAGTCAATTTAAAAAATTGAATTTGTTATACAAAATTGAACTTCTCTCCTTTTTGATTTTGACTTAGTGAAAAATTTAATATAATTTTGAACAATTTTAAATAATATAAATGTACCGGTATATTGGAATAACATAACTTTGTTACTAAAACCATTTTAAAAAGGTTGTCTTTATTACTTGTATTTCATGTTTATTTATTGTGTTTAATTTTGTATTTGCTAGTTCAGTTTTTTATCATTTTTCTATTTTTTTTTTAATTTATTTTACATTGTCAAATCGCCTAGTTTAAATAAATGTTGATTATCTACAATTGTTGCCGTAAACATGAATCTCAAAATTAAGGGAGTTATTCTTATTTTCTGGTATTTAGCTTTCAGTGACCCTCTTCTACTCATTGCATTTTACTTAGAAATAGATAATTAGACATGATTACAGTATTCTCAATTACAACTAATTAATGTAAATTCATTTATTTAAGGACATTACATCAAATGTTATTTGTACTTTAAAAAATAATAATTGTACAATGTCAATTAACAAAGTAAACTTTATATATAAATATCGTACATTATATAAATAAACAGAGTAATTAATTGATTTAATTAAAAGCAGAAACAGCTGTCAATGCTACATCAAGAGAAATATATAAAAAAATTAGGCTAACGAACTGGGTTCGTCAATCTTGTCATTGTCATTTGAAAAGATCCAATGACAAGGAGAAAAACCATTGGTGATAAGCATAGTTAGTGAATAATTAATAGGAATTGAATGGTTGAAAATGGTACTTTAGCTGATGTTTTTAGGGGCTCGGGGTAGTCATGCGAGTTAAAGTGATGGGTTTAATCTCGGAGAGTGGCAGGTTCGATTCCCGCCGGAATTTATTTTGTTTCGAACTCATTGAATAAAATCCTTAGTTCCACCATTATCAGATGAAGGTTTTAACATGTATATATCCCATCCCAATTAGCTGTAGTTGAAAAAAGAGTATTTTAATAAACAATAATAATAATATTAAATACAAAATTTTTAATATTATGATCTTGTTTGAATAAATAAATTCAATTGATGGACTACTAAAAACGTCACTGAAGGTACATGGTTCCCTAGTACTATACGGGTAGGCCCTAGGCTAACTTCAGCCGTTAAAGAGGTTAGTTTTTAGTTTTACATAAAACCAAATATCGAATTTGGTAACAATCAAACAAAATTTGCGACAGCTGGAGCGTTAACAAACAAATATTTATATTTTGAACGGACCTGATTCTCGCCATCTCCTGATCGAATGACATTTTAAGAAATTGAATGTGAAGGACAACAAAAAATTGGTATTCAGCATAGTTGGTGAATAATTAATAATGTCCGATTCTCGCCTGGGCAATAGAAATTTATTTAGTGACGGACTGATTGTATAAAATAAATAAATCCTTAGTCCCACCCTTGCTAGGAAAAGGTGGTAACATGTTGCAAAAGTGAACGCTAATAAATAATAGAGTTTGATCTAATATCCTCGTTGACATACATACGCACATAAGCCAATTACTGTACGTAATTTGAAATTTAGTTGTACACTACAGGTTTAATTTGTGTGATAAAGGTATATATGGATTTTGGGTAGGTATGAGAATGTTTATTGTTAATGGATTGGTTGTCTTCTGTCCATAGTTATTGTAAATCGTTATAGAATTCCAGAATGCCGTCGTTTTCGGCATTCTTTCAGTATGTTCTTTATTGTCAGGTGAATCTGACTTGCAACTTCCAACATGCAAATTCAAACATGATAAACATATTAGGAACGTCTGCAGATCTTATCATAACTTTCCTAATGAATCATTAAATCTATTTGTGCACAACGTCAGCCATGACCTAATGTTCTTATGAAGTTCTACGTATTAAAACAAATGTAGTGTCCGAACCCCATATATATATATATATATATATATATATATATATATATATATATATATATATATATATATATATATATATATATGAGATACTCATAATTATTGAACCGATTTTATAAATAACTTTATACATTAGTAGGTATGCATTGGCTCCACGAAACGAACCCCTGTGGGGTCTCCGCAAGAATTTAGAAAAATATTCAATCTCTCTCTCTCTCTCCCCCCCCTCTCTCTCTCACACTCTCCCCCTCTCTCTTCTTCTTCTCTCTAGTCGTCTGTTCCACGATACGTGCGCTCGGGCGACTCTTTGAAGCGACATATTCATGTATTCAAAACTCCTTTTTACCCAACTTGCAAAGTCCGAAAGTATGCCCAACGATATATATGCATCTTTTTTTTAGAAATGGGATCAGATGTTCAAATCAACGCCTCTCAACGATTTTTGGTGCAGAATCCGCGATGCATATCCAATGCTTGCTAATATGGCCCTGGATTTTCTTCTCCCGTTCCCCAACAAAGTACTTGTGTGAAACTGGATTCTCGACCCATGCATCAAAACGAAATTCCGCAATAGATTGGGCGTCCCTTGAACTCTGATATCAACCGAACGTTGATGAGAACCGCTGATGTAGATTGAAGACAGGTCACGTGCATTCCACCGAATTGCTGGTGGCCTTCGTGGCTAATTGTGTCGAATTCGGCGGTTGGACTGTTGATCTAGAGTGCCCATCCCCAAATTCCCCGGAATATGAGCCGATAGATGGTCGAACGTCGTAAATACCCGCCGGCTGTAGAGTGCCATTGACCTGACATCCTAGATGCTCCCCCTCTCCCGGATTCCTGGAACACAACCAATTGGCACTCGAGCTCTTTCCCATTCCCAACAGTAGTACTCCCTTGCTTTATTGATAAAATTCCCTTCATATATTTGTTTCGTTCCCGTTATACAAACGCTAGAGACGCTCAACGAACCCATGATTATTTAAAAGGGGCTGCGTACACTTAGCAGATTTCTAACGTGAAGGTATACAATAAATAAATCTACATAATGGTAACACCACCGTGAATATTAAGTGAATAAATACCGTTTGAAAGAGAAATCTTACAGTCAACTTACATTTGAATAACCTCCACAACGGAAAGCGTCTGAATTGGAAACAAACACCTCGGCCAACCTCTCAGAACTGAATAGATAATTAGAAATATTCTAGACCGGGAAAAAAAACCAATTATTGAAATATATCTGAACATATGAATTTTATTGAAAATTAATTACTATATCTAGTGCTGTTTTTATGACGAATCAGAGTAATTTTTATCTCAATCGCTTGAATTTAACTAATCCAAGAACAAAAGAGGGGTGGGGGGGGTAAACAGAAGGTATCTGCATATATCTCACAAAGTAAAAGTTCAATGAAAACTTAAAGCCGAAAACTATAAAATCCAAATATCTCGGTTAATATTCATAATACAAAAAATATGTATAGAACAACATTTATAGATCATTCAATTTTCAATATGATTGGTTCTATACAATTTTTCGATCTGACGTATATTAACGGTTATATTTCGAGAATTTTCGAAGTTCCTCCCTCCCATTGGTCCGATTTCTGCCATTGCGAACTTGGCCTTACTTTTAAAATAAAAGACTAAATATTGAGATTGATACTACAATGATTGTTATATAATCTTGTAACATAATATATATAACAATAACATAATAGCTTTAACAAAATATAACAATAATTGTAATAACTCATAATAATAACAGCTGTGACATAATAAAATAACAATAACATAATAACTTTCATATAACATGAATATAGCTTTAATAAAATATAACAATAAAGGACATTTACCCAGTCCCAGTGTTTAGGGCGAATACCCGTCGTTTCTGTGGATTTGTTAATAATAAAATTAATTATTTATGTAAGACATCACTGTCCTCCATATTGTCATATTTCCCGTTTCCTGTGCATTTTTCATAGATATGAATTATTTTTTCCAGGTGAGGTACCTGGTAGTTCATATTGACAAGAATTATTGAGCAACTTTCTCTAAATAACAAAATAAACAACTTTTGTTATGTGCATATTTGCCGAAAGCCCAATAGGAAACGAAATATCACTATTTTTAATTTCAGGCCTCCCTTATAATCCCCACTCCTGCCCGTCCCTAGAAATGTTAGTACGGCTTATTATAAGGAAGGCGTTAGTGCTAACTCACATACCGAGTTTGGTTTAGTTCGGTTGAGTTTTTTGTGCAAAATAAAATTGTTGACTATCGCAGTAGTTTCTAATGTTTAACTCATTTATACTTAGGTATACGACAAAAGTGTATATACAAAAAAAAAACTCAAAATAAAAAAACTAACAACTTTTGTTATGTGCACAATTGCCGAAAATGCAATAGGAAACGATATATCGCTATTTTTAATTTCAGGCCTCCCTTATAACCTCCACTCCTGTTCGTCTCAGAGAATATTAATATAGCCTAAAGCCTAAGTTGGGTTAGTAGTAATATACATACCAAGTTTCATAAAATTCGATTCAGCCGTTTATGCGTGAAAAGGTAACAAATAAATACAGTTATGGTGCCTATGACATGTGAAATGAAAAGTTATCTTGACATTTTGAGAAACAGACAGAGGTTACAATGTTTTATATATACATATATATATATATATATATATATATATTTTTTTTTTTCTTTTTTTGTTTAGTAATGTAAGTTCAAAGGATCATTCATCTTGGACTGGGTTCCCCTACTCGACCAGCTTCTTTTAATAATCTAAAATCGGTTGATATTCCATTTTTGCACTCGTTATCGGAGAGTTTGATTAGAAGTCATTGAACGGATCGGCGTTATCGGGATCCACCATCTTGAATGGGCTGCCGAAATCTGATAGGCCGAGAGGAAATTGGACTGCGTAATTTGGAAAGTAAATGGCCCATGAGACTAATAGACTCTCTCCAACAATAAGTCAGTTATCATAAAGCTGCTTTTACCGGGGCCTTTGTTGTTCCTCCTACTTTAATTCCCTTAGGAAAAGCCTTCAACAATACCAACTAATGCATATAAATAAGCCAATATAGCTGGGAAACTCTTTCAGCGGAAAGATTTTATTTCATTTATGGTATAATAATTTTTATTAAGTGTTTTTATTTCTTATTACCATCTTCAAAGTCTCCTGTTACTAGATTTTTTTTTTTTTTTTTTTACAAAAATCAGCTCTTGAGGTTGTACTCATGAAGGAATTTTCGAATCACTTCTTCAAATGTTCAAAAACCCTACCTAGGTGGTGACGAAAATGGAGTCTGTTCAAAATTAAATTTATATGTCGCCTCGCATCATCATCTTCATTACTACCCCTTTCCAGCCGAAACCCGTACCCAATAAAATTATGAACTCCTGCTATAGTTTTTAGAGTATATCTCTAAAATTGTATAGTACAAAAAAGTTACCCTAAATGACAAAATAAACAAATTGTGTTATAAGGAAGTTTGCTGTAAAAACTAATAGAGAACGAAATATCGCGGTTTTTCAATTCAGGTCTCCGTACTACCTCTACTCGTGTTTGTCTCTGAGAAAATTAGTATAGCCTATACTCTTAAGTTGGGTTAGTTCTAATGCACAACACGTTGTAATATGACATTCGGTTCAGTAGTTGAGTCGTGAAAAGAATACAGAAACGAACAAACAAACACACACCAAAGCGAAAAAGTCCGTCACGCAGGGGCTGCGTAAACTAAGCAGATTTCCCACGTTAAGTTATACAATAGAGAAATCTCCATACTTGTGCCGTTCAGTTACGGAAACGGCCGAACTAGCTTCCGGCGGAAACGAATTGAAGCGACCATAGCTCGTCCGTTATACTTAATAAAAATTCAAATATCTCGCTTAATATTCATTATAGAGAATAAATGTATATAACAATATTTATAGTAAATTTAATTTTCAATAAGGATTGGTTCTATACAATTTTTCGGTCGGACGTAAAATAACGGAGATATTTCGAATTTTTGAAATTCCCCCCTCTATACCCCCCTCCCACTGGTCCGATTTCAGCCGTTAACGAACTTGATCGTTCTTTTTACATGAACCGATTAAATATCGAGTTTGGTGACGATTAAACACAAATTGCGACCGCTGGAGTGTGTATATATATATATATATATATATATATATATATATATATATATATCCCCTTAGGGTAAATATGCTAAAATTGTTGATATCGTTTTACATAGAATATATTCACAGACCCACTCCCATGCACGCGCACACACACTTATGCCTCTTAGCTTTAGATGTCCCTCCTTAGGCAGGTTGACACTGGGATAACTGACCTCTGGCCAGGAATAATGGGGACCACCAATCTACTAGAGACAACTCGTTCCAGGTCCTACGTGGTTAACGAGCGTTATATGTTGAGGTTATCACTCACTACGTGAAACTCTGATCACGAAAATGTTGTCCTATACATTATATCCGTATATATAGAGCATTAACTGAGATATTTGTATATTTAATTCAGTAAACCTCCACTCATCTAAAATTAACAAGTTAGCCATGTGATTTAAGGCGTTAGTCTTAATTTCACATGGTAAACCTATAGTGGTAAACACTACCAAAGGACGACAATTACATAAGTACATACCAACTGTATACCAGAGACAAAAAATAACACTTAGCAATTCTAAACAAATACAATTTATATCAGGACATGGACCTACGAAGAGTTACTTGTACAAATTTAAACTAACAAACACAAATACATGTAAATGTGACAATGAGACATATGACCACCTCTTATATGACTACATTACTTGACGTGCATTACCTTACAAAACGGAACTTGGCCGACGGACAAACCGGACACCATTTTGTAGATATAGACCTATTGTTGTACACACATGTAATGTTATGTAATGTAATGTTACATATGTTTTATTTTATTCTTTTTTTACTTTATTTTTGTTTTTATTTAATTAATTTATTGTTCTATAATGTTTACAATTATTATATAATAAATATTATAATGTAATGCTGAAATGTGTGTAGTATCCAATGGATGGAGCACACAACATGTAAATAAATTCCCACGTTAGAGGGTTACTCTGCGTGGAAAACAGGAAAACCTATAGTGGTGAACTCTATTTCCACCTTGACAATAGGAATTTATTTAGTGACGAACTCATTATATAAAAGACCTAGTCCCACCTGGCCAGAAAATGGGGTCATAATGTGTATATGACTCGTCCCAATTAGCCGTATTAGCACAATTTGGCCGTTAATAATTAATTAAAATTGACAATAAGTTGATAATCATAAACCGTTTTACTCGAAGCAAATAATATAACAATATATTCCATTTCACTTTTAAAATGTGAGCTATACTCAAATATGTTCTTTGTGACACTATCGATTATGATTCTACCTTCTAGGCTAGATGATCATTCATGCGAAAATAAATTTTATATCTACTAATGGCTAAAATCGGGACAGGCAGCAACACCGAAAATTTGTAATATCTCAGTTATTATGAATCGAATTGAAAAGTTTTATGTAATCAAACCTATTGCAAACAAGAATTTTGATTACATTGTTCCTGGAATGATCTGACACGGTAACAGAATTTATCTCTATTGAATTTTAATAGAAAATCAGGCAAACCTTAGAGATTTATTTGTATATATTTCCCATAAATTTTAAACTACCCGAGATACTTACATTTTTTTTAATTACTCAGTCTTATGTAAACTATCACTTATATTCATGCAATTTTTAATTTGAGTGCTGAGCTACAAGATTTGTCATCGTTATAATAAATTCTTATTATAACGGAAACTTTATTTCCGATAGTGCCTGTATACATATTACATTTATCAATGCAATTTGATTTATGTGTGCTTTACTAAATGATAGCTACCACTGCTCGATATCCTCTTTAAATGTGCCTTAGAAAGTTTAACTTTATATATATGCTTAGTTAACGCAGCTCCTTAGTTATGGGTTTTTCGTACTTCCTTGGAATTGTTTATTGTCGTAAGATTCTAAATATTTTATCTTTTAATATCTAAATTGTATTCACCCTATAATTTTGAATTTCAATTCTAGGTGTGAAAATATGTGCTATAATTATAGTTTTTTATTAATAATAATTCCAACATAAGTGGTTCAAAAGTTTTTCTATTTTTTTTTGTTGAAAATATTAAAAAAGTTGTCTTCACTTTTCTTTTAGGAGGCAAATAGGTTAAATAAATTAAAAAAAGTCGAGAAAGTTGGAAAGAGAGTGAGAGAGAGAAAGAAAACAGATAGAGAGGGAGGTCCTGGGAAAGATTTCATTAACTCTAGTTTGAGAGTACGGGAATAATTATTTCTTTCTCAAGTAATTTGCTTTTTAATTCAATTAGAGCATGCAGTGTTGACTTTAAATTGGGCTGCGAGAGCGGCCACATTTATTTTCTTTGTTGTAACTAGTTAACGGATTTCTTCATGCTATTCCTACGATTTTGGGTTTATATTTAACGTTGTTTTTATTCTCTCTTCTTCTACTTATATTCCAATAGTATTTGAGCGTTCTTTTTCAAGATATTTAGCTGCTATTTAGTGATGAAAGAGGAATTATTAAGAAGTTCATATATTACGAGATTTCCTTCAGGGGAAATCTGCTATTGAGGTTTTACTTAATTTACAATAATGGAAACATTTCTTCAAATGCCCATCGATCCTCTCCACAAGATAACAAAAACGAGCTTCGTTCAAAACCTATGTACTTACATTGTAACGGAAATGCTGTGAATTTTCTATTTTCTCCCTCTTTAAACCCCCACCCCGTGGTCCATTTCATCTTTAGATTTACATAAATCGTTTAAATGTCAAGTTGTGTAAAGATCGAAAAATTGCGGCTGATAACCGACTTTATGTAGATATTTATATAAAGTCGGTTATCGAAAATTTAATACATGAAAAATTAAACAGACATAGTCACGTAGTTGGGAATTACGAAGGAAGATGAAAGGAGCCGACCAATGGAAGGACTATTGGCGCTGGAAGTGTCTACTTTGGCCGGAGTGTTGTTGTCCCTTCCAGTGCAATTTCCTTTGATGACACCGCTCCTCTATATAAGCGTACAACTTGGCCCGATAGTTTTAGTTTTTGTTCTCAGCTATCTTCAAATGACCATCAGTGCGTTCAGTGCAACAGAACGACTTAGTGCAGTGCGGTAAAGTGTTTTATGTGAAGAACAGTGTTGTGCCGTGACTCTGTAAGGAACAGTATAGTACCGTGTTTAAGATAGTACAGTGCTGTTAATTTTTGCGAAGTGAAGGACTGTGCAGAGCCGTATTTTTGTGAACTTCAGTGATTTTAAGTCAATTATTGGACTGTGTAATCTGTTCCAAACACTTTTTTTCTATCGTGAATATAAACCGAGATTTATAAATTTTTAATTTTCTGCCCTTTATAAACGATCGTTTTAGTCATCGTAGTTTACAATAAGTCTATAGCTTAAGACACCTCTTATTTAAATCTTAAATATCAAATATTGTTTCCAACATGTCTTTACTAGAGGATCATACACGCAAATAAGTTGTGTGGCGACGTCACGAATTAAGATTTTATTTATTCACTCGAAAATGTTTAATTGATCTATACCATTCTCGATTATAAATTCTTCGTGGGTTAGGGGGAGTTAGGTCGTTGCCAAAATAGATATTTAAACGTTTCATGCAATAATAGATCGAGTTAAGATGGCTGATATCGGACAGTGGGGAGGGGGGTTTAGAGGGGGAATTTAGGAAATCCGAAATATTTCCGACATTGTACGACAGATCGAATAATTGTATAGAACCAATCTTCTTGCAAATGGAATGTTCTATAAATGTTGTTATGTACGATTTTTCACTACCTAGGTACTTTGATTTCTTAGTTTTCAGGCTTCAGTAAGCCCCCTCTCCTATTAACATTATTTAAAGCCTGATTACTAAATATTATTCTCATTGGAGTTTTGCGTTTTGATATAAATTCATGACGGACGTGGGAAATCTGCTTAGATAACGTAGGCCCTGCGTGACAGACTTTTTGGGTATATAGTAGAGAAGATACAGTAGACGTGCATATTGACAGCTTATTAGAAAGCAAGTAACTCAAATGTTGATTCTCCCATCTTCGAGATTTGTTAGAATTAGTTACGTGTTTCCTTTTATGTGGCGTTTATTTGAAAAGTCTATTTATTTGATAGTAGTACTCATGCCCCGAGCACACATTAGGTTTGTCTGCTTGCGAGAGAGGTAGAAGCACACATTTCTAAATCATGTGTTGTTGCAGGGAGCGAAGCATCGGGGGCATGCAACCATCTCGTGTCTCCCTTACTTTTTATTACCCTTGTCCCTTAACTTTATTTGCTCGCAAATTAAATTTTACCTCTTTTCGTGAGCTGAGTCTTATCTTTGTAGCAAGCACAACCCATTTGGCGCCGGCAGTAAAATAAATAAAAATAGGTTTATTTATTTGTATTTATTTTATCACTATTGCTTTTCTAAAAAATCACTATTGTTTTGTTCCGAATTCGTAAATTAATATTTCATAAAAGGAAACTTAAACAACCTGTTTACATTAGTATGGTTAATAGGGTCGACCAGCTTAACTATTAACCATTCTTTTCTAGGTATGATTATACAAGGGGGTTATTTATAGGGAGTACACTCTCGCTATAAATAATAATAAGAAATTCCTTTGAAAAATCGCCTAACTTGTAAGAATCCCACTTTTTTAAACTTTAAATTTTTTCTATTTTTAAGCAGTTTGCCATTTCCTATCTATATAAATAAAAATGTTTTAAGTATGAAATGTGCGGTGGTTATTAATTTCTTTTTCTTTTAGCAGATTTTTCTTCATTAGCTATTTGAGTTCGTACTCATGACGCGATTTTCGGAAATTTTGTTCAATGTCCATCGGTCCTACCCAGGAGATGACGAAAATGAGGCCCGTTCAAAATTATATATATGCACACACACACACACAGGGTGTCCCAACTTCCTGTGCCACCCCCCTTAAAATTTCACAAATCAAAAATCTCACCGATATAAACTCATTTTAGAATTTGATTTTCTACAAGAATCCGCCATAAAAAGTAGGGCATTCCATTGGAAATTCCAAAGTTATAATCGCTGAAGAAGTACTAAGAAGGTTACGAGGTTAAATATGAATTGAAAGGATTTTTCAGGGGTCCCAATTATGGCACATTAAGTCTCAGCTTTGTATTAAAATAAAACAATACCCCCCACCCGTTTTAAGTTCTTGCACTACTGAAATTTGATTGATTGGGCTAAAAATTATTCTGATTCATTATAAATGACAGTACTAGATATAGTAAATAGTCTTTAAAAAAATGAATTTGTTATATTCTGATATTTTTCAGTAATTATTTTTCTATTGGTGAGAGGTTGGTTATTATTTCATATATATATACTTTTGACGGACCTCATTTGCGTCATCCTCTAGGTAGAATCTATGGACATTTGAAGAAAATCCCATCATGAGTGCAACCTCAGTAGCTAGTTTCCCCTGAGGGAAATCAGCTAAAATGTAGGGAATATTACTTAGTGCTGTGGAGCGAAACTCGAAGGGAATACAAAAACTGGAATAATCTATTCCTATAATCAATATTTTCATTTAATTGCTATTAAGTGGCCCAACATGATAGTCATGATATTTGGTTAATATCTCATAGGATTTTAGCAGATTTCCCTTGAGGGAAATCAGCTATTGAGGTCGTACTCATGACGCGATTTTCGAAAAATTTCTTCTAATGTCCATCGATCCTACCCAGAAGATGCCGAAAATGAGGTCCGTTCAAAATTATTTATATATATATATATATATATATATATATATATATATATATATATATATATATATATATACTAGCTCAGATACCCGGCTTCGCCCGGGAATTGATTTGAGGCTGAATGGTGATGGTATTTTTTTGGCAAGGCTTTACATTGCACAATATTTTGACATTCACCCGTCCCAGTGTTTAGGGTTAATACCCGTTGTTGGCATTTGTTAATAATAAAATTAATTTTTTATGTAAGTCTTCACTGTCCTCCAAATTGTCATATTTCCCGTCTCCTGTTCATTATGCATAGATTTCAGCTATTAAGGACAAAATATTAACATTGATTTGAATTAATTTTTCCAGCTGAGGTACCTGATAGTTCAAATAGGAATGAATTGTTGAGCATATCAATATTTCTACGCAAATTACTTCCTCCACACATTGTTCCTGGAGAAATGTATAAAAAAAAAAAAGTTAATCTAAATAACAACGTAAACAACTTTTGTTATGTGCATGTTTGTCGAAAAACTAATAGACAATGAAATATCGCGAATTTTTATTTCAGGCCTCCCTTATAAGCCCCACTCCCGTTCTAACCTAAAAATTTTAATATAGCTTATAATCATGGAAGAATTAATGCTAATTGACATACCGAGTTTTTTTAAGTTCGGTTTAATCGTTAGCGCCCAATGAAATAGTTGACTCCCGCTTTAGTTTATAGTGTATATCTCGTTTATATTTTGTTAAAAGACAAAAATGAATATGATAAAAGTTACTCTAAATAACAAAATAAACAACTTTTGTTATGTTCATATATGCCGAAAAACGAATAGGAAACGAAATATCGCTATTTTTAATTTCTGGCTTCCCTTATAACCCCCACTCCTGCCCGTCCCTAGAAATGTTGGCATGGCTTGTTATAATGAAAGCGTTAGTGCTAATACACATACCGAGTTTTATTTAGTTCGGTTGATTCTTTTGTGCCATATAAAATAGTTCACTTCCTCTATAGGTTTTAGCGTATATCTCGTTTATAACTCGGTATACGACGAAAGTGTATATAACAAAAGTTACTCTAAATAACAAAATAAACAACTTTTGTTATGTTCATATTTGCCGAAAAACCAATAGGAAACGAAATATCGCTATTTTTAATTTCTGGCTTCCCTTATAACCCCCACTCCTGTTCGTCTCAGAGGATATTAATATAGCCTAACGAAAAGTTATCTTGAAAAAGATCAATGTACAGACAGAGGTTACAATTTTATATATATATATATATATATATATATATATATATATATATATATATATATATAGAGAGAGAGATATATTTGTCTGTTAACGCTCTAGTGGTCGCAATTTTTGTTTGATCGTTACGAAACTCGATATTTAACCGTTTTATGTAAAAAGACAGATCAAGTTCGTTAATGGCTGAAATCGGACTAGAAGGAGGGGGGGGGGTCTAGAGGGGGGATTTTCGAAAATTCAAAATATCTCCGTTATTATGGATCGGATCGAAAAATTGCATAGAACCAATCTTATTGCAAATTAAATGCACTATAAATATTGTTATATGCATTTATTCTTTATCTTGAATATTAACCGAGATATTTGCATTTTTATGAAGTCTGTGGTCGGGTATAGTTCAGATTAGGTCTGCCATTTTCGTAACTTCTCGGCTCAGGTGGAAGCTTCTTCGAACCTTATCTGTCGTTCCTAACCTTACCTTACCTTCGTTACTATGTGAGATTTATGCAAATACGTTGTGTTCATCCGCCCCCCCCCGTTCTTTAGTTCTTGGACTACTAAAATGTGAGATATTAAAATATAAATTATTCTTACAATTCAGAAGCCGTTTCAGTTGGGAATTTATTTTAATTAACTGAAAGATTTCTCATTACCGTTTGTATTTAATCACCGTGGTGTTGTGTTACCAGTATGGAGAATTCTCTATTGTAAAACTTCACATGGGAAATCTGCTTAGTTTACGCAGCCCCTGCGTGACTGACTTTCTTTTGTGAAAGGTCAGTAAGAGTTCATAATACTTTTACATAAGAGCTAAAATCTTTAATCTTCTACGTTTGTTGATTGTTAGGTGGAAGGTGTCCTCCAGTTTCAGTTAATGTTTTATATTTAACTGTTTTAAATTTATAATTGGACTAGGGTTTAGTTCATGAAATTTGAGGGTGACGTAATGAGGTGGCCAGACAGGTTAATTTAATTTAGTTGTGTTTTTTTTTGTGTTAAATTAAATATCCTTTAATTTGTTATAACCGCATGAGGTCAGTGATACCTTTTTTATTTAATGATGAACACTAATTACTAAAACACCTCTCTCCTATTTATATTGATATTCTATTCACGTCACATAATGATTCCTCTTCAGTGTCAGGCGACATTGTTAATGTAAAAAAATTAAACTTGTTAAATTTTTGGCTGTCCCAGACGTCATGACTGTCCTAAATATATATTAATAGCCAATTAATTAAATGAATGATTTAGAGGGAATTTATTTTAGCAGATTTCCCTTGAGGGAAATCAGCTATTGGTTGTAATCATGACGTGATTATCGAAATATTTCTTCAAATGCCCATCGTTCCTACCTAGGAGATGACGAAAATGAGGTCCTTTCAAAATTATATATATATATATATATATATATATATATATATATACCTATATTAGCATTAATTCTTCCATGATTATAAGCTATATTAAAATTTTTAGGTTCGAACGGGAGTGGGGGTTATAAGGGAGGCCTGAAATAAAAATTCGCGATATTTCGTTGTCTATTTGTTTTTCGACAAACGTGCACTTAACAAAAGTTGTTTACTTTGTTATTTAGAGTAACTTTTGTTTTATTCATTTTTTTAGAACAATGCATGAAGCAAGTAATTTGGGCAGAAATAATGATATGCTCATTAATTCATTCCAATATAAAATACCGGTACCTAACCTAGAAAAATTAATTCAAATCTATGTTAATATTTTGACCTTAATAATTCAAAGCTATGTATAATGCACAGGAGACGGGAAATATGACAATATGAAGGGCTGTGAAGTTTTACATAAAAAATTAATTTTATTATTAAAAAAATCACAGCAACGACGGGTATAAACACTAAACACTGGGACGGTTAAATGTCAAAATATTGTACAAAGTAAAGCCTTGGGGTAGGGGTGGGGGTTAGATGTGGAGAATTTCGAAAATTCTTAATATCTCCGTTATTATGTGTCAGATTGAAAAATTGTATGGAACCGATGTTATCGCAAATTTAATGTTCTATAAATGTTGTCATGTACATTTTTTACTATGTTGATTACTAATCGAGATATATGCATTTTTTAGTTTTCGGCTTTGAGTTATCCCCCACTCCTACTCACCTCATATTAACAATATGCTATTATGTTAATAAGCATTTGTTGTTGTTTATTTGTAGCCTAAATACCAGATATTGTTATCATTGTACAATTACGTTTAGAGATAAATGAGAATACGTAACGCACATGGGAAATCTGTTTAGTTAACGCAGCCCCTGCGTGGCGGGTTTTTAATTAGTGACAACTGTAATACAAAAATTGCTTTAATTCAGTTCACACCTATGTAGCTCAACTAAACACGCACACACACACACACACACACACACACACACACACACACACACACAAACACACACTCTCGCACGCATACATATACTACAAATGTGCGCGCGCACACAACTCGTACACCCTGAGTGGGGAGAAGGTGTGATTCCGTGAGAAGTAACAGGAAAATTAGGATGTGTTGAGTTAAATAGGCGCCCACACCTTTTAACGAGCCTTGCCTTAATCACCTGCTATCAGCCACCATTTCGTCACCTTGTTTCATACCTATATTATTTTATTATTTTTTTTTTATGTAGTTTATTTTTTTTCATTGGCCTTATCCATTTACCACTTCCTTATTATGAGTAATTTAATAATTCTATAAATATAGGTTACGGTGCTTCTATCCGCATAAAACACTACCAACCTTCCACCATCCAATCGAAATAGCCCTTGGCATTTTTTCAATGCGCCTTTTTATTCGTTTGACCTTAGGTATATTTAAGCAAGTCCTGATTATTAGCATTTTCCTTCAAACGTAATTGGTGGTTTAAATTTGTTGGTCGGTTAAATCGAAAATCATGCTTTAATCATGGGTCTTTAATTTTTATTTTGCATGGGGATTATGTAAATAAGCTATTCACAAATTACTCACATATGAGTTGATTGTATTGCAAAATATGGGCAGGGTTTTCTCCATGTTTCTAACCTCCTTCACTCTTCTCACTCCTCTATAGTTCTAGTATTTGCATATCTGATTAAATAATTTCTTTTCCTTGACGAGCTGTCAATTCTAGAAATGAAGCGAAGGAAAGCATTTAATTAATAGGAACTATACCATTACTACCATTTTTCATGTCTACTACATAACAACACGCGAACTACAAAAACATCATTAACATCAAATACTGTATTTATCTCTCCCATGAAATTCCGAAGTGAAATATATTTTCGAGCCCGGGATAACTTTTTAGTTTTACTTTTAGCCTAAATGACTGACGAGGACGGCATTGGTGCACTGGCAAAGACTGGGCTAGGGGGAAATCTGCTATTGAGGTTGTATTTATAACGGGTATATCGAAAAATTTCTTCAAATGTCCATCTATCCTACCCAGGCGATAACGAAAGTGGGGTCATAGAAAAAATATATTTATATATATATATATATATATATATATATATATATATATATATATATATATATATATATGTCTGTTAACTCTCTAGAGGTCGCAATTTTTATCTGATTGTTACCGAACTCGATATTAAAACGTTTTAAGTAAACATGAAGATCAAGTTCGTTAACGTGTATTATCGCCGATGCTCTAGGTCGAATCGAAAATGTGTATGGAACCATCTTATTGCTAATTAAAGGTACCATAAATATTGTTATATACATTTATTCTCATTCTTGAATATTAACCGACATATTTAAACAATACTATGTTTTTTAATAAACCATTTTATTCGAAGTTTAAACAGGAAATATGGTTTTCAAGAGACCTTAATTATACGAGATACATGCAAAAATGTTATGTGACTCTTCCCTCCCCCCTGGTTCTTGGACTATTAAAATTTGAGTGATTGAGATAAAAATGATTCTGATTCATAATGAATTACAGTGCTATATATAGTACATAGTTTTCAATAAAATTAATATTATATTCAGATATATTTCAGTAATTCTTTTTCTTTCAGGTGAAAAATATTTCTGTCTATCTGTTCAGCTCTGAGAGATTAGTAGACCTGTTTGTTTACAATTCAAGCTTTCCGTTGAGAGGTTATAAAAAATGACTGAAAGATTTCTCATTATCTATTGTATTTATTCACTTAATATTCACGATTGTTTTAACTGTTACCAGTTGTAGATTTATTTATTGCAATACTCCACGAGCGAAATCTGCTTAGTTTTTGCAGCCCCTGCGTGACGGACTTTTATTATTTAGTTGAGGGCTCACCGGGCTTTGTGCTTAGTCTTCTATCCCTCCCCACAATGTCCACTCAGCAGCATCAGGAAATTGAGAAGCTACTTGAGTTAACAAGTATCAATTTATGCTGTTAGGCATGAGGTGAAATCATTAACATCTTTTCACAAAATTGAGGGGCGAGGGTTTACGAAAGGTTAAAAAGAACTGTTGAAATTATCACCGCTTATATTCGGAAGGAAAAATATTATATTGCCAATATTGTTCGTCAATAAAGTATTGATGAACAATTTTTGATCAAAAAATGTTTATTTACATAAAATGTATATTGTTATCTTGAGGGGGACATGGTTGGTGAACCTGGATACTTACTTTTAACGATTTTCTCGTGAAATTATTATACTAGTAATATTTCAGATCCAGCGAAATCGAGTTCCTAACTTATTGCGTGATAGAGAATATAATATGATGTGAGATCATCAGAGTGTGAAATCTTACGCTAATACTTCTTAATAAAAGGATTTTTTAGCAGATTTCCCTTGAGGGAAATCAGCTATTGAGGTTGTACTCATGACGGAATTTCCGAAGTTGTTCTTCTAATGTCCATCGATCCTACCTAGTAGATGACGAAAATGAGGTCCGTTCAAAACTGTATATATTTGTCTGTAACCGCTCTACCGTTCGCAATTTTTGTTTGATCGTTACCAAACTCGATATTCAGTCTTTTTATGTAAAAAGAAAGATCAAGTTCGTTAATGGCTGAAATCGGACCAGTGGGGGGGGGTAAGAGGGGGGGATTTTTGAATGTTTGAAATATTTCCGTTACTATACGTCGGATCGAAAAATTGTATTGAATCAATCTTATTGCAAATTAAATTTACTATAAATATTGATATATACATTTATTCTATATCTTGAATATTAACCGAGATATTTGCATTTTTATACAATCTCGGCGGATAACCGATGAGTTTCCTTCCAAGAGCTAGGTCGGTCGTTTTCTTAACTGTTCGGCTCTCGTGAAAAACTTTTGATCTCTGCTTTGTTTACGCAGCCCCTGCGTGACGGACTTTTTTTTTTTAAAAATTCTTATTTCATTTACTAATGTTATTCCCTTGATTTTTCATCTCATTTGTGTGTTTTGTGTACGTGGCTATATTTCATATATTTTTTTACAGTGCTTCTTGGGTTATTGTCTGTTATCAAAGTTATGCCTTTGCCTTGGACTTTATATTTTTTACCAAGATAACTGCAATAAATTATTTGAATAAATAAATAAATAAATTATTTGAAATTATTAGGTTGAAGAAATCCAGCTTACAAAAGCTTTCAAAATTTGAATTGTAATTGGCTGTAAACGTCACAAAAAGGCAAACAAATTATAAAGAACAGTCACTGTTCTTAATTGGGAATTGTATATTTAAAGAGCTTATTAAATATGAAATTCATGGTTAGCTAACGTTGAATAAAGATAAAAAACATAATTTCCTTAGAGAGACGGAAAACTTTTAAAAACTTTCCAACTAGTCGTTTCGGGTTAAATTAGGTACAGGTTCCTATGTCGGGTCATTTTCCTGATACACCTAGGGGTGGCTAATTACATTGGAGGTGAGGGTGTTGGCACAACTGAAGCCTTGAAGTGGTTAATGAGATAAGAAAGGCTGGCTGGTTTAATGTGGTTTAATTTCGACAGCTATCTCTCAGATGGAATATTGTGGTAGCTCTCGTCCTATATACCCGGCAGGTTATTGACGTATTTATTGATGGTAAAACCTACACACTAGTATTCTTGGGTTCATCACCCCCTTGTCTTCTAACTGACAAGCCCAGCTTAAAACTCTATTCCACTAATGAGCTATTGTATATCTTTTAGCAGATTTCCCTTGAGGGAAATCAGCTATTCAGGTGGTACTCATGACGCGATTTTCGAAAATTGTCTTCAAATGTCCATCGATCCCTACCTAGGAGATGACGAAAATGAGGTCCGTTCAAAATTATATATATATGTTTATCTGATAACGCTCTAGCGGTCGCAATTTTTGTTTGATCGTTACCAAACTCTGTATTTAATTGTTTTATGTAAAAAGAAAGATCACGTTTGTTAACGGCTGAAATTGGACCAGTAGGAGGGGGGGGGTTTAGAGGGGGAATTTTGAAATTCAAAATATCTCCGTTACTGTATGTCGGATCGAAAAATTGTATAGAACCAATCTTATTGCAAATTAAATTTACTATAAATATTGATATACATTTATTCTCTATATTGAATATTAACCGAGATATTTGCATTTCTATTAAGTGTGTGTGCGGCTATTGTAAGAAGTTTCCGTATTAGTTCGGCCAGTTCCGTAACCGTTCGGCACTCGTGTAACCTAACCTTTCTTGTCTTCTAACCCTTTAATTTTGTGAGGTATATGCAAATACGTTCTGTTGATGACTGATGACTCCCCCCCCCTTCTTTATTTCTTGTGCTACTATAATTTTAGTTATTAAAATATAAATTATTCTGATTCATTATAAATTGCAGTACTAGATATAGCTAATACTTTGGAATAAAGTTAATGTGTTATATTCAGATGTATATCAGTAATTGTTTTTCTTTCCGGTGAAGAATATGTCTATCTGTTCAGCTCTCAGTGGTAGGCAGACCTATTTGTTTACAATTCAGGAGCCGTTTCCGTTGAGAGCTTATTAAAATTAACTGAACGATTTCTCATTACCTTTTGTATTTACTCACGGTAGTGTCAGCAGTATGCTGATGTCTCTATTGTAAAACTTCGCGTGGGAAATCTGCTTAGTTTACGCAGCCCCTGCGTGACGGAGTTTATTTTTAGCTGTTTTTGCTTAAGGGAAATCGTTATTAAGGTTTTACTCATGACCCAATTTTTAGAAAATCCTTCAAATGTCCATCAATCCTACCCAGGAGATGGCGAAGAGGTAATATGTGTGGTGTGTGTGTGTATGTCTGTATGTATATGTATGTAAGCCCTTTTTACTGGTGATTGTCAACCTGTAGTCCTACATGAGAGTGTAATGGTCTAACTTCCCGTGGGGACCATCCGTACTGGGAAGTGGAGGACAGTACTCGAACTCACAACCTTTGACATTCAGCGCTCTAATTACTCTGCTACGCTGACCCCCCCTATATATATATATATATATATATATAATATATATATATATATATATATATATTTATATATATATATATATATATATATATATATTATATATATATATATATATATATATATATATTATCTCAGATACCCGGCTTCGCCCGGGAATTCATTTGAGGCTGGATGGTATTTTTTTGGCAAGGCTTTACTTTGCACAATATTTTGACATTTACCCTTCCCAGTGTTTAGGGTTAATACCCGTCGTTTCTGTGGATTTGTTAATAATAAAATTATTTTTTTTATGTAAGACTTCACTGTCCTCCATATTGTCATATTTCCCGTTTCCTGTGCATTATGCATAGATTTAAATGATTAAGGACAAAATATTATAATAATATATTATAATTTGAATTAATTTTTCCAGGTGAGGTACCTGGTAGTTCATATTGAAAAGAATTATTGAGCAAATTTCTCTAAATAACAAAATAAACAACTTTTGTTATGTGCATATTTGCCGAAACCCCAATAGGAAACGAAATATCACTATTTTTAATTTCAGGCCTCCCTTATAACCCCCACTCCTGCCCGTCCCTAGAAATGTTAGTATGGCTTATTATAAGGAAGGCCTTAGTGCTAATACATATAGCGAGTGTTTTATTTAGTTCGGTTGAGTCTTTTGTGCCAAATAAAATTGTTGACTCCGAATATAATTTTTACTTTATAACGCCTTTATACTTCGGTATACGAAAAACGTGTATATAACAAACGTTAATCTAAATAACGAAATAAAAAAACTTTTGTTGTGTTCATATTTCTGTCTCTGTCTCTGTCTCTCTCTCTCTCTCTCTCTCACCTCATTTAGAATTTTCACGTTATATGTATATCCTTTTTTTTTTCAGCACTGATAAATGCTAAGTGACTTGATCAGATTAGGAATGGTTGAACATAAAGATCACGATATTTGTTGTTATCAACGAGTGATAGTGATAAAGCTGTGGGTATTCGGTTCAAAGCGGCATAAACACTGATCAAAGTGCTGTGGGTATTGGCCCCCACAGGAAGGGGCATATATTAATTTATGCCGGTGTGTGTGTGTGCGGGGGACAGTACTAATGGTACAATACGGACGGACGGCCTTACATCATAACTATTCATCCATGACCTGGCTCTGACTCTATCCCTTTCAGTCATCAGCCACCCACTGCTCTCTGTCTATTAGCAGATTACCCTAAAGGGAAATGAGCAATTGAGGTTTTACTCATGACGCGATTTTTGAAAAATTTCTTCAAATGTTATTCGATCCTGAGCAGGAGATTGCGAAAATGAGGTCCGTTGAAAATTATATATATTTCATTTTTATTTTTAGCTGATGGTGAGGGTGATGAATCAGTTTAATCAGAAACACTTTTTTGTGGCTCCTCACTATTTACTTCTTAAAAACGCTTAGGGCTTTCGGGAATTAAATTCCCACCCTCAGAGCTACAAACTATAAAACACCATAATTAAGGAGTCTAAAAACTATTTTTTTTTTTAAATGTACATAATTGGTCATATAACAAAACAGTCAATTACACTATAAAATTTATAATAATAACACGTAAATTTAACAAAATAGTTATAATCAAAATATAATAAATTAATAATGTACTATTTGTATTGATGATGTGTATTGATTTATCGTTAGGTGTTTGTTGCAGTATTTGCATATAGGGTTATCTGTCCTTGCCATTAAGTGTCTATGTGTCAGGTATGTATGACCGATCCTGAGTCTGGCAAGAACAACTTCCCCCCGTAAAGTAATCCAAGGGCTCGATGGCCACTCCTTAATATTAATTATTTAAAAAAAAAAAAAAAAAAAAAAAAAAAAGTTTAAATGAGATGCAAGCTTAAAAAAATACGGTAGGAGTCAGCAATTTTATTAGGAACAAATGACTTTTGGTGGGAAAAGGGATAGTCATGACGATAGTGAGGGGTAGTGAAGTATATTGTCTCCTCCTAGGTAGGATTGATGAGAATTTGAAGAAATGTTTTAGAAATTCCTTTACGAGAACGACCTCAATTTGCAGTATACATAAAGTGCAGGTACTTATCCAAAACGAGATTTATAGATATTACCGGGCGATGATAACCTTGTAGTTTTTCGCTCTAAAACCTTATGAAAGAACAAACAACCTCATTAGTTGGTTGAAAGCCCTGTGTAGATGTAACCATTTAATTATGGTATTTATTAACACTGATTCTTTAATATGTTATACTTTACTGAACATACTTTGAACCATTATGAATATAAAGTGTACTTTCATAGAAGAGAGTATTTGGTAATAAAGTTTATTATGAACCTGAAATTCCTTTCATCGATGTGCTTTTTGGCAAAGGAGCTTTTATTCAACCGTGGTTTGTAATAGAGAATACTATCCATGATTATGAGCTATAAGGTCCATGATGTTTTGAAACAAATTACACATACACAGGAGACGTAAATATAAATATATTGTCGATAATGATGCTCACATAGCAAAAAACATAATTATTAACATATCCCGAGTGAGTATGTTTCATCGTTTCTCATTTAATTCTTACAAGTTGACTAAAACTTAATTGGTGCGTTTGGTTTTTATTTTTTGTTTGACTGAATAGTCACTGTCAGCAAACATAGTTATTTGATAAACAATAATATCAAATTCATCCAATTGCTCAGTTGAATTGAACCCTTGAACCTTGTGGGCAGGGTTATACCTGGTGGCTTTTTACCCTAGAAATATCTCTTGTTTCAATCTCATGCTTGTTATAATAAATTGGGGGTTCTTTGAGAGTCCTCTTACTGAAATACAATCCTCAATGCTCTTTATTTTTTTTATAATTATAATTCATTTTGATATTAATTTATTTATTTTTTGACAGATAATAGTACCTATTATATCTACAATTCTATTTGATGACCCCAAGAAAATAAAATTATTACATTAAGCGAATCCTATAATTTTTCAGCAGATTTCCCTCAAGAGGAATCAGTTATTGAGATCGTACTCATGACGCGATATTCGAAATTTTTCTACCAAAGTCCATTGAGCCTACTTTGGAGATGACGAAAATGAGGTCCGAATTCGAAATTGTATATATATATATATATATATATATATATATATATATATATATATATATATTTATTTGCGTGTTACCGCACTAGCGGCCGCAATTTTTGTCTTATCGTTAACAAACTTGATATATAATCGTTCTATACAAAAAGAAAGATCAACTTCGTTAACGGCTGAAATCGGACATTTCCGTTATTGTCTCCGTTATTATGCGTCGGGTCGAAAAATTGTATAGAACGAATCTTATTACAAATGTAATGTTCTATAAATGTTGTTATGTACATGTTTCACAATCTTGATTATTAACTGAGATATTTTTTTATTATTTAGTTTTTGGTCTTCTATTATGTTATGAAGCAGTTCATTTAAAGCCTAAATATCAAATATTGTTATCATTGAAGTTTTACGTTTTGAGATCAATGCAAATCTTTGGGAAATCTGCTTTGTTCGCGCTGCCCCTGTGTGAAGGACATTTTTCCCGTATGGTGGTTGAGGTGGTTCTGGAGGTCGGTGAAGGTTACAAATTAATATTACGTCATTACTCCCAGTTTTGTATTTCAGGAGATATTTATTCAACATTTTAGTCTCAGAGCTAGTGCATTGACTAAGTATCAAAATAAGATATTGTAGAAATTCATCTTTAGAACCGGCAATCCTGGTTTGCACGGGAATAGTTTCCCGTTGTTCTGCATCAGACAATCCAAAAAAAAATGAGGCTATTTTCGAAATATTTCTTCAAATGTCTTTCGATCCTTCCCAGGTGATGAAGAAAATTAGGTCCGTTCAAAATGATATATATTTGTTTCTTAACGTTCTGGATGTCGTAATTTTTTTTTATCGTTGCCATATCGGTATTTAAATGTTTAACATATAACTAAAGATCAAGGTTGTTAATGGGTGAATTCGGACTAGGGCTACCTTTATCGTAGATACTAGTGAACCATGCTACTAGTGAACTTATGATTAAAAAAAGAAAATGTTTTTGAAAAAAACGGTCTTACTCTGGTTTTGAAACCAAACGCCTCAAGTATCAAAATAAGATTATTGGAAATGAGGTCCTTGTTCATTATATATATAATGGATAATTTCGGACAATGGAATCTGTAAAGAATTTTGTCTATTGCGATGAATTCCCTGGTAATTTCCCAGTGAAACGAAAAGATCCATTGGTTTGCACGGGAATAGATTCCCTATGAGATTATTATGATGAGAAATTATGAGATTAGTTGGAAATGAGGTCCATTTACTATTAATCCGGAAAATCTTCTAGAACCAACAGGCCCGCCAATGTCTTGTCTTACTCTCCTCTCAGGCAGGGCCGGTTACGCTGCGATAGATATGTGTTATGCCATGGACTCTTGAGCCTATTGTGTTTCTCACATTGCAACTTACAATGAAAGGTTAAACACTACTGGTAATAATAGTTCTCTGCATAAAAAAAAAAAAAAACAGTGGCTACTTCTAACAGGCCAGTTCCAATTTTTCCTTGTGGCTATTTTAGAGTCATCAAATTTCTTTAAACTGCGCTGTAGCTGCTTCCAAAATCTTTTTCTTTTGCCAATACATCAAAAGTGTCACTTGTCTCTATACCCCCCCCCCCTGCCTTTCTTATAGAATCTTTCTACATTAGACAACCATTTTTGTTGTATCAAAATCAAAGTGATCTCCCATCAGCTGGCTGAGTTTCTTCCTTGAACTCATTGGCCTGGCCTGGGGCGAACTGACGATCCTGTACCATGATTTGATCGCTTTCTTTGGGGTTTTCTTTTAGGAATTCAGTTCCACTTTCGGAACTCTGTTTACTGCCTTCATTCTGTCTTAAGCTCTCCGGAAGTGACTGGCCCGTTGGTGGAGGTGTATTTCCGTTGATCTCTGGCGTTAAGAGTACGCAAGTAACTCATCTGACTGGCGTTTGATCTAATGAAGTGATTTACCTAAATGAAAATGAGGACTATTCGGTGGGTGGTGGGTGTTTGTTCTAGTGATTTGCTCCATTGAGTGTTGCCCTATTGAAGGGCTATGATTGGCCAGCTCTTATCCTCTTATCAGCCAATCACATTGGATCGTGACTCCCTCCAATAATCCTTACTCCTTAGTCTCCTAACTCTACACTTTACCCCTTCACTTAGTCTCTCTTCAATTTCAATCGCCCGCCAATTTGTTTTTATCTTAATGCTAAATATCTTTTCTTTTTCTTTTTATTTTACTAACTAGTTGAGGATTATCCTTTATTGAGAAACTGAACCTAGTTCAAGGATCTATCTATCCTTCTAAAAAGTTAATATACGATACAGAAATATTTAACATTATGTTACATTATGGTGCTGCTGTTCACTCTATTATGTCTGATAACATTTTTGTTATCAATAATTTTATTTTTATTTTATGTTTGAGAGTCATTATATCAGAGCACAGGCACTAGTAACGACATAGCTGATGAATTCTTCGCTTAGCTTAGCTCGTATTGACTTGATCTTCTTAATCGCTATTCCTACTTGCAGCTGAGTTGAATAACGCAACGGCACAAGTTAGAGAGGGACTGAGCACATTACAGATATATTTTTTTTCACTCATATAAAAAATAATTGTGGGTGTTCATAGATCAGTGGTAGATTTTAGCAGGTTTCCCTTAAGGGAAATCAGCTATTGAGGTCATACTCATGACGCGATATATATATATATATATATATATATATATATATATATATATATATATATTAATGCTCTAGCGGTCGCAATGTTTGTTTAATCGTTACGAAACTCGACATTTAACCGTTTTATGTAAAAAGACAGATCAAGTTCGTTAATGGCTAAAATCGGACCAGTGGGAGGGGGGTTTAGAGGGGGGAATTTTTGAAAATTCGAAATATCTCCGTTAATATGCTTCGGATCGAAAAATTGTATAGAATCAATCTTATTGCAACTTAAATTTGCTATAAATATTGTTCTATACATTTATTTTCTATCTTGAATATTAACCGTGATATTTGCATTTGTATTAAGCGTGTGTGATCAACAGAAGTCGGCTATATTCGGGATTTTCCGCCGAAAGCTAGTTGGGCCCCTTCCGTAACTGTTCGTCCCTCGTGAATTGGTTTAGAGATTCGTTACTACTACTGTTATTAGTTGGCAGATTTCTTTATTGTAAAACTTCGTAGGAAATCTGCTTAGTTTACTCAGCCCCTGCGTGACGGACTTTTAGATGAGCAAGGTCAGCTGAATGGATGGTCGAGTAGGTAGGTAGTAGTACCTACTAGTGTAGGTAGTACATTGGTTTGCTACCAGAGCGCGCCGGTAGGGGTTTAGCGGGAGTCTAATGAGTAAAATGGTCTAACAGTTTGTCGATATGGCAAAGGATATTGACTCTCTCAGATCCCGTCGACTAGCAAAAAAAACCGTTAGTGACCACTGGCCGGCCACCCCCGAAAATATTGGGGCCCTTCAGTCTACCGTCATCTACTCATTCCAGGTGCTCTTGATTAACTGGGATTGTACCCCGAGATGATCGTTCACTAAAAAACTGTGATCGGTAATACCTGCAGATCCACTCAGAGGCGGCTAAAGATCTCTAAGGACTACAGTGTGAAAAAAAATTACTTGCAGTGTTTTCTTTCAGTTCATAAAAATGTTAACTTCTACATTTTTAGATTAATGTGTTTAATATTCGGTATTTTAACGTTTTAAGGGAGATTATCCAATCTTGACTGCCATATCAGTTTCCATGAAGACAATCAAAATAATAAAACTAGTTCAATTTCATAGAGCTAAAATTTACTCCATGACAGAAGATATCTTGGGAAATATCGTGTAGTAAAATTGATTTTTATATTTAACACTTGAGAATGGAGGAAATAAACGAGATGTTCGCGAACCGTCCTCCCCTCCCCCTCCATATCAATCTTTCATAAAGCAATAAACGATATTGGAATTTTAGTTGTCTATATTGGATTTTATTCTCTGTATGTTTTCCTGTATATCTTGTTGTTTCCCTACAAAAGGAGCGTGTTTCATTTTGCATTATGAATAACGTACATTTCTTGATTCCCTTAATAACTCCATAGGCGGATATGTCTCAAAGTACGGGAAATATGAATTCTCCTGAAGAAAATTATAGGTCACTATCATTTCATCCGCGTTTCCTTCATGCGAACTTAGAAAAAAAGAAGGATATTGTAGAAAATTTCAATTAATTTTTATACTAATTTATTAGTTCCGGCATTATAAAGTGTTTTTTGAGCACCCATGAGAACATGTCATTTCTTCGTTGATAAAAGTTAATTAAAATACCTCTATTCCCCACGTTTCATAAACATAAATATTTACATCCTCAGAGACTTTTTACATTAACAAATAAGGCCTTCACGCAGGAGTTGCTTCAATTAAGCAGATTTCCCATGTTTTGGAATATGGCACGCTGATGATCACGTCTCAACATTTATTCTCTTTTTCTTCGTAGGGTTAAGAACCCTACGTAAGCAGGAATAAAAATGTAAGCTGGACATGAGATATTTACTGGCTGATGTATCTAAAATGAAAATGAGTGGTGATGGGAATTTACTCAATGCTGAACCAAAAAAATGCAACTTGGTTCATAGTGGAGTTAAAGAACATGTGTCTAAAAAAAAAATAAAAAAAAAAAATTAAAAAAATTAAATTTCAACAAGATTCGTTATAGGCAATTTTTCCATTCAACTCAGAACAACGGAGATCTTCTGAATTTTTAATCCCCCCCCTCCCCTATCCCTCTTCCCAGGCAGATTTCAGACAAAATATCGAGTATGGTCCATCAAATAAGAATCATGTAGTTTACTTATCTTAAAATCTTAAATGATGACATCACACCCAAAATATATCTCACATATTAATAGCTCAGTAAAAATAATATTTGGTGTTTAAGCTTGGAATTAAAGGTTCCATAAAACAGATTATTCTTATTATGATAAATAATCTTCGTTAATATTGGTAAATGTCTTCGTAGTATGCGTCGAGTTATATTATATATGACTATTTAATTTTCTATAATTATTGGCCAATGCATTTCTATCTTTATTTCTAATATTACTTAAGGAGTAAACCCTCACTCCTACCCATGTCATTAATAATCAGCAAATATATCACTGCTTAATTTCAAGGTTAAATTCGACGTACTGTGTTCTTCGAACTGGGAGGAGTAAAATAAAAAATCTTGCTATGAGTCTTACGTTATTATGAAAAATCGTATTCTTCTTTAAAATGTAATGCTCTTCAATTATTGTTCTATATATAGTTTCTGTAACTCAAATATTTACCGAGTCATTTGTATTTTTTAGTTTGCAGCCTATAGTCAGCCCACACTACTACTCATACTTCACTTAAAGAACTATATAAATAAACATTTACCTTAAATTTTAAAAAAGTTTTAAAATTTTAAATTTTATCTACTTTAAATTTTAAATCCTGATTACGTTATAGTGGATTTGCAGCAGCGGTAGATCTGCTTTGTTCACTCATCACATGCTAGACGGACTTTTGATTTTGAATAGGGTTTTGGTTGCTTAAAATTTTAATAATTAGTTAAACATAAAAAATAATTTAAATATACATTTATACTTTTTATTCTTCTGTCCGTTTTATTTTTTAGAAATAGTGAAACATGTAATAATATAAAAACTGAGAGCGTGGAACTTCAATTTCTGGTTTTTATTTCTTTTCGCTCTCAAGAATTTTTCATGGTAAAGTTTCGAGAGTTTAGTGAATGTTTTCGTTGTGGATGTTACATTTTAATTAAAACGTCAAAAATACTTAGAGTTTTCCCTTTATATTTGTTTTATAGAGGAAATTGTCTCTGGGAATGCAAATGTGTGTTCGAATGGATGAAAATAAAATGGTCCAATGTAGATATTAATGTTTATATATAAATAACTAGGTCTGCTTGCCTCCCTCTCGATTGTCAAATGTAAATCAAATGAAAAAAATCCTGTCTGTGTATATCGATGTTTTAAAAGAGCTTGTATTATTTCAAGGTTTCTGTTATTCTATTCAAGAAAATTGTTATTTTGAATGGTTTTCCCCTTATACAGGAAACATACTGCGTACACTCCGTGTTATGTCCACTGGGCTGCAGAGGTCAGTACTCTACACTGAGCATTCGAGATCAGACTTTTACTATCTCAATTGAGTTATCAAGATCAGTCTTTGCGATGTCCACTCAGGTACCGAGATCAGTCTTTGCAATGTACACTCAGGTACCGAGATCAGTCTTTGCAATGTACACTCAGGCACCGAGATCAGCCTTTGGAATGTCCACTCAAGTGCCGAGGTCAGTCTTTGCTATGTCCACTCAAGTGCCGAGGTCAGTCTTTGCTATGTCCACTCAAGTGCCGAGGTCAGTCTTTGCTATGTCCACTCAAGTGCCGAGGTCAGTCTTTGCTATGTCCACTCAGGTACCGAGATCAGTCTTTGCAATGTCCACTCAGGTACCGAGATCAGTCTTTGCAATGTCTAGTCAGGTACCAATATCAGTCTTGCTATGTACATTCAGGTACCGAGATAAGTCTTTGGAATGCCCATTCTGGTACCGAGATCAGTCTTTGCAATGTACACTCAGGTACCGAGATCAGTCTTTGCAATGTCCACTCAGGTACCGAGATCAGTCTTTGCAATGTCCACTCAGGTACCAATATCAGTCTTGCTATGTACATTCAGGTACCGAGATAAGTCTTTGGAATGCCCATTCTGGTACCGAGATCAGTCTTTGCAATGTACACTCAGGTACCGAGATCAGTCTTTGCAATGCCCACTCAGGTACCGAGATTGGACATTGTTCTTTCCATAGATCTCTAGAATTATTCTTTCGTCGTGGGCGTTGGGCTTTCGAGATCGGTCTCTGTCCTTTCCACAGAGTTACCGAGCTCAGTCTTTTGCTATCTTCTTCCAGCTACCGATGTCAGTCTGTTGCTGTGTTCACTGAGCTATCGAGATGAGTCTTTCCAATAACTACTGAGTTACCGAGATCGGTCTTGGTTTTGTCCACTTAGTTATCAGGAACAGTCAGACGACGAAGTCTGTCTGTCGTCGTATACATTGAGAGTCCGAGATAAGTCTTTGCTATCTTCTTAGTAGCTGCCGTGATCAGTGTTTGCTATGTCCACTGAGCATTCGAGATAAGTCTTTCCTATCCACTCTGAGTCTTCGAGTTCAGTCTTTTGCTATCTTTTCTTAGCTACAGATGCCAGTCTTTGCTATGTCCACTGAGCATTCCAGATTTGTCTTTCCTCTCCCCTCTGTGTATTCTAGATCAGTTTTTTGCTATCTTCTCATAGCTGCCGTGATCAGTCTTTACTATGTCCACTGAGCATTCGAGATAAGTCTTTCCTATCCACTCTGAGTCTTCGAGTTCAGTCTTTTGCTATCTTCTCTTAGCTACCGATGCCAGTCTTTGCTATGTCCACTGAGCATTCGAGATTAGTCTTTCCTATCCACTCTGAGTATTCTAGATCAGTCTTTTGCTATCTTTTCTTAGCTACAGATGCCAGTCTTTGCTATGTCCACTGAGCATTCCAGATTTGTCTTTCCTCTCCCCTCTGAGTATTCTAGATCAGTCTTTTGCTATCTTTTCTTAGCTACAGATGCCAGTCTTTGCTATGTCCACTGAGCATTCCAGATTTGTCTTTCCTCTCCCCTCTGAGTATTCTAGATCAGTTTTTTGCTATCTTCTCATAGCTGCCGTGATCAGTCTTTACTATGTCCACTGAGCATTCGAGATAAGTCTTTCCTATACACTCTGAGTCTTCGAGTTCAGTCTTTTGCTATCTTTTCTTAGCTACAGATGCCAGTCTTTGCTATGTTCACTGAGCATTCGAGATTAGTCTTTCCTCTCCCCTCTGAGTATTCTAGATCAGTCTTTTGCTATCTTCTCTTAGCTGCCATGATCAGTCTTTGCTATGTCCACTGAGCATTCGAGATTAGTCTTTCCTCTCCCCTCTGAGTATTCGAGATCAGTCTTTTGCTATCTTCTCTTAGCTACCGTGATCAGTCTTTCCTATCCACTCTGAGTATTCGAGATCAGTCTTTTGCTATCTTCTCTTAGCTACCGTGATCAGTCTTTACTATTTCCGCTTTGCATTCCATATCAGTCTTTAGATATATTCAAAGAACTACCCAGATTAATCTTTCTTCTCCCCACTGAGTATTCGAGAACAGTCTTTTGCTATTTTCTTTTAGCAATCGAGGCCAGTCTTTAGATATATTCAATGAACTACCCAGATTAATCTTTATTCTCCCCTCTGAGTATTCGAGAACAGTCTTTTGCTATCTTCTCTTAGCTATCGAGGCCAGTCTTTGCTATCTTCTCTTAGCTACCGAGATCTGTTTTTGTTTTTTCATTGACACGTCCTCTGACAACTCGAGATGGGATTTACAGCTTCTTTGAATTATCTGGGTTAGCCTTTTTTGCTGTTCACTTACCTGATGAGATCATTCTTTTGCCTTGACCATTGAACTATCTAAATTAGTCTCTGTTCTGTCTGCTAATCTGTCGAGATCAGACTTTTATTATGTTTACTCAGCTACCGAGATCAGTATCTTTCTCTGTCCACCCATATAAATGTCGTTTGATTTGTCCATCTAACTTACAAGACCACACACACGAGAGGACGTTGACTCTAAACGTTGTGAACGACCCAGTAGGAGTTTGTCAAGGGCAGACATCCTTCCGACCACATACTCACATTCCGCCATCTCCCAAACCATTTGGCCGTCCTCCAGAAGCCGCATGCACATTTTTAGATTTACTGCTGTCTATTCTTCTCCGATTACTGAGAAGATAACTCTGTTGCGCCGTCCTTCTGTTTGTCTCTCAATTTTAATTTTTAATCTTGGGACATGGCTATTATGGCGGCGGCAATACTCTGCCTAAGGACAGACTGTTTGATCAATTCGGAGGATGCAAATTGCTAAGTGTCTCGTTATTTTCTTAATTAATTAATTGACCTGACAGGCCTGAACGGGAAGAAATCTTTCTGTCCCAGCGTTTAATTAAAGGTTCTATTAATAGGGTTTCTATATCCGCACACCGTGGTCATTTCTTAACCAATCGTAGAATATATTTAGGAGAAGCGTCTGAGACTGAGGTGATAGATATCCTTTTCAACAGGATGAATAATAAAGCCGATGCCAATGCAATAACAACCACTTGCCAACCGTTAACTCTCGAAGTATAACAGGACTGAAATCTTTTGAGAGACCGGAAGTACAATCCATAAATAAAAAGAAACATTATTGCCAATATTAATCATCGTTTAGTGGATATAAATCTCCTAAGTATCTGAACTTCTTTCTGATATAACTTTTAAATGATAAGAAAGAGCTGGATTAGAATCATCTCTTTTGCATTTATACATGAGCAGTGAGGGTACATATATTTTAAAAAATGAACTAAATATTTTCCCTGTAAAAACTACTTCTGCATTCCCAAAAATCCTTGTAACTGTTCAACCTATTAGAAATAGGTATATATTATAGAAATTAGTGTTTTGGTTAACATGAGGTGTAAATTAAATTCAATAATATTAAATTATATTTGATTCACTTTAATTTAAATTTTCCAAAACTAGGGAACGCCAGTGATATGTAGAACACCTCACTGGTAATTATAACTGACCCTGTACTCTATACAGTCATCCAAAAATACATAATTTCTTATAACTTGTACATCTAAGATTTCGGGTGGGTAATGAAATTGTTAACTAGAATCAATAAAGCACTACTATACTTTATTTATTAAAATATTGGTCTGAATAATGTATATGACTGTTAAAATTTATAATAATAAGATAACTATTTTTTAATAGTATCAGTTGATGTTATTGTGTTTTCAGACAATTACTGAATTCTTGATGGAAGTTGATTCCGATTTGGATTATTTTAGCTTGAAGCTATAAAATTTAGTTAAATAGTTTTTCCATTAGAATGTTCCTAATAATTTACACTTCGGGTTCAGCTTTTATTGCTTAATAATAAATTAAATAATTATCTTTCATATTTATTTTTAGCTGGTGGTGAGGGTGATGAATCAGGTGTAACTTTAAAAACTAATTTTTAGACTCCTTAATTATGGTGTTTTATTGTTTGTTGCTCTGAGGATGGGAATTTAATTCCCGAAAGTGCTAAGCGTTTTTAAAAAATAAATTGTGAGGAGCCACAAAAAAGTGTTTCTGATCAACCTGAATTATCTTTCACATTAAATCGTGTAGTTCAGTACTTAGATTTCAAAATTTAATTATATTTCTATTAATTTACAATTTCTTTCTTTGGTATGCCAGTTTCATGTTTAGAAGATTTATCTCATTTTAAATTAATTTGCTCTTCAAGCTCTGCTGAATTAGCGATTTTTCCAAACTAACTTCATATTACGACTGATCTCAAATATTAAGTGAGAAAGAGATCGGTTTAAATATAAATTTACCATTTTTATTGAACACTACTTGCCGTTTTATGTACAGGGTGGTCCACGTGAAACGACCGGTTTTAAATCGGGCAGTACATGGTGGCTGGTGGAGGTGGAAACGCGCCGTCAAGGTCACTCGACTCCCCACCGCCTGCCATTCAGTCGCCATTATGCCGCTGTGGACGAAAGATCATCGCGTGTTTGCATACGACACATTTATAAAAAGTGGTGAATCAGTAGTTGAAACTCAACGATGTTTTAGGCGTTATTTTCATATCGGACGCCATGGTGAAATACCGAGTAGGAATACCATTCTAAGTTGGGTAAATTCATTTAGATCCACGGGTTCTGTTATGAAAGCAAAGCCACCTGGGCCTGCTCGCTTGGCCCCCACGCCACAAAACGTGGACAGAGTGAGAGAGGCGATTCTGCGCAGTCCCGGCCGTTCTGCTAGACGTCATGCAACCTAACTTGAGCTGAGTAAGACCACAATAAAACGTATCTTACATAAGGACTTGGTTATGGCCGCCATTTAAGTGATGTTATTTTTAAAAAATAAAATAATGTGTTTTTTAAAAATTGTATAACTTCAGCTTTATTTTTGTGTAAATAAAATGTGTCTGTCTTCAAAACTAACAGAGTAATTACTATTTTAAAACCGTCCGTTTCCCGTAGACCACCCTGTATAACTAAAGACCCTATTTATCATGGATATCCGAAATTATGGTTCCCTTAAAAAAATCATATTCCCTATTTCATAGTCCATATTTAATATCAAATCACTCACGCTTACTAAAGACAGAATAAAAAATCCTTTTCGCACTATATATGTATGCATTACTTAAAGAAATCCTCCATGCACTCCATGATAATATATATATACTTTTATACACATACACACACACACACACACACGCACACACACACACACACACACACATATATATATATATATATAGATATATATATATATATTTATATATATCCTTCCTGGAGTGCATGAAGGATTTTATTTAGCTCAAGGATACCTAAGCTTTCTTAGCTTTGCTGAAAACTTATAAATATTAGAAGTAGATGCTTACACTGAATTTGACCTCGGTGCTTTACTTTACAATTAATGAGTTAATAAATTTTCAATTGCTCTATTGAGCTGGTGAATTCGTAATCACGCCATGTGATTAAGCCTTTATTAAAAATTAAAACTGGCCTATTTAAAGTAAAGTTTTACTCCTTTATTTATTGCCTTCTAGTTATTAAGTTTCAAAAAAATTATACTTTTCATCAATCTTTAGTAGTCGTTTTTGGGTTGGTCTGTGCAAGTTTTTGCCCCTGAGCAAATATATTTTAAAAATTAAATTTCATTGAAGAGAGTCAATTCCCGCCCATAATTAAAATTCTAACATTTTAAGAAATATTTTGCCGTTATAGTTCTTCACTGTGAGGAAACAAATCTGAAGTATCTTGAAAATAAAAACTAAAATAAACAATTTTAGACGGAGCTTTTAGGCCCGGCAATGTTTTAATTGAATTATATCTAAAATTTGAGATTCAGTTCTTCTGAACTTCATGTCTTGTCGAGTTCTCTTCAAATGTTATTATTTTTAGTTTTTTTATTCTAAATCTTTATTGTATCCAAATAAATTAACAGCCCGATTAATGTCATGGTATGTTCATGACCAGGCACCATTTGATTATTTTTTATATGTCTCCTCAGTTACTATTATTTCTTTTTTTTCAGTAGCTGTACTTTGTATTTTCCCTATTGGATTTCTGTTTATTTCCTTAACTGCCATCCTTTATATTGTCCCTATTACCAAACTTTTTATATCCTCAATTGAGATACTATTTATTTCTCATTCCTATTACTATCTTTTTTATTTCCTCAATTGGCATACTTTTTATTGTCCCTATTACGAACATTTTTATATCCTCAATTGACATACAATTTATTTCTCACTCTTATTGCCATCCTTTTTATTTCCTCAATTGACTTTATTTCTCACTCCTATTGCCATTTTTCTTATTTCCTCAATTGACATCCTTTATATTTCCTCTATTACCAACCTACTTATTTCATTAATTAACATACTATTTATTTATCACGCCAGTTGCCAATTTTTTTTATTTCCTCAATTGGCATTTCCCCTATTACGAACCTTTTTATTTCCTCAATTGACATAAAATTTATTTCTCACTCTTATTGCCATCCTTTTTATACTTCAATTGACTTTATTTCTCACTCGTATTGCCATCTTTCTTATGTCCTCAATTGACATCCTTTATATTTCCTCTATTACCAACCATCTTATTTCATTAATTAACAGACTATTTATTTATCACGCCTGTTGTTTTTTTTTTTTTTTTAAATTTCTCAATTGGCATTTCCCTATTACGAAACTTTGTTTTCCTTAATTGACATGCAATTTATTTCTCACCTCTATTGCTATCCTTTTTATTTACTCAATTGGCATCCGTTTTGCAGTCCCTATTGTCATTTTCTTTATTTTCCTATTGCCATTCTTTTCAATTCCTCAATTGTCAGTGTTTGTATTTCTCCCATTTACATTTTTTTATTTCTACGATTTCCTTAGTCTTTTATTTTATTCATCGGCATACTTAATATCTCCTCCATTGTCATCATTATTACTTCCTGAATCGCCATCCTATTTATTTCCTCAAACTGGCATGCTCCTTCTCATCTAAACTTTACCTTTTTTTTCTTTTTCAGGTAAGCTTCCATTTTTTACCCCATGGATATTGTAACTACCTGGAATGTAAGTAAAAACCATTTTATATTTCTTAATAGTTTCAAATTGTAGACATTGGAGATAATTATCCCCCTCTTCCAGTCCTAAGGGATTAGTGATCAGAGTGTTAACGATTTAAATAATTTCAATTCAATTTAAAAGAATATACATTATGATACGGTTTCTTTGGTTATATTCGAAACGTTATTACTAATTGAGTTCATTATAACCACCTTAGTATAAGATTGATGGGAAAAGCTCATGTGACTTATATAGCTTGGGCCCTACAACCTTGTGAGATATACTCATTTCCTAGACAGACGGAGTAGGGGCGTAAGGTAACCCTTGCGCTACCTTATAAGCACTCAAGGATAGTGCTAATACTACGATTCAGTGGGTCTTATTCCCAAGTTACCTACATCATCTGACCTGTATTCAGGATACGTTGCCCCAAGACACCCTGGATTCCTGGGCAGACAGACTCCCTTCGTAAGGTAACCCTTGCACTACCTTATAAGCACTCGGAGGATAGTGCTAATACTACGATTCAGTGGGTCTTATTCCCAAGTTACCTACATCATCTGACCTGTATTCAGGATACGTTGCCCCAAGACACCCTGGATTCCTGGGCAGACAGACTCCCTTCGTAAGGTAACCCTTGCACTACCTTATAAGCACTCGGAGGATAGTGCTAATACTACGATTCAGTGGGTCTTATTCCCAAGTTTCCTACATCATCTTTCCTGTATTCAGGATACGTTGCCCCAAGACACCCTGGATTCCTGGGCAGACAGACTCCCTTCGTAAGGTAACCCTTGCACTACCTTATAAGCACTCGGAGGATAGTGCTAATACTACGATTCAGTGGGTCTTATTCCCAAGTTTCCTACATCATCTGACCTGTATTCAGGATACGTTGCCCCAAGACACCCTGGATTCCTGGGCAGACAGACTCCCTTCGTAAGGTAACCCTTGCACTACCTTATAAGCACTCGGAGGATAGTGCTAATACTACGATTCAGTGGGTCTTATTCCCAAGTTTCCTACATCATCTGACCTGTATTCAGGATACGTTGCCCCAAGACACCCTGGATTCCTGGGCAGACAGACTCCCTTCGTAAGGTAACCCTTGCACTACCTTATAAGCACTCGGAGGATAGTGCTAATACTACGATTCAGTGGGTCTTATTCCCAAGTTTCCTACATCATCTGACCTGTATTCAGGATACGTTGCCCCAAGACACCCTGGATTCCTGGGCAGACAGACTCCCTTCGTAAGGTAACCCTTGCACTACCTTATAAGCACTCGGAGGATAGTGCTAATACTACGATTCAGTGGGTCTTATTCCCAAGTTACCTACATCATCTGACCTGTATTCAGGATACGTTGCCCCAAGACACCCTGGATTCCTGGGCAGGCAGACTCCCTTCGTAAGGTAATCCTTGCGCTACCTTATAAGCATTTGGAAGACAGTGCTCTTACCATTATTCATTGGGTCTTACGGCCAAGTGAGGTTAACCCACATCATCTGACCTCTATTCATTATACGTTATCACAACACTCCTTTTGTTCCTGGACAGACGACAGTTCTCCCTAAGTAAGGTAACGGAAACGTTATACCTTATAATCACTTGGAATACAGTGCTCTACCACTAATCATTGTGTCTTATACCCAAGTGATGTGTACCCACATCATCTGACCTCCATTCAGGATATATTACAAAATCACACGCTGGATTCCTAGAAAACGTTTACTACCCTTACTGCATTTTTAATCATATAATTTGTCATATCCTACATTTCTTGTAGTGTACAGATTTTCTTTAACACGAGCACTAAACGAGTAATTCATAAGCCACAGAATAAACTAATCGTGCAGTGCTTAACTTTCGAGCCCTTTTTATATTTTTTTCTTCGTATACTCTCTTTCTTCTTACTGAGGAATAAGTAAATGAAATGTAGAATGGACTGAGAAGCTGAGTAAAATAAGCAGATTTCCCGCTTGCTGGACTTTGATCTAAAACAATGAATCCTCTATATTTCCTATAAAAGATGCCATGTAGAAAGGACTTAAAACTTATGTGGTCATGAGATGAGAGTGGCTTGAGTGTTCATAGTGAAAATTGCACCAGTAAGAGTTGGGCTTCACAGAAGACGTAAATCTACAAAAGAACGAAGATATTTCTGGGCCTCACAGAAGACGTAAATCTACAAAAGAACGAAGATATTTCTGGGCCTCACAGAAGACGTAAATCTACAAAAGAACGAAGATATTTCTGTTAATGATGGAGTTAGGGAAAAATATGAATTACAACAGTGGAAGACCATTTCATTCGCAAGACGCTGTAATAATAACCTAAAATGTGACTTGGATTCTAGTAGTAACCTTATAAGGCGAATTGCGCAATAGTTAGCTTGGTCTATTTTATGGTGTTATTCTGAAACAAGTTGTCCCGACAGGTGCCATTTGGGGAAAAGGAGCCTCACTTCAACTTCTTTTTTAACGTCTGCTATCTGATGTAAATGATGACGATTTCATTCTCTTTTGCAATAATTAAAACTAATACTTTCCTTTTAGTAGATTTCCCTTCAGGTATTCATTTAGCTTTGAAGGAGTGTATTTCGTTCGCAAATGGTCCTCAAGAAGGTTTTTCGTGAATTCCTGATGGATCTCTTCTTTTAAAGTATTATCAGAATATGAAACCCATTGTCAGGAACCAGCTGGAAACAGAAGTCCTGTTTGTATTACCTGTTAGTTTCAGTTATGAAATACCTAGACCAGACTCGGGGTAAATGGTGTCTGATAGGCAGCGAGAGACTGGTGTTTCACAAGTGAAATTACTTACTGCTAAATGTCAGGAGTAAACCCGAACCGTGTAATGGGGCTGCGTGCGGCAGAGCGAATGATAGAGGTATTGGAAGGATTGTGTTGATGCAGCTATTAGGGTATATTGAAGGTGAGAGAGAGGTGCTAACGTCCTCCAAGGAGGAATAAAATAAAAAGGAAAGCAGAGAGGTAGGGGGAAGAGGTAGGTGCCCATGAAAAAAGGTGGTACCGGGACATGTCTACACGAGCGCTTCTACCGTGGGAACCGGCAACTACCGACCAATCCGCCTCCCTACTTCTGAAGCACCGCACCACCTTCTACGCACCATCTTATTAGCTCTATCTAAACGCTTTCATTGATTGATTGCATTTTGCACTAAATAAACACCGTTTTTAAACGAGCCTCTGATTGGATCTCTCCCATTTCCAGCTGATGCACGATCGCCGTTTAAGCGATTCGCCTCTCCTTAAAACATCCTTTTCGTTTCACGATTACGAATCTGTTCGCCAGTTTACGCTTCCAAATTTACCACTTAGGCTAATAAACGATCTTGTACGTTCTTTAATGTGTTCAACATGAAGATCCTTGCATCCATTATTTATCTCTTAGTGAAATGAAGACTTGAAATTCTAGTTTTGCAATAAGTTTTTTGTTTATTTATTTATTTGGTTTGTGCCCCACAGCGATGGTGATTGGCTTAGTTAGAATAATATATTTACTCCTTCATGTGCTTACCTTTTTTGTACTTTATTTTTATATTATGGAAACTATTTCTTTAATATCTGATTGTTTCTCATATCCGTGCTTTGTCTAAAGAATATAATAAAAGTTAACCCTTTTAAATCTTTTTTAGACCTATTCTATTTTGTTCTATATGTTTTTGTGTTTTAGATATGTTAGTATTTGTGGAGTATATTGGCTGCTGTCAGTTAAAGAGTTCTGCCATATCGTAGGGCATGTGAAGGGTTTTTCGTTGGATGCAGTCTGTCTGTGTGTGTTTTATCGTAAGGTGTTTGTTGCAGTATTTGCATGTAGGGTTATCAGTCCTTGTCATTAAGTGTCTATGTGTCAGGTATGTGTGACCGATCCTGAGGCTGGCAAGAACAACTTCCTCCCGTCTAGTACTCCTATGGCTCGATGGCCACTCATTAATAGTACTTTTTGATACTGAGGAGGTGGTTCTTTACTTCCATCCATTCTGATTGCCATTTGTTTAGCATTCGGTGGCGTATAGGTCTCACTATGTCTTCGTATAATAAGTTTGTTTGTGTGTGTTGAATAATTAGTTAGCCTGGTAGTCTGCTGTTATAGGTTTTTTGTGACCCAAAGTTAGTGTGTTTTACTCAAGGATAAAACATAAAACTACAAATAACTCCTTTAAAGTGACCTGTGAATTGTCAAAATGTTTTACGTACAAATGATACGTGTTAAACAAATAATTTGATCGTCTGCAGCCTTATTTGTTTTGTTTGACAAATAATCTACGTGTTTGTTTCAAAATTGTCTCCTGCACCCAAGTACAATACTTCAAAGTTATTGATAATCGTTGAGAAGGTGGTATAGATTACCGTATATCAGTGTCCTGCT
This sequence comes from Riptortus pedestris, assembly GCA_019009955.1. Classification (NCBI taxonomy): domain Eukaryota; kingdom Metazoa; phylum Arthropoda; class Insecta; order Hemiptera; family Alydidae; genus Riptortus; species Riptortus pedestris. Next base: position 42,827,772 of record CM032228.1, read on the forward strand.
TTCTAATACGAGGACTTAGCTATGATAGTAATTCTTCAAAATTTGTATGGTCCATTCGCAGAAAGTTGGCGGAGTCTCCTGGTTCCGTGCGCAATATTTTTCACAACAATTATTCTTGGGTATATTTATCACTTAATTTTAACCACTCTCTCTACTCCATCGCCTAGATTTTTTTTTATTCTTAGTACACAGAGCTAGAGTCAATGCCAAAAATATTGTAAATGTACTCACTGTACGCTCTGTAGTTAATAGGACGAACGTTCAAGGCAGGAGAGTGCCGAAACTGAGCGCACGTTTGACAAACTAGAGTTTGATAACGTGCGGCCCTGTTTGAGTTTGCCAATCAAATTTGATCGTTTACAGGGTACTTTCACTTTATCATCATCAATGAATATATAATGCATTTTTCGATCCGATAATGAAGATATACGTGATTGCTTAGTTTAACCCATCTTGAAACCTCGTTTAGCTTTATATGAAACTTTTATGTATCGAGTTTGGCAACGAAAAAACATGTTAACATTGATAGCGCCAACATAAATATATATATATATATATATATATATATATATATATCTATATATATATATAAAATTGTAACCTCTGTCTGTACATTGATTTTTTTCGCGAAATTTCACGATAACTTTTCGTTTCACATGTCATAGACACCATATCTGCATTTTGTTTCTTTCGTGTATGTTTGTTTGTTTGTTTGTTTGTTTGTTTGTTACCTTTTCACGCACAAACGGCTGAACCGAATTTTATGAAACTTGGTATGTATATTACTACTAATCCAACTTAGACTTTAGGCTATATTAATTTTCTCTGAGACGAACAGGAGTGGGGGTTATAAGGGAAGCCTGAAATTAAAAAGAGCGATATTTCGTTTTCTATTGGTTTTTCGGCAAATTTGCACATAACAAAAGTTATTTATTTTGTCATTTAGAGTAACTTTTGTTATATACACTTTTGTCGTATACCGAAGTTTAAATGCGTTATACGCTAAAAATTGTAGCGGGAGTCAACAATTTGATTTGCCAAAAAAGACTCAACCGAACTAAATAAAACTCGGTATGTGTATTAGCAGTGAGGTCTTCATTATAATAAGCCATACCAACATTTTTATGGACGGGCAGGAGTGGGGGTTATAAGAGAAGCCTGAAATTAAAAATAGCGATATTTCGTTTCCTATTGGTTTTTCCGCAAATATAAACATAACAAAAGTTGTCTATTTTGTTATTTGGAGTAACCTTTGTTATATACACTTTTGTCGTATACCTAAGTATAAATGAGTTATACGTTAAAACTTTAGCGGGCACTAACGGCTGAACCGAACTTAACAAAACTCGGTATGTCAATTAGCATTAATTCTTCCGTGATTATAACTTATATTAAAATTTTTAGGTTCGAACGGGAGGGGGGTTATAAGGGAGGCCTGAAATAAAAATTCACCATATTTACATGTATAAGAGACGGGAAATATAAAAATATCGAAGACTGTGAAGCCTTATCGAACAAATAATTCTATTATTAGCAAATCCACGGGAAAGACGGGTATCAATCCTAAACACTGGGACGGGTATATGTCAAAATATTGTGCAATGTAAAGCCTGCTAAAAAATACCATCACCATTCAGCCTCAAATGCATTCCCGGGCGAAGCCGGGTATCTGAGCTAGTATACATATAAAAGTAGGATTGGTGGCGATTTGAAGAATTTATCAATGTTCGTAAACTAAGCAGATTTCCCATGTGCTGGTATTAACAGCAATTAACCTGCTTAGTTTTCCCAGCACCTTTCTTCCCCAACTTTGTCATTAATAGAAATGGATATGGTATAATAATGAAAGAAGACATTTATTTTTTAAGCTTATATCTGACGAAACCCAGCTCTTTATCGGTTCAGTTATGGGGAAACAAATGAGATGTTATTAATATTGAGAAACACGAGGTTATATGATAAAATTGTTAATCCATTCATTAAATTGAGTATCCCATTTGTTGATCTCGTTGTAGTACAATAGAAATCCTGTAAAGTCATCCATTAGAGTGCATTATAACAGTCTATGTTATTATAATTATTCCTAATTAGCTTTCTTATCAGAAAGGCGGACAATAACATTGCTAATTGATTCCAAGAATTATTTATGATGTATGGTGGCTTGGCAAGGTACGGGCCTTCAGTACATATTCATAATAGCCATAAATAATAGATAGGATGAAATCCAGTATGCTAAAAATTCGTTGGTTATTCGTGGGTTGGGTAATGAATAACCAAGACCTGCCCACTTATGGATCTCACCACATAACCTGTAGCTCTTAAAAAGATGATATCATTAAAAATTAACGTATCCTCCCCTGGAATGAATATGATTTAATTAATTTCATGTCAGTTAAAGTTATACTAAGGGTTATTTTAGCAGATTTCCCTTAAGGGAAATCAGCTATTGAGGTTGTACTCATGACGGAATTTTCCAAATTTTTCTTCAAATGTCCATCGATCCTACCCAGGAGATGACGAAAATGAGGTCCGTTCAAAACTGTATATATATATCTATATATATATATATATATATATATATATATATATATATATATATATATATATATATATGTCTGTTACCGCTCTAGCGGTCGCAATTTTTGTTTGATCGTTACCAAACTCGATATTTAGTCGTTTTATGTAAAAAGATAGATCAAGTTCGTTAACGGCTGAAATCAGACCAGTGGGAGGGGGGGTTTAGAGGGGAGGATTTTCGAAAATTCGAAATATCTCCGTTACTATACGTCGGACCGAAAAATTGTACAGAATCAATCTTATTGCAAATTAAATTTACTATAAATATTGTTATATACATTTTTTCTCTATCTTGAATATTAACCGAGATATTTGCATTTGTATTCTGCGTGTGGTCACCAGTAGGCTATGTTCGGACTTTCCGCCGAGAGCTCTGGTGGCCGTTTCCATAACTATTCGTCCCTCGTGAATAGGTTTAGAGGTTAGGTTAACTGTTTTATGGGGCTAGAAACTACTGGGTTATTACGCCCTAAATAATGTTTTAGGTTTAGAGGTTTCTTACTACTACAGTTGTTATTAGGCAGATTTCTCTATTGTAAAACTTCACGTGGGAAATCTGCTTAGTTTACGCAGCCCCTGCGTGACGGACATTTCTTTATTAACATTATTATGTTATAAGTATTAGAATTGAATTTGTGCAGTAACTAACTTCTTTTTTCTAGCAGATTTCCCTTAAGGGAAATCAGCTGTTGAGGCCGTACTCATCAAAAATTTTCTTCAAATGTCCATCGATCCTACCCAGTAGATGACGAAAATGAGGTCCATTCAAAATTATATATATATTGTCTGTTAACGCTCTAGCGGTCACAATTTTTGCTTGATCGTTAGCAAACTTGATATTTAAACGTTTCATGTAAAAATAAAGGTCAAATTCGTTAATGGCTGAAATCGGACCAGTGGGAGAGGGGGGTTTGAAATTTCGAAATATCTCCGTTAATATACGTCGGATCGAAAAATTGTATAGAATCAATCATATTGGAAATTAAATTAACTATAAATATTGTCATATACATTTATTCTCTATCTTGAATATTAACCTAGATATTCGCATTTTATTGAGCGTAACGGACATGTTGAGATCGGCTAACTTCGTTTGTAGTCATGAGTTTCCGGCTATCTAGTTCAGCCGTTTTAGTAACTATTTGGCTCTCCTGAAATTTCTCTATTCCAAAACTTCACGTAGGAAATCTCCTTAGTTTACCAAGTCCTGCCTGACGGACTTCATTTAAGTTTCAATGATTTCCATTATTTAAGATATTAAGCAAATTTATAATTTTAGTTTAAAAACGACTTATCTCCTTTATTTCACCTTTAGTGTTCCTTTTTTTTGTCCATTCCACAACTAGGGCTGATATTTTTTAATGTTGTCAAAAGCGGTTGCCAATTTTAAATGTTAATAAAATAATAAAGTTTTTGGTTGATTCGTTCTACTTCAAAGCTGTTCCCAAAAGAATGAATGTCTCCTTTTAGCAGATTTCCTCCTATTAAGGTTGTACTCATGACGCAATTTTCTAAATGTCTATCTATCCTACTTTAATTGTTAAGAGATGACGTAAATTAAAAATTATCACTGCTTTAGTTGCACTTGAAATATTTTATCCCACCCAGGGGACCACAAAGACCTCAAAACATTTAAAGGCTTAATGAGGTTTAATCTTTTTTTTTTATACCTCATAACACTGTTTTATGGGTCCTGGCATAAATTCGCGAGATAAGTTCAATTTTTGGGATCCTTAATATTATTTGTTATTAATACATATTTGTATATATTGCTTTTTGGCTTTATATTCCCCTCTACGATTAATATATATATATATATATATATATATATATGTGTGTGTGTGTGTGTGTATGTATATAAAATAACCCAACTGGAAGATCCAATAAAATATTGTTATTTTTATTTTATTTTACCCACCGAGGAAACCAAAATGGAGCTTATTTTTTATTATAATTATTTGGCTGGCCACAAGCCTTTTATTGAATAACACAGAAGAATGCCTGTTGATTAAAATTAAAATGCTGTTGGCTTTCATGGAGGATAAAAGGTTGGGAGGTTTTCTGTCCACTCAAAGGGCTGTATGGATTAATATATTATGAAAGACTTCTTTGCCTTTTGAAGTGTATTTTGACACTGTTCTAGTTTAATATA